>BTHU01000013.1:76694773-77070970 GCA_036184795.1 Tokudaia tokunoshimensis
TAGCTAGAGCAATTAGACAACAAAAAGAGGTCAAAGGGATACAAATTGGAAAGGAAGAAGTCAAACTATCACTATTTGCAGACGATATGATAGTATACTTAAGCGACCCAAAGAACTCCACCAGAGAACTCCTACAGCTGATAAACGACTTCAGCAAAGTGGCCGGATATAAAATCAACTCAAGCAAATCAGAAGCCTTCCTATACTCAAAGGATAAGCAAGCTGAGGAAGAAGTAAGAGAAATAATACCCTTCACAATAGCCACAAACCATATTAAGTATCTTGGCGTGACTCTAACCAAAGAAGTGAAAGATCTGTATGACAAGAACTTCAAGTCTCTGAAGAAAGAAATTGAAGAAGACCTCAGAAGATGGAAAAATCTGCCATGCTCATGGATTGGCAGGATTAATATCGTAAAAATGAGCATCTTACCAAAAGTAATACACAGATTCAATGCAATCCCCATCAAAATCCCAACTCAATTCTTCATAGAGTTAGAAAGAGCAATTCAAAAATTCATCTGGAAAAACAGAAAACCCAGAATAGCTAAAACTATTCTCAAGAGTAAAAGAACCTCTGGGGGAATCAGTATCCTGGACCTCAAGCTGTACTACAGAGCAATAGTGTTAAAAACCGCATGGTATTGGTACAGTAACAGACATGTAGATCAATGGAACAGAATTGAAGACCCATAAATGAATCCACACTCCTATGGTCACTTGATCTTTGACAAAGGAGCTAAAACCATCCAGTGGAAAAAAGATAGCCTTTACAACAAATGGTGCTGGCTCAGCTGGAGGTCAACATGCAGAAGAATGCAAATTGACCCATTCTTATCTCCTTGTACTAAGCTCAATTCTATGTGGATCAAAGATCTCCACATAAAACCAGACACACTGAAACTAATAGAAGGGAAACTAGGGAAGAACCTTGAACATATGGGCACAGGGGAGAATTTCCTGAACAGAACTCCAATAGCTTATGCTCTAAGATCAAGAATAGACAAATGGGACCTCATTAAATTACAAAGTTTTTGCAAGGCAAAAGACACTGTCAAAAAGACAAAGTGGCAACCAACTAACTGGGAAATGATCTTTACCAACCTTACATCCGACAGAGGGCTAATATCCAATATATACAAAGAACTCAAGAAGTTAAACTCCAGAGAGGCAAGTAACCCTATTAAAAAATGGGGTACAGAGCTACACAAAGAGTTCTCACCTGAAGAATATCTAATGGCTGAGAAGCACCTAAAGAGATGTTCATCATCCTTAGTCATTAGGGAAATGCAAATCAAAACAACCCTGAGATTCCATCTCACACCAGTCAGGATGGCTAAGATCAAAAACACAGGAGACAGCAGTTGTTGGCGAGGATGTGGAGAAAGAGGAACACTCCTCCACTGCTGGTGGATTTGCAAGCTGGTAAAACCACTCTGGAAAGCAGTCTGGCGGTTCCTCAGAAAACTGGGCATGACACCCCCGGAGGATCTGGCTATACCACTCCTGGGCATATACCCAGAGGTTTTACCTGCATGCAATAAGGACACATGCTCCACTATGTTCATAGCAGCCTTATTTATAATAGCCAGAAGCTGGAAAGAACCCAGATGTCCCTCAACGGAGGAATGGATTCAGAAGATGTGGTATATCTACACAATGGAATACTACTCTGCAATTAAAAACAATGAATTCACGAAATTCCTAGGCAAATGGTCAGATCTTGAAAATATCATCCTTAGTGAGGTAACCCAGTCACAAAAGAACACACATGGTATGCAGTCACTGATAAGGGGATATTGACCCAGAATCTCGGAATACCCTAGACACAATCCGCATATCAATAGATTTCTAAGAAGATGGAAGGAGAGACCCCTGGTACTGGAAAGACTGGATGTAGGGGAATGGCAGGACAGAGTAACGAGAGGGGGCTGAATGGAGAAAAGAGGGAGGGAAGGGGGCTTATGGGACTTTCGGGGAGGGAGGAAACGGGAAAGGGGAAATGATTTGGAATGTAAATTAAAAAAATAAAATAAAATAAATAATAATAAAAAAATAAATAAATAAATTTAAAAAAAGGAGATTTCAGTGCGATTTTAGTAGAGTCTTTACGGGACCCCTCAAATTACCATATTGGCTGGCTGCAGTCTAAAGTCCTGCACAGGCAGGTGTGGGCCTGGCTTTAGACAATAGGCTTAGATTAGAAGGTATTTACTCTAGAGATTTATCCAGGTGTGGTTTAAAATATAGTTCAAATTTAAGATCTATGAAAGATCAGTGAGGCTATGTAGTAATTATGAAGATATTAAAATTTGGCCTAAAAAATTATTGTAGATTTAGAAGGTTTTGTTTTGCTTTATAGATCCTGATAATTGTAAAAGCATTTACAGAAGGTTTTATATTATATATTCACTGCCATTCCTTGGCAAAGGGAACATTAATGTAGAATCACCTTTTTCATCTCTAAGTAAAGTTTTAACATCCTCCGATAAAGATATTGGTGTGTTAGGTGTTTTAAAAGAAATGTCTTAAGAACCTGATGAAACATTTGTTCCTTGTTTCAAACAGCAATCAAATTAGTCATTGCAGAGTATTGATAATTGGTCTACTACATGGCAAGCTTTTCAGGCAAAATTGATAATTGTTATCCAAAAGACAAGTTGTTAACATGCATCCTATAAAGAATGCATCTACTGTGAGAGTAAAGCTCATGCAATTGGATTACATGTTTATTCTTTTTGAGTTTCCCCCTGCTTCAACACAGATAATTGACTTGGGTGTTGTAGCCACTATTTTTTAAATTTTAACAATCAATCCTTTAATTTATATACTGATAGCCAATAAATACATATAGCTCATGGCTTATAATTGCTTGAAATTGTTCCTTTTTTAGATACTGCTAATTCTTAAATTTTGCAATGATTTATGCAAATACAACTCAAGTCAAGAGAAGATATTGTTCCTTCAAATGACTGTCCTCTGGACATTTAAGAGCTCATCCCGGGGCAGGAGAGATTTGTATCCCAGGAGACTATAGGCCTTGCATAGGAACAATTGGCCATACAATCATATTCTTTACATCATCAAAATAGCAATGGCTTAAAAATAATTTTATATTTTTAGAAACTATGCACAATAAATTGTAGAGCCTTGTTCTTGGTGTCCTCAACTTCTCCTGTACCACATAATGGTGTTACTTCTAGAGGAATTGATCAATTATTACAAATGAATGGTACTCATATTTTTGATTTTAGAAAATTAAAATATGTGCATGTGACTAATGATACATTTTCAGGCTTTCTAGTTGCAACTGCTCTAACTAGAAAAGCAACTAAAAATGCTACGTTTATTTTCTATGCTTACATAGTCATTGCCTATATTATTGTCTATTTTTAGTGTTCCAATTAAGATTAAAACAAATAATGGAACTAGATATTTATTACAGTCATCAAATATTTGATATGATTTTAACAATTTAATGTGATATAATTCTCAAGGACTAGATATTGTGTAACTTTTAAACAATATCTTCTAAATAAAAAACAAAAAGGAGGGAAATTGTATCCCTGTGCATATTGTTTAAGAAGGCATGTTTATGTTTTTCCACAGAATGCTACAGAAGCATTCTAGCTGCTATAGTGATGAGTGTGACATGCCAAAAATTATGCCGACCTGTGAACTTGCTGAGTGCCCTGACAATGGTGACTTTACTTGCCTATGTCCCAGATTAAATACACTGTCTTGCTGTAAGCTTTAGATCTTGTGGGACAGAGAACAGTGGAGACTGTTAAAACTGACTTAAAAAAATTAATCTAAAAGAAGAGCTATCATGACTCTTCTCCTTCCTTTAATGTGATCAGTTTACTCAATTATGAAGTGGTCTAGTAATAAGTCCAATATTGGAGATTCCAATTATGAAGATGGCTAATAACAATTATCAACCAACTGAGTTAATTTCAAATATAGTCTCCATTCTTTCTGAGAAGTAACTGGTCTCTGTTAACTCTCAAAGCCATTTCCCTTCACACTGGAAGTTAAGCTGTTTTAAGTCAAGTTGTGTTTTAAGAGCTACTCATTTACATTTGAATTCCTAGGACCTTCCAAAGACAAGCTAATTTGCAACTGAATATTGTGTCTTGCTTAACTCTTTGTCTTGTATTTTAAGCAGATTGTCTCCATCCAGGCTCACCTGAATTGAAAACTGGCTGTCTGTTAAAGACTAGTAAGGCATTTGGCCATTACATGACTCCGGCATCAAAATCTATAAATAAGTGGATCTCCTTCATGGAGCCACATAGAACTCAGATCTATGTGTGTCTGCTTACGAGCTGACATGGGCATCAGGGGGTGTAAGCCAAGCATTGCACAGAGAGGATCTAAGTATCTGGTTCTGAGTCTCTGGGGAGCAAGTCTGATTTGCATAGGGGTTGGTGTTGGTCTTCTGACCACCATGCACTCTGTGGGGATGTTCCACTAATCTAAGGCTCTGCCCCTCCCCTCCAAAAGACACCAAGAGCCGTCTAAAAGGTGGACACAATTATTTGTTCTCCACGAGGAGAATTAGACCCCTGCTCCCTCCCATGGTCAATCGCCCGCCGTCATGGACGGATTTACTATCCACTTGTTTAAATTAATAAGGAAGGAGGAGATGTAGTGAGCCATATAACCTCTAGACAAAATTCAGCTGCCTGCATTTCACCTACACAGAGCTGAGGAATTCCAGCCACACCTCCTCCCACCTGACAGATGTCAGAGCCCCTCTGGCACTACAGTTTCCTGGGAGTCAAGTCGCCATCTCCTGCTGTGTAGCAGACCCTGTGATCTTTGTTATGGCAACATCTCTCAGCCTGCCAGGAGACCTGCTGAGAAGACTGCAGCTTTGGGAGGGAGGGTCACGCCCACAGCACATATATTGTCGCTCTTGTCCCCAAAGAAATATAGAAAGATTTTGTACAGCCATGCACTAATGTCTCTCTGTCTTCTTTTCTCTCGACCTATATTAGTTTCACCCTTCAGCTCTCCCCCACGTAGAACCCACTCGTGAGCAATTCCTGGGAAGATCCACTAAAGTCAACTTATTTTCTGATGGGCATGAAAACAAAAGGATTGGTGACTGACCCAGACCAAGACTTTGGGGGGCGGGGGGTGAAGATGGGGTGTGGATTAGATGCAAGGTGCTGTAAACACATTGTCAAAATGACTGAACCATCACAAAAGAACAACTCCACTCAAGAGGAGTGCACAAACCACACATTTCCAGAGAAAAGCAGTCAAATTGGACAGAAGCAACTGCAACAGATAGAACGGCAACTAAAGTGCTTGGCATTTCAAAACCCTGGACTGCAGCTGGCAGATTTTAACCCTGAGACAAGGCAGCAGAAAAAGAAAGTGAGGATGTTGAAGATGAATGAATATTTTTCTGTGAAGTACAAGGTGATGAAGAAGTACGACAAAAGCGGCAAGCTGATCTGTAACGACGTGGACCTGTGTGACTGCCTGGAGAAGAACTGCCTGGGATGCTTCTACCCATGCCCCAAGTGCAACTCCAACAAGTGTGGGCCAGAGTGCTGGTGCAACCAGCTCTGGGTCTATGATGCCATCGTCACCGAGTCTGGCGAGGTCATCAGCACCCTGCCATTTAGCGTTCCTGACTAGGAGATATTATGCATAGTCACTGTGTCTCTGTCTCGTGTCTCTGTCTCTCTCTGTCTCTCTGTCTCTGTCTCTCTCTCTCTCTCTGCGTGTGTGCGTGCATGTATGTGAGGGTGTGCATTTGTTTGTTTTGAGACAGGGTCTTATTCTGAGCTCAGGTTGGCCTTGAACTTATGGCAACCCTCCTGCCTCAGCTTCCCAAGTTATATTAATTTAGGTATAGTAGTACATCATGCCTGCTTCTGTTTCTTATACATGCATACATACATACATACATACATACAAACATACATTCATAACTGTATATAGGCCATGTATAGAATATGTTTTATATATGTACACTTTTAAGTCAAACTTCTTTCTTTTGGATGAGTGTTAGTGTTTGGGTAAAATATTCTCTCAAGCTACAAATGGATGTAGAATGGACAGTAATTGTGTAGAGCCTCTTAGGTTCCTCAGCTGGTGACCAAAAGTTGCCAGAGTGGATGGTAAGTCCCCCTCATTAGCAGCACTCTCAACTCTGCCTTGAAGTCACACCTGTCCCTTCTCAGGGCATCTGGTTGAGAATACCATAATTTTAAGATTTGAAGAACTCTGCATCTGAAAGCTGTTACCTAGAACATACAACCAAATGTATGTTTTTCTTAGAATGTCATATATTACTAAGAAAAGCCAACTCGTGCCTTTGTACAGTATATCTTTAGTCTTAATTTTTATATTTTGGTGTTAAACTTAAATTTGGTAACTATAATATTTTTATTACCAAATATTTACATTGTACTAAATTATATATTAGTTTACTAAATTGAGAAGCAAAGACTTGAATAGCTAACAGTCAGTGATTAACATGTTTCCTTACACGATCAGTATTACAGGTTTTTTTTTTTTTAAAGGCAGTTAGCCTTCAGTGGAACTTTGAGTGGCCTGTATGTTTGTTTATTAGTGGGATGTATGAGCAGCTGACAGAAAGCATGATGTGCTTGTTTCCATTCTGACACATGGTAGCAGTAGCAGGTGTCTGGAAAGTTGAATTCAGCCTTTTATGAACTACTTTCTTTGTGTTCCTGTGTGTCTTTGTGTGAGTTCATGTACATCAGTGCAGGTGCCTGCAGAGGTCAGAGATGTTGGCTTCTTCATTGGAGCTTGAGTTACTGGCTTTTATGAATTCCTTGAAATCAGTGCTGGGAACCACCAAACCCAGGTCCTTTTGCAAACATCAGTATGGGCTCCAAATGTCTGAACCATCTCTCCAACACTAAACATTAATTTTTCTTATCTTGAGTCAGATTTTCTCTTATGTTCATTGTCTGGAGGACTCTCAAATCCTCACTTACTAAGATGTGTTATTACAACTCAATTTACATTTGAAACCTTCTCTGATGATGCTGATGTCACAGGCCTGGGGACCATGTATGAAAAGCACTTTTTTAAGTTACATTAGATATGTAATGCAAGGAAGTGTTTAAACAGTGGAACTTAGTGACTTGGTACTATTTTAAACCACCAAGAATCTTGTTTTAAATAAATGTGAGGTGTTGAAAAAAACAGAAAAGAAAAGAAAAGGACTCAGTAAACTCTCTAGAACCCTGGTGAAATAAACTGAGTATGCTAGTACACTCATTATTCTGGTACTAGGGAGGAAAAAACAGAAGAAACTAACTGGGGCAAACAACTAGCCTAATCTACTCAGAGAATTCTAGACCAAGGAGAGATTATAGCACATCAAAATAAAATATGAAGTATGACTGAGGAGTGGCAAAGTAGCAGCCCTACATACATACCTGCAAACATGCAATCGTACCTACACAGAGATAAAGTACAATTAATATACCTCATCAAGATTGATTTTTAAAAAGCAAAGTAACAAAGTGGAAATCATTAACTAGTATGATAAAAAGATCAACAGAAAAAAAGTATGCCTAAGTGTAGTTATATGAAAAGAAAACAGATATTAAACCAATGAAACAATACCTTGAAATTTCAAAAGCAACAACAAAAAAGTAGTAAGTGGTTCAAAAGTCAATATCCAAAATGAAGCTAATTATGTCAGTTATGTGTACATCATTAAGCCATGAGACAAGTCATGAACTGAGGCAACATGTTAGCAGGCTGTCAGAACCCAGGTAGAGATGTCTACGAAGAGAAAAGCAAGGGTGTGCTTCTGACTATGCTGCCATTCTGAGAGCTCAGTGTAGTATGGGATCCTAAGAGAGTCATTGCTACTCTTGGCCCAAGGCTTTGTTTTGGAACAATAATATGTACCAACCAGTACTCCCAGAGTTCCCAGGGACTAAACCACCAACCAAAGAGTACACATGGAGGGACCCATGGCTCCAGCTACGTATGTAGCAGAGGAAGGCCTTTTCAGACATCAATGAGAGGAGAGGCCATTGGTCCTATGAAGGTTCAATTCCCCAGTGTAGGGGAATGCCAGGTCAGGAAAGTGTGGGGAGGGGTTGGTAAGCAGGGGGAAGGGGGATGGGATAGGGGGTTTTTGAGGGGTAATGAGGAAAGAGGATAACATTTGAAAGGTAAACAAAGCAAATATCTAATTTTTTTTTTAAGAAAAGGAAGCTCTATAGGCAAAGGCTTTCTCCGTGGCTCCCCAGAGGTAGTCCAATGTTTTAAGACATTTATTGTCAGAGCAGAAAGTGGATGAGTAAAACCACACTCCACTTCTCAGAGTGGGCCTAAGATTAAATACCTTTTGCAGGAATAAGTGTCTGGGAAAGAAAATTTATTGGCTAAGCCCTTTCATGCCTTTAGGTACCTCATTAAAATGGAGATCTGTCTTGAGCCTACACATCCTCTAACTGGTGGAGGGGCTTGGGACATTGCTCTTACATGACTGAAAGCCGCAAATCTATGGGGAGCTACAGATAGTGACAGGGGCCTGGTGCTTGGGAACCAGGCAAAGCATCTATCCTCCCTTCAGAATCACCAGGGTTTCAAGCCCTAGCTAAAGGGGGAACAAGGCTACCTTTCACAGTCCCATAACACGATGAATCTTGAGAATTCTGTAACCAACAAGACTTATTGGCTAACTTTAGTTGATGTTTTAGCTAGAGACATTTTCATTTCTAAGTCAGTTTCAGGGCTGTCCCATGAGATTGTTTGGCTAATTGTTCCTGTGTAAGGCCTATAATCTGTCTGGTATATAAATCTGCTGTGGCATTGCCCTAAGTGGTCCGGGCAATCCAGTATGAGTTCTTAAATGACCTAAAAATAAGGAACTGTACATTCTCTTAAACTGAGTTGTATTTGCATAAATAATTGCAGATTTTGAGAAGTAGTAGTATCTAAAAAGGGAACAATTTCAAGCAATTGCAAATCACGAGCTATACATTGGCTATCAGTATACAAACTGAATGCTTGATTTTTCAACATTTCAAAAACAGTGACTACAGCACTTAATTCAATTATGTGTGCTGAAGCAGGGGGAAACTCAAGAGGATGAACATGTGATCAAACTACGTATGCTGCTTTCCCATTAGATGAGCCATCTGTAAATACAGTAAGTGCATTTTCTATGGGCTGTATGCATAAATTTATAGGAAATACAAAAGCATGCATTGTAACAACTTGCCTTTGGGATAATGATTATCAATTCTGCCTGAAAAATTTGTATATGCAATAAGCCAATTATCAGTATTCTGCAATGACCAATTTATTTGCTGTTTGGAATAAGGGGTATTTCATTAGGTTCTTTCCCAAAATACTTTCTTGACTCTATCCTACAATTCTTATTTTTTTTACTCAGAAAAAAAAAATCTTTATTAGAAACATGTGGAATATTTATTGTAGTCAAGAAAATTTTTGCACATATATTCAGCATTTTATGAATTATTTTCTTGTGAATTTTTTAAGTAAACAACTTTCCAAATTTTATAAAAACTATGAAATAACTTTTTCAAACATACATCTTTGAACCACTGGCAGTCTCTCAGTAAGGTACATAGGCTTATTACTGAAAGCAAGGGAAGCTTTTGAAATAGATGTTTGCTTACAATTAAAGGTCACAGCTCCAAGGTCAAAGTATCAGAAAGCAGACTCTCTGTTACCAGCCCTTTGTACTAGGCCCATTCAAAGCTTTAGATCCTTAAAGTCCAATTCTTCACAGGAATAATTGGCTAGCCAGACCACTGAAGAACTATGAAACAATTACCAGAAAAGAAATTCAGACTAACCAGTTTTCCTATTATATTTTCTGATACTGGTATTTTCCTTTCAGTCTGAGGAAACTAAATGCAATGGACAGGCACAAAACACACAGTTAAGACTTCTAGTTAAGACTGAGAGGGATCTGCTGAACGCTACATTTTCAAGTTCATTTCTAAGCTCAACGTCTTTACTAACATTCTTGCAATCATCTTCTTTTCACAGAATCACTTCTGGGCTCAGACACTGAAGCACTGGATCTTCTCTAAAGCACTGATACTAGAGATGCTTATCAAACTTACAATCTTTGCAGGTTATAGAATCATCACAAATTGATAAATTGTGCACGTACGCAATCGAGTTCCTGAGAAACAGGGTTAGTGGCATGCTGGAGCAGCCATATCCTGAACAGCTCCCTTAGTCTGCTAAAAGCAAAGGCCACTGTCACACTGGGCTTTCCTTACCAAACTCCTGAGTTGAGCTTTTCAGATACATAGTAATTCTAGACAGTGTCAGTGCTAGCTAGTCTGTGCTCAGCTAACAGATCAAAGGTACAGTGAACTGTTAACTGAACTGAGGTGCGGCTTGTCAAGGCTTCCTTAGCTAGGACACACCCAGATCCTCTAAGCTTTGACACTTGCAGACTTCACAAATCTAGTATCTGATCAATGTATAAAGCTCAACTTTGTAGTTGTAAAATGAAAAAGATGCCCAGATCCTTATGAACTCTGTTAATCTTTCCATCACTTTTCTGAACACAGCAACAACTTTATAATAGGATGTTAAAACTTCACTTGGAGATGAAGAAAGATGAATCCAGATTAATGATTCCTTTTGCCAAAGGACTGCTGTGGGTGTAAACAGCCAACAATTGATCATCGTCTATATAATTTATCTGCTGTTGACTAATAGCTTCCTCTATTTTCTGCAAAGCAAAATTTTCATCCTCCTTTGTCAGTTAATTGTTGAGGGGAATTAGGATTTTCATCCCCCTTAAAAATATCAAACAGATGTTTAAGTTCTCCTGTGGTAAGCTTAAGGTAAGGTCTTAGCCAATTAACATCTCCTAACAACTTTTGAAAATTATTTAAAATAAATTATCTTTTCTTATTTGAATTTTCTATGTCACAAATTGTTTAGGATGTAATTGATATTCCAAATATTGTAAAAGATACTGCTTTTGAATCTTTTCTGGAGCAACAACTACTCCAAAATTTTAAAGCTCCTTGTATAAGAGCAAAGGCTTGTAGTAAAACTCCTTCAGGAGAATCAGTTAATAAAATATCCATCCATGTAATGAATAGCATACACTGAAAGATTCAAAGTCCTAACTTCTTATATTGAAGCAGCGACAAATTTTTTTCATAATGTAGGGCTATTAGCCATTCCTTGAGGCAAAACTTTCTAATGATTTCACTTCATGCATTCTCTAAAATTACAAGCAAGCTCACTAAATGCAAACTTTTACAATCATCAGGATGCAAAGGAATAGTATAAAAACAATCTTTTAAACCTATGGTAATTCTGTATGCATTTCCTGGAATGGCAGAGTAGGGAAGCCAGGCTGCAAGGCCCCCACAAGTTCCATAGCCTCATCAACACTTCTCAAACCCTGCAACAATCTCCAACTGCTTGATTTTTTTCTTAATTAAAAATATGTGTGAGTTAGAAATCCTGAGCCTATGATCGAACTGCTAACTGAAGTCAATGGAACACTGTCAGTTTAACTATAATTTTTAAGTGTCCCTTGCAACACCAGAGCACAGCCGTAACTTTGGAAAGCAAAGCTCAACCCACTACAGACAATCAAGTCTCTCCAAAAACACCAAGTGAATCATCCCCATGCTACAAAGTTTGGCGGCCATGTCCTACACACGAGCACATGATGGTACAGCCTCTAATACCTCACCAAAGAGTCACTGCCCTAAGTCTTATCTTTAATAAGTCTGGTTTCTAGGATAAGAATTGCATAAAGTATCCAATTTAGACTTATCTTTAGAGACCTGTTTCCCTGGGAAATACATGTGGAACTTCTAAATTCCTCCAAACACAAGTTACCAGTTTTAAGTCAACTTTGGGTTACCAATGTTACAAATTTTTAATCATACTCAACAACTTATAAGCCAATAATCTATAACTAAGACATACAGAACATAGTTATACTTTTAAAGCCAGTCAGAAACAAAAACAAAGTAGTTACACACTTACTTATTTAGACCCAACAAATTTTCTTACCTTTTATAGCTGTAATTTCAAGAGAGGAACATCTTGTCACCTGCTGAACCCAATAATCAGTCACAGAGATTTTTTTAGGAGAAACAACCACCAGCTTAGTTACCATAAAAGCCAAGAAACTGCTGGACCCTTTAAGAGCACCTTGTGCAGCCAATCAGCCCCTAGCAGGGTTTCCCCAACTGTGCTAGACTCCTAACTACAGGTGCAGGACTCCAAAGGCCAATTGAGACTGCTGGGGTTTTTTTTGTTGTCGTTTTTTTTTTGTTTGTTTGTTTGTTTTTGTTTTTGTTTTGAAACAAGTTAAAACTAAATCAAGGGTGAATGACCAGCACAAAAAGTTTTAACCATTTTTTTCTTTTGAATATGAAACACAGAACAACATTCAAGCAATGAAATCAAAACTCAGACATAAACTGACAGACATGGACGGAACAGATTGGTGCACCAAGAACAGACAATAGAGAGGGAAGAGAACTATATGTCCCAAAAGTACCCAGATGTCCTACCTAAGGGACCCAGAACCAGAACTAAGCATTTCTTCAGTAGTAGTCAGAGAACGCAGGACATCTCCCGACCTCCTCCTGTCCCTAAGAGAGCTCTGGAATAGCTTATGTTCATTTTCTTTCTATTTTAATAAAGCATCCCAGATAGTCAGGGAGGACTGCTTTTCTCAAACCCATTCTCTCTCATGTCTAGGGGGTAAACTAGCTCTAGTCAAGGTCCAAAGACTAAAAGTATCTACGAGAACTACCTTCACTTCTCTAGATTTTAGCACAACTCTTAACACATACACAAAACACATTTTACCATTACCTTCTACAAGCTTTATTCATTGCTGGGCCAAATCTTCTTTACTTTCCTTTGGGCCCACTTCCAATTCCCATGGTGTCCTTCACTGTCTCCAGCTTACTGGAGCTCCAATGTTGAGGCCCCATCTGACCATGCCAGCTCCGTCAGTCAATAGCTTCTTCATGGCAGGAATGAAGATTAAAAAGAACATAGACAATTAGACGACATTGTAGCATGACCCAGCCAGTTCTGAGACTGAGGCGAGTTTATCCCCACCCCATCTGCTTTTATGCCATTTTAATAACATGCAAGTGGTAAGGTCAAGCAGTGCAATAAACATAAATAGTCATGGAACAAGCAAAGCAATAAATAAAGTCCCATGATCACTCCTGTGATCACTGTTTCTAAGGGCTTATCAGGATGACCAAGATATATGAGCCTATTTCTCTGTCTTGGCCCAAAGTCATATTCATGCCTGAAGCCGACTTCTTTGTTCTAGCTTAAAATTAGATCCCTGCCTGAACTTACTTCCTTGTCATGACCCAATGTCAAATTCCTGCCTGAAGCCCACTTCATTGTCCTGGCCCAATGTCAGATTCCTTCGAAGTGGCCACAAAAAGCTCTCCATAAGGTGTGGACATGTGGATTCTCATACAATTTTAGGGACCCAAAGATTAGACCAAATCCACAACAGTAAACAAAACATTTATTTTTCTTCTGAAGGGGAAGATTGAAAACATCATAATCAAAATTCATTAAGTTGCCTGGTGTGCAGCACTAGCTTCCACTATTAATTTGAAAATAAACAAGCTCTCACCTTGTTTATCTCACCTTGACTAGTGATGAGCACCTAGTACAAATTTCAAGGTGCAAGATAGACTCCATAACAAAAGCTTAACACTAGTCTTGAAACTAAAGGATAAACTGAAGATGACCTTGAATGCACTTAGCTTCACTGTCCTGCCCAGAAGCTAACAAAGTTGAGATGAAAACAGGAATACAGCAGGGCATATTATTCCTTTCTGTTTCAGAGACATGATATGTCCCTGGCAACCTGCATCTGATTATGGAATGGCACATACATTATGAAGATGGAGGTATTCTCCCTTAGCTGACAAAAAGATCAAGCACAGAATTTACACCCAATGTCATTATTCTCAGAGAAGGACAACTGTTCCTTCAGGAGAAACTCCTAGGAAAAGTGGTCTTGCACAAACCATTATTTCCATCTGATTGTGAGCTTGTCCAATATTTCCAAAAAAATCATTTTACTTGTATTATATTCTTGCCACTCTCTCTCTATCCCACCTGAAGCTCTCACTTTCTCATTTTTCTGAGCTGTCTGTCTCTCTCTGTCACTGTGTATCTGTGTGTCTGTGTGTCTGTCTGTCTCTGTCTGTCTCTTTCTGTCTCTGTCTGTCTGTCTGTCTCTCTCTCTCTCTCTCTCTGTCTCTGTCTCTCTCTGTCTCTCTCTCTCTCTCTCTCTCTCTCTCTCACACACACACACACACACACACAAACACAAACTCCATGAGCTGTCTTCTGAGAACTTTTAAAAAGTCTTTTATAAATGAGATCAAGACTCAGCACGAGGCCTCTGTGCCCCTGACTCTACAAATAAGGAATAGTGAAACCAAGCACCCAAAGTGCTTGCATGATTTGAAGTATGAATATGAATGCCAGAATGACATTCAATGAAGGTAAAAGTCATATCTGGAATCACATCACAAAGCTAGAGATGTGAATGTCCTTTAAGTTTCCAAGCTTCACATTTTAGACATAACTTATGATTGAAACAATTTTTAAGAACATTATTCAGTCCAGTGTTCAGCTAATTAGGAGACTTAAAGAAAAAGATACTTTAGTACATGCAATATATGCTTATTATTTCCAAAACATGGATTAAAAAATAGGTAATTTAATGCTTTAAAATGGTTCCAAGTTGCTTACTTGTACCCTTTTCTTTGCTGCTATATTTTGTCAAGCATTATTTTTTTACATGCATTTAGAGATAGATGATCTGCTTGGATGATAAGTAAGCTAGTATGTGTGTTTTTTTTTAAAACAACAACAAAAACTAGGAATTTACTTTGGAGAAATGTGTCAGCATTACTTCCTAAAGTTGTACCCTACCGCAGAGGGATTTTGGAACCCTGGGGGTACACAACAGGTAGCCTCAACAGCACAGACAATAAGCTTATCAGTACTCCCTCCTACAGTGCAGACGTCTGGAATGACAGGGATTCATATGAGATGATGAATATCTCCTTTCCATCAGAATAGTTAATCAGTGGAGCAAAAAGTACTGTAGTTGATTTGAATTACAGAGTACACTTAGCTTTTACTATAAATTGTAGAGAACTAAGTTCTAAATCAAAATGGGACAGAGAAATGATAGGGGTAGGGGCAGAGCATTCTGAGCCATATTCCATTGAAAGGATAATTTTCTGTTTTACATCTACTACTGTCTTAGAATAATTTTTAAAGATTCATGCTTAAATTAGTGGACAGAAAATAGTTGATCAATTACTAGCCAGTGTTAGCACAATTTCAAGAAAGGGAACAACAGAGTAAACTTTCAAACTTAACAATGATTAAAAAGTGCTGTTCACCATGTCTTAAAGTATGATAGATGATAACTAGAGAAATGGCACAAAATTAACATATTCCACTACAGATTAGTAAAAACAAAAAAAATTGAAATAATCTAGTTACTGATTGTAGTAAATACTGATTATATAATACCATATATTTTTAGTGAAATTATTACATTTATTTGATCCTGTTTTCTACCCCCCCAGTTTTCCACACATTTTTCCCAACTCCATACCTACGCACTTTATATTTGTTTCCTCACTTGAAAAATAAACAAATGAATAAAAATAAAAACAAACCAAGAAACAAGAAAGATCCACAAAACACAATAAATCTCAAAATAAACAAGCAAAAGACCAATGAGACAAAAAAAGAAGAAAAAAAGAAAAACAAAAAATTACAATAAATAGCCAGGCAAAGCAAAGTGAAACAAAAAGTCTACAAAAATATCACAGAGTTCATCTTTTATTGACCAGCAAGTTATGGGAGTGAGGCCTGCCCTGAGGTGTAGTTAATACATTAATACTCCCAGTGAGACTCCACTGGAAACAAACAAACAAAAAAACCTGATTTTTTTTCTTTTGTAGTAGGTGTCAGTTGCAGGTAGTTTCTTGGTAGAAGGTGGAAGGAAGCATTATGTCTACTTTCCCTTATATGTGCTAGTACATCCTCTGGTTGGAACCATACAGATGGAGCCAACATGCTGCTACAGTTTCTGTGACTTCATATGTGCATCAATCCTGATGTATATGGAAGACACTGCTTTTTTGGAGTCATCCATCACTCCTGGCTCTTAGAATCCATCTGCTTCCCATTCTGAATAGGTTTCCCTTTCTGAATAGAGTCTTGAAATGAAGTCTTAGATGAAGGCTTCCTGTTTAGGTCTCAGTGCTCAAAATTCTCTCATTCTCTGAACATTTGAAATGTAACTAAAGAAAATATCCAATAAAAAAAAGGTAGTGGAGTCAGAGAAAGGCAGGGGGGGGAGGGGAGGAGAGGGGAGGGGAGGGGAGAGGAGAGGGGAGGAGAGGAGAGGAGAGGAGAGGAGAGAAATAGAGGCCCCTGGGCACATCAAGAGAGGTGAGGGTGGTGGAAAGGAATGGGAAGGGGAGAGCAAGAGAGAAGCAAGAGAACAAGAGAGGGAGGAGGTGGTAAACAGCCTCTTTTATAGTGGGTCAAGCCTACATGGTTGTTGCCAGGTAATTGTGAAGTGGAGTTTAGACAGAATGTTAACATCCACATTATAAATAATATGAATGAGGTTATGAGGCAGTAGTTTCTAGGGGATCACGCTCAGAAGTATAGAGCATGTCAGGGCACAACACAAGGATCCAAGGGGGAAAGAATAGATGTCAAATTTTAGTATTCAGTTGAAGATACAAACTAGTTTTCAAAGTACTTCATTATTCAGAAAAGCATAGGCTATGCTTTAAAAGATTCTGAGTGACATGTTAGATTAAATCGTAATTTCATAAATATTTCACCTGTAAATAAAAGTTAATGTTTGATGCTCATATATGTAAAATATTTTAATCTGATTTATCAAAACTGATAATATAAAAAGTTTGAACTGACAACAATCACTCTCTGTCCTTATTTTAATGGATGCTTTAATGATCCAAGTTTACCTTTAAATTGAATTATAAGAAAGTACCAAAGGAAATTCCACTATGCTTCCAATCAGTATATGTTGACTATTTGCCTTATGACATATAATCTATTTTCAATTCCCTTGTTATGTATATGTGTGTGCATTTCCTTATGTAATATCTTCATATATATGTATGGGTATGTGCATATGACCATTCACGATGAACTAGAATTAGGCACAAATGTACTACTAATTGGCCAAAGTATTTTAATATTTTATTTTCTATGAAAATTATAATGGCAAACACAAGTCATATCACTTTTTCATACTTAAACAAAGACAACTGTCTGCCTAAACTCTATTAGGAAATTGCCAGAAAATTCCAGTTTCTTTTATCATTATTTTATTTACATTCCAAATGTTGCGATCATTACTGGTCCCCCCCTCCATGAGTTCTTCACCCCATCTTCCCTCTGCTTTGCTTCTGAGAGGGTACTCCCCCACCCATCTACCTACTTTTGCCTCACCCTTCCAGCAGCCCCTTTCCCTGAGGCATCAAGTGTCTACAGGATTAAGCACATCCTTTTCCACTGAGGCCTGAAAAGGCAGTCCTCTACTACATGTGTGGGGGTTTGGGGGGGTGGAGCGCAGACGAGCCCGTATATGATCTTTGGTTGGTGGCTTGTCCAATGATTGGCTGTTTTTCAGTCAGCTGCTGATAGAGCCTTTCATAGGAAAGCCATGTTAGGCTCCTGTCTGCAAGCACAACATGGCATCAGTAATAGTGTCAGGATTTGGTGCCTGTGGATGGGATAGATCCCAATTTGGGGTAGTCTCTGGATAGCCTTTACTTCAGTCTCTGATCCATTTTTTCCCATTATTTCATTTAGACAGGAACATTTTGGGTCAAATATTTTCAAGATGTGGATGTGTATGGCCCCATGCCTCAAATGTGTGCCATGTTTATCTATTGGAAGTGTCTCTTTAGGTTCCATTTCCCCTCTGTTGGGCATTTCAGCCAATGTTATCCCTATTGGGTCCTGGGAGCCTCTCACACTCCTAGTGTCTGGGACATTCCAGAAGTTCCCTCCTTCCCTCTACCTCCCCTGATTATTTTATTCCCCCTTCTAAGTGGGATTGAAGTATCCACACTTGAGTCTTCCTTCTTGTTAACCTTAACATGGTCTGTGAGTTTTAAAATGAAACTTTTGTTTAATTTATTTATTTAACTTGATAGTTACAAATTTTGTTTGATTTGATTGGAATAAATGCAAAACATCTTCATTCTTCTATGTACACTCATTTTCTCATATCTTGAAATTCTTTTCTACCACAATATGTACTTTCCAGTTAATTTATTGGTTTTTTTTTAAATAATTTTTTATTACTTTTTTCCTCCATTTCTTTTTTTTGGTGATGCTAGGGATTGAACCTGTGGCCTTATTAATGTATTGGATACGTTGTATAACCTACCCTTAGGAAAAACTTGCATTTGATTCTAACTTTGTGCCAACCAAATATAATTTTCCTTGAAATTTCATTTAGACAATATTGCATGGACAAAACTATTCATTATCTCAGGCATTACATATATAAAATTGGGAAATAAATGAGAGGCATATATTGATCCAGAAGTCTCCATTACATAGCACAATCCTGACCTTGTGACTCTTGTCATCTCCTTTAAACATTATTACATTACCCATCTGATGGCCAATATCTCACATATTCTATGAGTCAGGTGTCCCTACTCAATGCTTTCAGGAATTCTTTGGATTTCAACAGAAAATAAGATATTCTCTTATGAACCTCTGATAACAATTTCTGTCCGTTTGCTTTTATTGTATTGTATATTGCTTACATATCCTTTTGACTCTTAACTTTGCCAGATCTTTTAACATTGTATTTCTTTTTAAGTATTTAGTCAAGTTCCAAATTGACCTTCTTTTTGTCCTAGAGGTACTAGAAGAAGGAACACTTAATATTTATCACAAATATATGTTCTTTTGTACCACAATTACAAATATCAACCAAGTAAAATTAAAGCACTCATTATAATATTAGATTCTGATCTTTGTTTTTATACAGTAAGAGTTAGTAAAGAATGTGGTATACTTTGTTTCCTCTAAAAACAGTGGAATTTTCTATTTATATTGATTGTTTCCACAGATAACCATTCTTTAATTAATTTGTTAGTGTACTTAGAAAGCTGAAGTATGAAGGGAACCAGACCAATCAAATGTTAGAAACTGCTACCTTTAAGGAGGAATGTGGATAGCAAGGATTTACAGGAGATAATCAAGGGGATATTGGACCTTGTGAATTAAGCAAGTCTTCTCTACTTGCAGTTACATTAAATGTTTGAAAAAACTGATTGTGGGTGACCAGGAGCATAGAGATCAGCAAAACACAAGTAGAAGAAGAAATCAGTGAATGACAATAGACTGCTCACAAAAAAGATTGTACAACAGGCACACTACTGTGACATCTCATTTGGATTCTTCTTGCTGTAGAACAATTGATTCTACTTTATAATGGAAAGAATGAAACTTCTTAAATTTAGAAAGGAAGGTGTAATTTAGAGAGTAAGGAAAAAACTTGGTTATTCTTGAGTAGGGACACTTGACTCGTATTTTACATATCCTATTAGAGATACAATGTCAGAATTACTTAAAATTCACCCTTTCCATAACTGAAGACCTTCCCAAACCTGGGGATGAAGCATAACAATATACAGAGCACATGTAGTAGACTGGGATGAAAACAACATCAACAGGTGTAAATTGTCAAATAATGGGAAAAGAAAATAGATTTTCCCAATTATGAATGCAAAGGAGCAGCTCAAGGCTGACCCAAATATAAACTGTGAAAACTTCATGGAGTGAGCAGACCTCACTCTAAGAGCAATGTTTAAAGCCTTTGAAAGTCCACAGTGAAAAATATAGAAACAAACAAACAAAAAAACCCCAAGAATATCTCCATTCATAAGACAGAATAAATTCCCACATAATTTCTTCAAAGGCCTAGCGAAAGAAAAAATGTCCATTTACTATTGTTACTTTTTTATTTGTTCTTAAAATTTTGTTTCTATCTATGTATTTTTGTCATTTTCAACCCCATTGCCATTTCTTTTCATCATCTTTTCTTCATCTCTTCCCAACAAATTTCCCTTTTAATGGATACGCCTCTCCTATACCACACTGAGTTTAGCTAGAGTTGCATGAATGAACTTGGGTACAGAGTTATTTGCTGGGGTGAATGGCTACACCACTGACAGTACCCACTCTTCCAGGAACTGTTGTCCATAGATTTCTACTTAGAAACGTGTAGAGCCTCATGAGCATTCCCCTCCATCAGGGGTGGAATTGTATGTGGTCCAGTTTTGTTCTGGTCTTGTGCAGGTATCCAGAGCTGCTCTGTGTTCGTAACTGCAACAATCATGCCATATTTAGATCGGAACATTTCACAGAACTCCCTCTTATTCTTCAGTCCATACATCCCTTCTAACCCTTCTTCCATGAGGCTTCTTCTTCTACAGAGGGTACGACAATGCTGACATACTTCTTAGGCACTGACACAGAACAACCACTTTTTCTTTCACTTTGGTCAGATGGTGTCTCTGAATTTGGTATCACAGACCAAAAAAAGAGCTTCTCCATCCCAGGTGAAACCAGTACTACTCTATAGGTATAAATATATAGTATAAAGTTTGACATGTCCACTTAGCAAAACAACAGGAGTACATCCCTTGCCAGTATATATAACTCCCCTGCCACTGGCTTTTGAGAAAGTTCACAGTATCAAGCATGTATTTCTTGCAGTGTAGTATGCATAAAATGCAACCATATTACCCCTAAAAATGTCATTCCAATATTATATCTTTCATCATATATTTGTCTGGCAGTGGTATTATAGCATCAAGATTCAAAATGCCAGTAAGGCTATTGATGCATATTTTCTATAATCCTGCATAACACTTTCTGATCCCACAAATACTAGAAAAAAAAGGTGGTTCCAGTGTGATTTATTTATGTCGTGTTGCTAAGATGAGCAGTGTCTTCAGAAATATCTTCTTTCCATAAATATCATGAGGCAGGGAAACAAAGCTATGGCACTGTGTTATAGTTTTCTAGTTTTAACTGAAACACTGACATGACACTGTCTTGTAGTTTTGGAGCTCTCTAACTGAAACTTGATAGAAAGGTATCCAACATATAGTACTCTTTGGAAATTTTTATTGAACACAGAACTGCTAATGATTTTTTTAAGGGAATCTAATTGTATCACCTAAAATTGCAAAGCAAATACCATGGAATAAATTTGTCATCTTTTCAAACTCTTTCATAAACATTCACACTTTGTTTTAAAATTAGTGCTTAAATGTGTTAATTGATGCCACTTAAAAAATGAAGTAATATTCACTGTCTATATTTATAAATACTTTAATAAGCTGTAGTATGCTATGATTTATAAATTTGCACACACACATATATATAAAATCACATTAAAGTTCATATTAATGTAAAAAACCTTTCAAGATAAGTATTTAAATAACATGCAACATAATTTGTTTATAGATGAATAAGAAAAGTATTTGTTTCCATACCTATATATTGAGAAAAATGAAAATAATATCACAGGTGAAGTTATTCTGTAAGATGAGATTGGAAGTTCATTGCAGAAGTAGTATCGGCATTTGAGGTCTGAAAGTGAGGATAGAGAGAGCAATGAATGTTCTATATAGAAATAACATATATATATATATATATATATATATATATACACACACACATACATACATATATATGTATATATACATATCTACACACACACACACATACACACACATACACTCACACACATATATATGACCAAAAATAAAATACTATCTTCAAGTACTCTCCTCGCCCAGAAAGTAAATTTATCAAGAACATTCCATAAATCTTACACAGCATCTTAACTAAGGTAATTTGGATTCTGTGTTCCTGGAAAAGAGTAAAAGACATGGCTAAATTATGTTGATGAATACTTAAATTTTAGAATCTTCCATTCCTGTTATCTGGTTTCAGAGTTACTTCCTGCTAGCTTGAAGTTATCAATTTCACGCTCCATCCATGCATCATAGAGAAATGTTTTATGACCTATAATGAAAAATTCTAGTGTTTCACAGTCCATTTTTAATTTGTACTTTTATATTTTATCCCTCTTTGGTAACTAGTTATATAGAGAAATCTTAAATCAATTAACTAAGAAATCTCATACCAATCATCCTAAAAATACTTTTCCTAGTAAATATTATTAGGGATTAAATGAGATACTTGAATTAAGTATTTAATATTTAATTATTTAATTAATAACAATATTATGTTTCTTTGTAATGAATTTTATGACATAAAAAGCAGTCACTGCTGTGCTGTAAATAGGGAAACTGAGAACTATTGTTAATAAACACAAATCCAGAACATGGTAGTATATATTACATTAATTATAATTAGCATAAACATCCAGATATTGTGACTGTTAGGTAATTTTGATTAGCAAACTTGTCTCCCATATTATATCTTATAAGCATATGAAAAATTCATCTTTGCAGACAGAACCAAAGAGAATTGAAGAATGCAGGAAAATAATGAAAATCAGTCTTCAAAATATTAGGAATAATGCAATGTTCTATTTCACTTGTCCCTTTTTTTCTCATTTGAAGTTACTCTCTTGAATTGTTATGTGTTACTTACAAAATTTTAAACTTTGGAGTAATATATACTATAAGTGGTTGACAATGATTAAAGTTTCATTGCATTAAGTTCATTAAGCAAATTCTATTGGTCAGTGGGTTTATTGTCAAAGTTAACATGTTCACTTGTTTCAATTACAACTTCACTTTCAAATGTAATAAGGTAGCTGATAAATGGCAATTGCTAATAACTGCTACTATAAGTCCCCAGAGCAGAAGAACTTCATGAAAGCAGAATAATTAGAGCAACAAATGGTAGAAGCATTATGCAATTGTCCTTACATAATTCAATTGACTTAGTACATCATTTTAATTGTTCTCTGTAAAATATGTCTCTCTTGATTAAACTACTTTAAACAAAGACTTTTGATGTGCTTTCATATTTATTTATTTACAAAGAAGAGTCAGAGTTAAGATTTGAGAAATGAATATCAAATAATATGGAAAAGTATTAGCAAGTCATGAGCTGTATTTTCAGGATATGGATATGTGAGGTAGAAAATTATTTTCTTGGGTTTGGGAACATACCTCATTAAAAGAGGTCTTGCCTAGCATGGATTAGATCAGAGGTTAAACCATCAGTATTACAACAAATAAATAAATTCTTTAGGTACCAAGTATAAAAATTACATATAACAGTGAATTTAGCTTAAAAAACTTTCTAAGTTTGTAGCCAGAAAGATAATTCAGCATTTGAAGGTGCTTGTAATTGAAATGTATTGATATGACTTTGAACCCTTGAGCCCACATATACTATTTAGCTCTATTTCAAAAAATTATAATATACTTGTAGGAAAATGGATTGACTTAAAAAAATCACAATATCAAGTGAGGTTACACAATCTCAGAAAGAACATAAAATTTCATAGTATCCATGATATGTAGAACTTTTCTAATGATATATGTATGCATGTATACAAACTTGCATGTAAGTATAGTATAGCATATAAAAAAGAAAATAAGAAAAGCTAAATATTAGTGAATGAGGAAAGACCGAACTTACCTAATGGAGACAAGTTATGAAAGAGATATAAATCTAATAATACTGTCATAAATTTTTCATCTTTTTGGTGGGTATCACAGGAATATTTATTTTCTCAATTTATTAAAACAAATACAAAAGTAATTTTAACAAAATTATTCAATAACTGTTAATATCACATATCATACTTTTATAGTCTCTGATGCTAGAACTATGGTTAAAAATACTCAAACCTCATCAAGACTTTATGGAATACAGTTGTAATAGTTTATTTATTTAGATCATATTTCTCCATTTAGTATTTTAAATAACTTATGTGCTGTGATTTTACAACTCATATTTATAGAATTTATATTGTTCAGAATAATATTCTGAGATAAAATATATAAATATTGATGAATTTTCTACTTCTATTTTGAAAGATACATTATATATACTATATAATTTCTAATTTTTAATAAAACTGCACTATCGATGTACATGTTAAGCTAGTTTTTTTCATATATCCATATTATATATTTCATTTTGTTATTCTTCATTTAAAATAAATGTGCTTTAAAATAGATATATCATGGAAAGTTATGAAGATTACTGATCCAATTGTCAAGAGACAGCTCACCAAATTATAAATCATTAATTCTGGCTACACATTGAGCCCTCACCAGAGGTCATGGAGTTCCTTATTAGAGTAATAACATAATTAAATGGTAAACTATTCTAGCTACTTTTTATGACAACAAATTTAGAAAAGAATTTCATTAAAATATTATGAAACAAACAATCTGGGAATTCATGTTAAAATCACAGAGAAATGTTATTGTAGCAATAACAATGTTCAAAGGCAAAACTTTTAAGTCTATATTTCTAATGAGTTAAAAATTGCCACTTAAAACATTCTAAAATTTATAATTATATTCTGTTAAAGTATTTTATTGTATTGTAAAATATGTATATATGGTATGGAACGGTATATGTGTATTTGCCTTTGTCAGGGTTTATATTCCTGCACAAACATCATAACCAAGAAGCAAGTTGGGGAGGAAAGGATTTATTCAGCTTGCACTTCCACATTGCTGTTCATCACCAAAGGAAGTCAGGACTGGAACTCAAGCAGGTCAGGAAGCAGGAGCTGATACAGAGGCCATGGATGGATGTTCCTTACTGGATTGCTTCCCCTGCCTTGCTCAGCATGCTTTCCTGTAGAACCTAAGACTAGCAGTCCAGGGATGGTACCACCTAAAATGGACCTTACCACCCTTGATAACTCATCAAGAAAAAAGCTTAAAGCTGAATCTCAAGGAGGCGTTTCCTCAAGGGAGGGTCCTTTCTCTGTGATAACTCCATCTTGTGTCAAGTTGATACACAAAACCTGTGTTTCCTGCTCCAGTGTAGGGGGATGCTAGAGTGGTGAGGCAGGGGAGTGGTTGATTGGGTGGAGGAGCACTCTCATAGAGGTAAAAGGGAGGGGAAGAGAGGAGAGAAGGTATGGGGGAGAGGAGAGATGGAATGGGGATGCTGTGTAGGTATAACCGGGAAAGGGATAGCATTTGAAATGTAAACAAATAAAATGATTAATTAAAAAATGAGACATTCCTCAAAAACTTATTCCTGAAATATTTTTAATTATTTGTTTTACTTTATGTTTGTAAGTTCATGCATGCCTATGAGTGCCTAACTTGTATACCTGGATCTGGCAAGGGACAGAAGATGAAGTCAAATTCCCAGAAGTTAGAGTCATCAATGATTGTGAGCTGTTCTGTGGGTACTGAAAATCAAACCTAGATACTTGAAAGTAGTAAGCCATCTGTCTTTTTTTGCACCTTATTCCTGAATTTTAAATAGATTACCAGTAAAATAGCCTTTGGCAGTGTAATATTTACTAAAACATTATGAATATTTTTATATAGCAACAGCTCTTTGTCAGTATTAACCCTAGATAATCCTACAAGAGTGTTAAAACTATCATAATTGATAACACAACATTCATTTATCGTTGTTATTAAAAATTTACAGTTTACATTAAACTCATTCTTGGAAGATCACTTTGTATACATCTAAACAGAGATATAATGACATATTTCCACTGTAATTTTATTGTGGAGTATAAAAAATTTAGTATAATAGCTATATTACATTGCAAGGTCATGGAGTTCCTAGTTAAAGTAATAATACAATTAAATGTTAAAAATATATTAGCTACATTTTATGACAGCAAGTGTAAAATGTATTTGTTAAAACCTAATTAAATAGTTTTTGAATCTGGGAATTCAAATTATGGATATTGGGTCAGTAAGCTTCATAATGTTCCATTATATTTCTATTTTATATCAGTGTTATATTTCTAGTTTATATCACTATGCATGGAATTTTTATCTAAAAGTCATGTAAAACCAAGAAGATCACCTAATCAATGACTATTACATTACTATCTTAACAATTTTGTCTTGTTATATCAGTATATTTTGTATCATTATAATTTATTAAATTAAGTAAAAAAATATCAGTACCAAAAGATACTGTTATAAAACAACATTAAAGAATCTTTGCCATAATGTCTATATATAATTACAATAGCAAGAGTTGAAGCTTTTCTTTTCTAAATCACACTACAAAGAATGCTGAAACTGTAAATATGCAAGGCCAGGGAACAAGGTCAGACACTGGTGGACAGGAGGCCTTCAAATTTGCACAACAGTGGAGCAGGGAGCAACAGATGCAAATGAATCAGGAATTTCTTGTATAACCCAAGCATCAAAATTATTTAGCATAATAATATAATCAACTTAGGTGATGCATTTAAATCTTTCTCCTTTAGTAACTAAATTGGTTTGCTGAATTGTGATTTAATCCTTGAACAACAACATTTCATTTAAAATTAATGTTTCCATTATTTAGACACATCCTATAATTATAGGAAACTGAGATTATCATTAGAAACAACTTTGGTTCATAACCCTATTAAAGGAATATAAACGATTCTTAAAGCTCAGGTTTCAATTCTGAGAGATAAAATTAGCAGTTAATAATTTAGTTAAGTATAAGTTTATTAATACATGCTTCCATCTTTTGTATTAAATGTGTTACAGGATCACAGGCATACTGTATCATAAGTAGCATAGTCTTTGGATATAATAAGCAACAAATATAGGTATCTAAACATCAGTATATTAATTTAGGAATTCCAGAAGGAGATTATGGTCAATCTTATACAATGAAGATAGAATGAGTTGATTGCGGTTTGACATTCTCAGAAACGTTTTTAAATTGATTTTGTCTTTCACTTAGTCAAGAAATTATTCAGTAGGCTATTAAAAACTCAAAAACATTTTGTTTGTTTCTATCTCCAAAAAATATCTATAAAAATCTATTTTCCTGAGTGCATGCCTACATTGAAATATCCAGATTTCTCTGAATTAGACATAGACATCAATAAATCTATGCACTCAAAAAAGAGAAGATTTACACATGTGGTCATCATAAACTTTCTCAAGTCCCTCTTTCTCTTACTTTTCCAGCTTTTAACGCAGAATGAAACTTCAGTTTGATTCCTAAAACTTCCATAGTGGGAGAAGAGAATTAGCTCTCACATGCTGTACTCTGATATCGACCTGTGTGACACAACACACACACACAGACACACAGACACACACACAGACACACACACACACACACACACACACACACACACACACACACACACTACTCGCACACAGAGAGAGGGGCCATTGACTGCCTGACTGTTTGGCTACAATGTACAGAGATCAAGGAACTCAGATGAAAATTTATATACAGACTATACTTATAATCAGTGTAGAGAATCTGAAAGAAGAACATAAGTTGAATTAGAATATAATTTCAATAACACTGAAAGGATTATTGAGAGGGAGAGATATTTATTCTATAAGTCATTACTCACTGGTCCATTTTCAACGGTTAATGAATGGAAAAAGAAATTATAACACATATACACAGAGGGATTTTATTACTTTCAACAGACAAATGAAATTTTTAGATAAATGGATGAGACAAGAAATTTTAAACAGAGTAAGGTAACCTAAACACAGTGTCCTACACAGCATGTTCTCACTCAAGATAGTCTTAGCATCAATTGTTTAGATGTGTGTGTTTTACTTGAAGGAAATCCTTGAATGATTTTAATTGGAAGGGTAATATAACAAAGAATATATTTAATAGTATAACTGACTAATAAAGCATTTGACTTCTCTACTTTTAATACGCATATATAGCAGAGGAAAAAAAGAAATAAAAACAAAAAGAGAATCTATCATGAAAGAAAAATTGTTAATGCCTGGGAATTAACAATTAATTAGAAAGTTTTAAACTTCTAATTTTTTAAATTAAAAAGTTTTAAGCTTTTATAAATTTTCTCTCTACTGGATCAAAAAATAAGCATTATTCCTGTATGAGTAGAAAGAATTGTATTTCAAGAAAGATAAGACAATTTATTAATGTACTCATTGATGTATTTTTAAAATATGTAACTTCTTAAACAACAAGAAATTACATAACAGCTGCCATCACTTTTTCATGTGACCAGATTTAAAAATATCTTTTGAATCATTAGTATATCCTCATTACAAAACTTCTCATAACTTCCATACATATGTTAACTTTGAACATTCTTCCAAAATCATTTTATGAGGACTGAAAGGATGTTGCATTGGGCCACATTTAGAAACTGAATGACAAGTATAATTTTCACTTCCCTGCCTTATGACTACTCTGTTTCCATGTATCAATGTGTGTGGTATAGCAGAAAGAACATTAACTTTAAAACGACCTTTACCTTGCATTCCCAAACTGCTTAATATATTACAACATATTACTTAAAACTCTCCTTTTATTCATTTCATCACGTGGAAAAACTAAATAATATGTAAGCTACAAGTTTCCAATTAGCAACATATTATGCATGATTGTCGGGAGAATGTACTTAGTAAATTATAAGCAATTCCCAAAGAAAAGTTTTTCTTGTTCCCTTAAAACAATGAAATATAGATTTAATGTGTTCAATTGCTAAGGGACCATGTGGAGAAAATTGTTCAAGTATCCTGAGAAATGGCAATGTTCTTTGAATAAATTTACAAAGTAGCACACTTAGTTTCATAAACTCTCAAGATTATGGATATATAATTTGGGTCTTATATAAGTTTAGGAAGTTCAGAGATTTCTCCAAAGTAATATTATGTTAATGTCATAGCAGGAAATGTTAAAATAATTCTTGCCTTGGATGAAAATAATGAAGTCTAACTTCTTTCTTTGGGTTATAGAAGGAGACAGTGACTCACTGTGTTCTCTTCAAGAATGAGAGGCTCTGCCAGAGCCTGACAAATACAGAGGCAGATGCTGGCAGCCAATCATTGTGCTTAGCACGGAGTCCCCAATAAAGGAGTTAGAGAAAGGACTAAAGAAGCTTGCAAGCCCATAGGAAGAACAACAATATCAACCAACCAGACTCCCCAGAGCTCCCAGGGACTAAACCACCACCCAAAGAGTACACATGAAGGTACCCATGACTCCAGCCTCATATGTAGCAGAGGATAGCATTGTCTGGCATAAATAGGAGGAGAAGGCCTTGATCCTGTGAAGGCTCAATTCCCCAGCATTGGGGAACGTCAGAGTTGTCAGGTGAGAGTGGATGGGTGGGAGGGGGAGCACCCTCTTAGATGCAGGGGGAGGGGAGATGGGAGAAAGGGTTTCTGGACGGCAAACATGGAAAGGGGATGTAAATACATAAAATATTCAAAAAAAATAAGAATGCACTAGACATTGCAGGAGCTCAGAGGTACCAGTGCTTTGAATATATTCACTGGTAGGCACTGTTATAATTAGATGTCTTTAAATATTACCTGGAGAATCTGTTTATTAAACATTAGGCACACATAGATTCTAGTCTGCTCACATGCTGCTGTAATGTAGGAAAATAATGATACAGATGAGAAACATTTAGAAAGTCAATGTACTTTAATTTGGTGTTAGTCTTACTTTGAATTTGTGCAATTAAGAACAGGAAACTTCTCAAATACATTCACAGGCATTGAGGAATTTTATTTGGAATTTTGTGAAAAAGGACAGTAAAATATGTTAGCTTACTAAATTAAAAAAATGAGGCAGCTTAGAAAACTTCATATAATTCTGTTGATGACTAAGTATCTGGTTACTTTTTTATTCAGATTTATTGAGGATCTATATTCTTTTTGGTCAAATTATTTTGTGTTATGGAAAATGAAAAGGGAAGGAGAGGAAGAAAGGGAGGAAAGAGAAAGGAAGGAAGGAAAATGAAAGGAAGGAAGGAAGGAAAATGAAAGAAAGGAAGGAAGGAAGGAACAGGGTGAGAGAAGAATGTAATGAAAAATAAATATTCCCTTATATTTTTTGTGCTAAAATTATTCCTGGATTTCTTTTCTTACAAATGCTCCTTTAGTCAAAGGTTGAGTCACTTTTCCCAGCTAAGATTAAGTAATTGTCTGTATTTCATGAAGATGAATGTAAAAATGTAAATATTTCTTCACACAGACTGCAACATCTAACTGCTGATTCATTTCCCACTTTAACATTTGATTCTACACATAACAGAAAAAAATGTAATAAGTTAACAATTTTTAAGACTCACTTATATAGATATGACTTGCTATACTATTGTCAACCCATCAAATGAAGAATCTGTTAAAAATAGAATATGTCAGAAAACAGCAAGAAATTTCGAACATTTTCCCCATGATATATAATTACATTTAAAAATTTCTCAGTTAATAAATAAAATTGGATTAAATAAGGAATGAAATAAATTTAATGGTGTTTAACTCTCTTGCAGTCTTTTCTTGATGGGAGAACTCATATACTACTACTTTGCAAATTCTAGCTGAAACCCATCTCACTTTTGGAGAGAGATGAAAGTAAAGGTTGACTTCATGTTTTGATCAAGTAGGAGTCAAATCAATCAATCAATCAATCAATCAAACAACAAAGCAGAAAATTATCAGAGTGAAGTGTCACAAATTAATCAGACAAAAATGACTGTAGTAGTGACTTGTTTTTATAATAATTTCTTCCAAAACAGTAAAAGATGGATGGCTAAGATGATTCAGAGAGAAAAGTTATTTACTGCCAAGCATGAACTCAGTTCAGTCTTTGGAGTTCATGTGCTGAAAGAAGAGTACCAGTGCCCATAAGTTGTCTGAGCCCCACACGTGTGCAAAAGCATACCCTTACTAATGTTCTAATTTTTTATTTAATTAAATTTTTTTCTTATTTACTGTTGCGTGTAATTTTAGAAGTCCGCGCTAGTTCCAGCTAATCTCTGGGACTAGCAGCCGCCCACCTGCTAGGTAATACTTTTCCCACAAACACCAGGAGGACCTTCCTGTCTATGCTCAGAGAACAGCCATTGCCATGAGGCTGGCTGGCGTTTCCCCTGCGACCTCTGACCCATGCTTGCTCTCCCTTCTGGGGAGCTCTGCCTGATCTCTTTCAACCTCTCATGGCTAGTTCCACTGAGCTGCCAATGAACACCCTGGTCTCACTCAGCTCCCACACGAGCTCTCCTGGTCTCTGCTTGTTGCTTTCCCCGTGCTGCAATGGCTGTCTCACCCAACTCCCTTTAGTCCCGTGGAAGGAAAACACTAGACACGTTTATATTTTGAAATTGACCAGATAACTCAAAGGCTGGGCAAAGAATATACTATTCCATCCTCCTTGGCCTCTGCACAGAGGTTACAAACTATTAGTTCCCTGAGAGACCTACCTGCCTGTAGCTTCTTTTCTGCTTCCCCACTGTGCCGAATCCCAATTCTGCCTTATCTTTTATCCAAGGATTGGTCTGCTGTCTTTATGTAGCATATCAATATTTAGCGGAACTCCCCCTACAATCACTTTACATCCTACTCACTGCCCTACTCCCAATCACCCCCTGACACAATCCTTCCCCATCCCCCTTCTACTCCAGGACAGTGTATGCCCCCACCCTGATACTTCAAGCCTCTGTGAAGGTAGGTATTTCCATTCCCACTGAGATCAGACAAGGCAGCTCAACTAGAAGAACATATTTCACTTATAAACAACACCTTTTGGGATAGCCCATACTCCAGTTGTTCAGGACCCACATGAAGACCAAACTGCACATCTGCTATATATGAATAGGGAGTCCACTTTGTTAGTGATCAAGACTAGTCTTGTAATTTCTGTTCTTCAATAACATAGATTTGTCCTTGGAATATGTTTTCATGCCCCTGTCAGATGTAGTAGTTAGGATTGGGTTTTGCTTCAGATTAACTATCATCTTACTCTTTGTTATTCCAGGTAATGTTTCTAAGCTCAAATTGCCCTCATGACAAGACAATGCGGGAAGGGCATGGAGACAGTGGAAGTCACTAGAGAGATAATAATCCTACAGCAGAGAGGCAAGAGGAAGTAATGACTATATCACCAGAAATCAAGTCTGTCTACCTAGGGAAGAGTTAAGGCCCTATGCATCAAAGGTGAAAATATTCTACAAAACATACAGAATCTTTCTGTCACCTCAGAATATTTTTCTGGTGATGAGAACTGCTTTGACTTGTGCACCTGTGGTGAGTGCTCCAAACATGAATATCCAGATCATTTTATGTTTATTAACGACTCTGTGTTTATGACTGGGCATTGGCACCATAATAGACTAATCCATCCATCTGAAGAAGGCAAAGTGCTTAATTTTGATTTGGGATTTGAATCACTTCCTATTTTCATAGGACAGCATAAAATCTGTATTCCTATTAGAAAGCAAGTATGGGCTTACATTTTAACTGACACAAGAACTACTAATCACATGGATCCCTTTGTAATCCATTCATCTGACTTGGTAGAATAGTATAACTAATAGTATTACATATAGTTTAGATCCTGTCTATGCTACTATGTCTTATAAAAATTGTGAATATATCTCTGTTCTTTGGCCCAGACAAGGAAGTACAAAAGAAGGAAAAATTATTCAATGTGATGATTGTATGCTAATTGATTGGGGTCCTCATGGAAGATTTATTTCTAATCATTTCTCTGATAATATAGTCAATGGTGTAATTATAATCAGTTGCTTCTAATGGCATGTTCATCACACATGGAAACATTAAATCCTACTTATAATGTTTGCAAGGAAATTTAAGTTTTGGTGTTTAATAGTTACAGCAAAAAAATTTTTGATGCATTTTCACATCACATTTTAGCCAATTCCTATGATGGTGGTATGGCTGACGGAATAGCTAAAGCATTAGAAGGAAAGGACCTTCATTTCTGGCGGCAGGGAATAACAATGCTTTTATTCATTGTGTTTATAATTTGCTTACTTAAAAGATATTTTTGGATCAAAAAGCTACTAGATTTATCAACATCTTAAATAAAAACTACTCTGGACATACTTCATTTGAAAAATTAAAAGGAGGAAGTGTCAGAATACAGACCATGAATGAAATAGTATGAGGAGATTTCTTTCAGCTTGTATGAAAACTCTAAGCAGGCAGTACAAGTGTCTTGTAACCTCTGTTTCTCCATATCATGGGTTGTTCCTGGAATGTACTTTCATGACCCTCCAGGTGGAATAAACATGTCTGGGTTTTGCTTCAGATTGCCCATCATCTTACCTATTATTTCTCTGAACACTGTTTCCAAGAACAAGTTGTTCTCATGACTCTATCCATACTAAACTCATGTGACCTCGTCTTTGTGACTTTATACAACTTGAAACCAAGGGAATGTTTCTCACCTGATCTTATAAATTACTTGATGCCCTGAATAAAGTTACCTATTGTTTTTTTAGCTGGTTTTGAAATTTAAGAGTACATTTGTATACATGTAAGTGTTGAGGCCAGAGGTCAAACTTGGGTTTGGTTTCTGCTTATTAGTGCATGAAAAAATCAGGGGAAAAAAAGAAAATCATTTTGTTTGTTTAATTAATTAATTTATTTACTTTACATCTGGATGACAGTTTCCTCTTTGTCTTCTCCTCTAGTTTCTCCCTCTCACCTCTCCTCCCAATCCTAGCTCTTTCTTCTCAGAGATAGGGAGGTCTCCATGGTTATCAACCTTCCTTGGCATATAATGTTGCAATAGGACTAGCCATTTCTTCTCCTATTGAGCCTAAACAAAGTAGCCAATTGGGAGTAAATGGTCCAAAGGCAGGCATTGGAGACAGAGGCAACCTATACTCCAGTAGTTAGGGAGTCCTGTTAGGGGTACTGCATGAAGACCAAGCTGCAATCTGCTAGATATGTGTATGGGGCCTAGGTTGAATCTATGCATGCTGTTTGGTTCACAGTTCAGTCTCTGTAAGCTCATGAGCTCAGGTTAATTGATTCTGTAGGTTTTCTTCTGGTGTCTTTGACCCCTCTTGCTCCTCTAATCCTTTCTACCCCTCTCCCATAAGATTCCTTGAGTTCTGCCTAATGTTTGGCTATTGGTCCTGCATATGTTTCCATCAGCTGCTGGAAGCCTCTCAGAGTACAGTTTGTCTAAATTCCTGTTTGTGAGTATAGGTCTACAAAAATATCCTTTCTGCATTTATAGTGTCAGGGATGGGTTCTCTCTTATGGCATGGATCTCAATTTGGGTCAGTTATTGGCTGACCATTTCTTCACATTCAATTACATCATTATCCTTGCACATCTTGTTGGTAGGCCAAATTGTGGACTGAAGGTTTTGTAGCTAGATTGGCATCCCTGTTTCTCCATTGAATGTCTTGCTTGATTACAAGAGGTGGGTCTTTTAAGTTCCATATCCCATATTGCTAGTAGTCTTAGCTAGGGTCACTCTCATAAGTTTTGGGAGTTTCCTTTATCCTAGAAAATCTAAAAGTTGAAGAATTTTTGATTGTGGAACTGAGGGATGGCTCTGTAGGTAATAACACTGCTTCATAAATATAAGGATATGTGTACAGATCCCACCATCTTTTCATAAATGCATATATGCCCAGTAAGAATTCCCTAATGTGGAGAGTGGTACTTCCCTTAAAGACAAAATATTTCACCCCTTTAGAACACTGTAGTGACTATTCCTGTTTGTCAACTTGACTATATCTGGAATGAACTAATCAAGAATTGGAAGGCTCACCTATGATCCTAATCTGGAGGCTCAGAGACACAAGTTTCTGACCTGGATCTTTGCATGGAGATCTTAAAGCATAGTGGCTATGAATTCCAGAAGATTAAGACAAGGAGATCTGTGAGTTCAAGATCATCTGGGATTAATGGCATGGTGACATACGCCTCTAATCTGGGTCACACCCTCTGCTGGGGAACTATATAAGGACATTGGAAGAAGATTCTCTTACTTTTCCTTCCTTACTGCTTGCCTCGTGGGACTGAGCAACTGCTAGATCCTTGGATTTCCATCCACAGCTGCCTCGTGGGACTGAGCAACTGCTAGGTCCTGGGACTTCCATCCACAGCTGCTGCTGACCATTGCTGGAGAGTTGGACTACAAGCTGTAAGTCATCGACAAATTCCCTAACTATATAGAGACTACCCATACGTTCTGTGACTCTAGAGAACCCTGACTAATACAAATATCCTGTCTCTTCAGTTTCTTTGCAAGACAGAAGATTTTATCTAGCATAAAATTGCTACATAATACCTCTGTACCTGTGTATATTGTTATTCACATCTGTATACACACATGCGCACACACACCACATACACACAGAGAATAATACTTATTCTAAAAATGTAATTGGAAGAAATTACGGAAGAACATATTTCCTTCCTTATGTTAGGTTAATAGCTGACATTTAGCAATATTTTAAACTGTTTCCTAGTAACCTTGCAAAGTAAAAGAGATTATGATTGTAAAATAACTGTCAAATGGCCTGCAAAAGCTAGTGTTTGATGACCCATGTTTTATTCATTGTTTTATTACCTCACATTATTTATAATCCCATTAGCATTGCTAAGCAGAAAAATAAAAACTGATGACTAAGAACCTACTGCTTCTTTTGAAAAACTGTAAGGTTTAGGAAGAGTTCAAAGTCATCAAAGATTACAATGTTAAAATTGTTGCTATAGATAAAAAAGTGAATATTCTATAAATTTATTTCTTCTATTATAGATCAGCTACTTACTTATATTCTGTTCAATAAAATACTTAAGGAGATATTCCTGATTTGTGGGTACTCTTTGTATTTTATTATTTTACTACTAAAAGAAAAATATTTGAAGAAACTTAAATTCTCAAATGAAAACAAAACTGTGTTAAACAGGTTTTCTGTTTTTAAACAGAAGGCTAATAGTCTGACTATAACAGGACATGATCATAAATGAAGACATAGATTAGGCATGAATTTTATGCTAAATTTGTACTTTAAATCATACCTTTGGCTGATTCATCATTAGATTTATCAAACATGGATTTGCAAGCTTCTCAACTCCCCAGAATGTGAACAATCAGCCTGCTTGTTCACAATAGATGAAAAACCAAATACAGGTGAATCAAACTGTTGTCCTCAAAGACCCACTGGGAACCAGGCATCAATGATTCAACAAAGTTAAACAGACAAATGCCTCACCATCAACCTAATATAACATATTTTCATGACTAGATTCTGATCTCATAATATTTTAAATGTTTGCTCATGTATGCATTGCTCATTAAGCTGGCAGTAAAGTAATTTGTTTTATCTTTACAAGATTTGTAAATATATATTTTTTAATTTGAGTTATTGAAGCTCCAATATATTTTCCAATGAGATAAGAATTGTTGGACCAAGCAGCAGGTACAGCCCGGAGGCAGGGACCAAGCGCTGCAGAACAACTGGGTCCATCGGGCTCTACCTGCACCCAGGGGCTGGGTGTCACCACTGTCCTCTGTGCACCAATCCTCCCAGGGGAGTTCCATTCTGCAGGCAGTGAGTGAGTTGACTCACAGCTTTGTAGGTCAGGCTGCCACCATCTTCTCTCTGGTGGCTGAGCACAGGTACAGCCAGGAGGCAGGGACCAAGAGCTGCACAATATCTGGTCCCATCTGGGCTCTGCCTGCACCCAGGGACTGGGTGTCTCCATAGATCTCTGTGCACCAATCCTGACAGGGGAGTACTGTTCTGCAGGGTGTGAGTAAGTTGACTCCCAGCTTTGGAGGTCAGACCACCTCCAGCTTCTCTCAGGTGACCGAGCAGCAGATACAGCCAGGAGGCAGGGACCAAGAGCTGCTGCAGAAAAGCTGAGTTCATCCGGGCTCCACCTACACCCAGGATCTGGGCAGCACCACAGCACTCTGTGCCAGGAAAGAGTGAGTCACCCAGGAGTGCTGACACAGGCTTGCAGGCCCACAGGAGGGACAAGCACCCACCAGAGACAGCAGGACCAACTAATACCAGAGATAACCAGATGGCAAAAGGTAAACATAGGAACATTATCAACAGAAATCAAAGCAACGTGGCACCATCTGAACCCAATTCTCCCACAACAACAAGTCCCAGGACACAACACACCCAAAAAGCAAGATTTGGATTTAAAATCACAGCTCATGATGCTGATAGAGGGCTTCAAGAAGGACATAAATAACTCCCTTAAAGAAATGCGGAGAACATAAGTAAACAGGGAGAAGCCCTTAAAGAATTACAGGAAAGCACAACAAAACAGGTGAAGGAATTGAACAAAACCATCCAAGATCTAAAAACAGAGGTAGAAACAATAAAGAAATCACAAAGGGAAACAACTCTGGACATAGAAAACCTAGGAAAGAAATTAGGAGTCATGGATACAAGTATCAACAACAGAATACAAGAGATAGAAGAGAAAATCTCAGAGGCAGAAGATAACATAGAAAGCATTGAAACAACAGTCAAAGAAAATGAAAATGCAAAAAGCACCTAACCCAGAATATTGAGGAAATCCAGGGCACAATGAGAAGGCCAAACCTAAGGATTATAGGTATAGAAGAGACTGAAGATTTCCAACTTAAAGGGCCAGTAAATGTCTTCAACAAAATTATAGAAGAAAACTTCCCTAACCTAAAGAAAGAGATGCCCATGATCATACAAGAAGCCTACAGAACTCCAAATAGTTTGGACGAGAAAATAAATTCCTCCCATCACATAATAATTAAAACACCAAATGTACTAAACAAGGAAAGAATTTTAAAAGTTGTAAGGGAAGAAGGTCAAGTAACATATAAATGAAGACCTATCAGAATTATACCAGACTTCTTGCCAGAGACTATGAAAGCCAGAAGATCATTGGCAGATGCCATACAAACCCTAAGGGAACCCACCAAAACTCTCAATTACCATAGATGGAGAAACCAAGGTATTCCACCACAAAAACAAATTCACACAATATCTTTCCACAAATCCAGTCCTCCAAAGGATAATGAAGGAAAACACCAACAAAAAGAGGGAAATTACAGACTAGAAAAAGCAAAAAATTAATCGTCTTTTAACAAAACAAAAAGAGAGACACACAAACATAACTCCACCTCTAATAACAAAAGTAACAGGAAGCAACGGTCACTTCTCCTTAATATTTCTTAATATCAATGGACTCAATTCTCCAACAAAAAGACAGACTAACAGACTGGATACATAAGCAGGACCCAACATTTTCCTGCATACAGGAAACTCACCTTAGGCACAAAGACAGACACTACCTCAGAGTAAAAGAATGGAAAGCAATTTTTCAAGCAAATGGTCCCAAGAAACAAGCTGGTGTAGCCATAATAATATCAAATAAAATTGACTTTCAACCTAAAGTAATCAAAAAAGACAAGGAAGGACACTTCACACTCATCAAAGGAAAAATCAACCAAGATGAACTCTCAATTCTGAAAATATATGATCCAAATACAAGGGCACCTACATTCATAAAAGAAACTTTAGTAAATTTCAAAGCACACACTGCACCCCACACAGTACTAGTGGGAGACTTCAACATCCCACTCTCACCAATGGAAATATCAGGGAAACACAAACTAAACAGAGAAACAGTGAAACAGAAGTTATGAACCAAATGGATTTGACAGATATCTATAGAACATTTTTTCCTAAAACAAAAGAATATACCTTCTTCTCAGCACCTCATGGTACCTTCTCCAAAATCGACCATACACTCGGTCACAAAACAGACCTCAGCAGAGGTCTAATATCCAATATATACAAAGAACTCAAGAAGTTAAACTCCAGAGAGGCAAGTAACTCTATTAAAAAATGGGGTACAGAGCTAAACAAAGAGTTCTCACCTGAAGAATATCTAATGGCTGAGAAGCACCTAAAGAGATGTTCATCATCCTTAGTCATTAGGGAAATGCAAATCAAAACAACCCTGAGATTCCATCTCACACCAGTCAGAATGGCTAAGATCAAAAACACAGGAGACAGCAGTTGTTGGCGAGGATGTGGAAAAAGAGGAACACTCCTCCACTGCTGGTGGGATTGCAAGCTGGTACAACCACTCTGATAAGCAGTCTGGCGGTTCCTCAGAAAACTGGGCATGACACTCCCGGAGGATCCGGCTATACCACTCCTGGGCATATACCCAGAGGCTTTACCTGTAAGCAATTAGGACACATGCTCCACTATGTTCATAGCAGCCTTATTTATAATAGCCAGAAGCTGGAAAGAACCCAGTACCCCCAGAGCTCCCAGGGACTAAACTACAAACCAAAGAATACACGAGGAAGGTCCCATGGTTCCAGCTACATATGTAGCAGAAGATGACCATTTCAGACATCGATGAGAGGAGAGTCTTGCGAAGGCTCGATTCCCCAGAATAGGGGAATGCAAGACAGGAAATTGGGGGAGGTGAGCAGGGGGAGGGGTGGTGGGAGATGGGGTTTTCAGTGGGGTAACATGGAAAGGGGTTAACATTTGAAATGCAAATAAAGCAAATATCTAATTTAAAAAAGCAAATATAGGTCAAAAAATGAATTGTCTATCTGTAAGAATAAAGAAAATAAAAAAAATGAAGTGTCTTACACTAGTTTTCCCAATGAAGCAACATTTCAATATTTTTTCAGTAGCTTAAAAAGGATTTGATATTCTGTTGCCTATTTATATTCATTTTAGATACACATAAAATTTTCTGAAATAATAATTTCACTTTTTTCTTTTACAAAGGTTATATTCTTTTCAAAGATGTCAGTAGGAAATGAGTTGTTAATGTTGGTGATAAATTAATTTGAACCAGGAGTGTGAAGTCCAGCCTCATGGGAAAGGAAATGAATTCTTAGAGTAAGGATCCCATGAATAGTTGTGGGGCCAGGGAAACAACCAAACTGGGTGGAGCTCTTCTGGAGAAGGAGTGGGGTCAAGTCCTGTCTAGCCCCCCAAAAATCTCATCTGGAGAACTGTAGGAAGTAGGGCCACTCACTTTCCTGCCTTGGGCCTGCATGTCCTTACTCATGTAGTCCTGCATACCCCCATCTTTACCCACACCAGTTGAAGTCATATAGTTCCAGACAGGTTAAACTTCCTCTCTCATCATAAGGTTGTGGCCAGACAACACCTGGAATACTTCTCTATGCAAATGAGGCATCCCCAGCATCCTGACCCTCACTAATTCACCCCCCCCAAGCCCCTACTCATTCCCAAAGGTTTAAAAAAACCCTTATCTCCCTCCCACCTCCAATTCAAAGAGCTGCTCCCTGAAGCCTGACAACCAAGAACCTTGTTCTTCTTGCAGATGACTCACTGCCTGAGGTCTCCATTACCCTGGTTCTTTACTCACTTCCTCTCTCTGGATCTGCCTATTGTGGTCCTGGCAATCACACATTTTTTTTCTTAATTCCAGCTTTTACAATTTATTTAACATATTTAACATGCTTTTTTTAAAATTGGATATATTCTTTATTTACATTTCAAATGTTATCCCTTTTCCCAGTTTCCCCCCTTCCCGGAGAGCCCCTATCCCATCCTCCCTCCCCCCTACTTCTATGAGGGTGTTCCTCCACCCATCTCCCTCCTTTGATTCCCCTACAACGGAGCAACTATGGAGCCTTCATAGGACTAAGGACCTCTCCTCCCCTTGATGCCTGACAAGGCAATTCTCTGCTACATAGGCCGCTAGAGCCATGTGCACCCCTTGGTTGATGGCTTAGTCTCTAGGAGCTCTGGGGTGTGATTGATTGTTGTTCTTCCTATGAGATTGCAAACCCCTTCAGCTCCTCCACTGGGGACCCCACACTCTGTCCAATAGTTGGCTGTGAGCATCTGCCTCTGTATTTGTAAGGCTCTGGCAGGGCTTCTCAGGAGACAGCCATATCAGGGTCCTTTCAGCAAGCATTTCTTGCCATCTAAGATAGTGTCCAGGTTTGGTGACTGTATACGGGATGGATCCCCAGGTGGGGCAGTCTCTGGATGGCCTTTCCTTCAGTCTCTGCTCTCAGACATGATCTGCAACTGGAGCCAAAATGTTACAGAGCTATTTAGCTTGAAAACCACTAACATCTGTAATATCTGTGCCAAGTCAGTTACATTTTTCCACCAATGAGGATTTAGGGATGTGGGGATTTCCTGGGAAACTTGTCTTTGTGGTTTATTTATTCTGTTCACATTAATTAGTTTATCAGACCTTGGTAGCGTGACTTGCTTATCAGTTATGTCTCAACTTGCCAAGCAGGATGTTGAGTTACCTACATGCATATCTCTCTTTTTTGCCTGTCAGATACCCAGGGAGATCTTGGGAACTTAAACTTTATTTGATCCAATTTAAAAATGAAAGATTTATTTAAAATTGCTTATATTTTGTTTCTCCTTACAACTGGGAAACAGGAATTGCTATTCTCAGTGTAAAATGACACTCCTAGGACTGTGCCTTTTGATCTTGGTGAGAGCTAAGATCTATTGTGTTCTGAGAATTATGCAAACACTTCACTGATTATCAGGTTCTTTCACTAAAATATTGACTGAATATTTTACCTTCCGCAAAACCTTCTGAAAGAAGTTTGCTTCAACCTAAACTTTTGGTTCATTTCATTTACTTAGTCTTTTCTACATTTCAGTGCAAATATAAAAGCTTTATGTTAACATTATTTAAATTGCATTTTGCTATTTATTTGTGTGATTTTGCCTTTCTTATTGTTCTCAAAGAGGAAGAAATATCCTGGGAACACACACTATAGCCATTCTCAGAGCAGAGAAAGTACATCTTCTCACGTTCTGAAAATGCTTGGCCTCAGCTTGCATTGTATTGATAGCTTCATTTCAAATATATACAGCCTTTGTATATTGAATCATGAAGAAAACCCATAAATTACCAGATCTCACATTAGAATATAGAAAACATATGGCTGAAATACCTTCTGCTTGAATCAGAACCCCTTTTCCTAAGTGTTTCCACTAGAAAACTTTCTAATACTTAGTGCAGTATTATAAAGTAAATACCATACTATTTAAGGCAAATGGCACAGTCTTTAGTAATTGCATTGGCTGGGTGAAACATCTCACAGTACTCCCTTGTTCTATCAGTGTTCACTTTCTTTGTTAGAAATACACCAAGATATTTTATCTCACTTGAAAGCATTGTGAAAAATACTGTTTACCTGATGTCTTTCTCAGTTTGTCATTTATATATAGAAGGGCTACTGATATTGTGTGTACCCAGAACCTTTGCTCAAAGTGTTTATTAGCTGTAGGACTTCTCCAGCAGAATTTTTAGGGTCACAAATATACTAGCATATAATCTGCAAATAAGGATGCTTTGATTTTTTTATTTCTAATTTGTATCCCCTCAGTTTCCTTTAGTTGTCTTATTGCCCCAACTAAGATTTCAAGTACTATATTGAATAGGTATGGCAAGAGTGGGAAACCTTGTTTTGTTCCTGAATTTAGAAGAATTGCCTTGAGTTTCTCCCCATTTATTTTGATAAATGGGCTTGCTGTAAACTGCCTTTATTGTGTTGAGTTATATCCCTTGTATCTCTAATCATTCCAGGCTATTTATTATGAAGTGGTGTTGGATTTAATCAAGAGTCTTTTCTGCATCTAATAAGATGATCATATATTTTTTTTCTTAACTTTTAGTGGTTCTTTGTGAATTTCATATCATGCACCCCAATCCCATTCATCTTCTGTCCCCTTCTATCCACCCTCCACCCTTGAAATTATTCCCCCCAACAGAGAGAAATACTTGTAGTGGAAGCTATAGTGTGTCACAGTGTGTCCCACTGTATACTGTTTTATCCACACTTCTGTGCTTGCAAATGTTTATTGCAATGAGTTGTTGGTCTGGTACAAAGCTTCCTGCTTCTGCTACACTATCAAATCTGCAACATCATTGGACTCCTCTCAGATAATCCTGTCATTACCCTGTGTCATGAAGATTCTGTAGGTTTGAATCTATAGGACTGGGATCCTTCATGTACTCCAGCAGTTCATCAATAGGGTAGATGTTGAGTTAGAATTCTAAGCCCTGCTTCCGAGCCTGAGAAGTATCTGAGTTGGTCAGCCTCCTAGCTCTCCCGCACCCTACCTAAGGTTTGAGTTCTCCTGATCTACCCCATCCAATGCCACACCCATCAAGGGATAGTACCAGATCCCCAGCTTTCCCACCCCCAACCACAGGCCAGCTGTCCCATAACCTTTCCTCCTTCATGACCAGGACCACTTCTACCCTGCTACCCAGGTAAGGTGCTGTGCTCATTCTCCCAATTGTTGCACCTGGTGAGGGACAGGACCAATTCTCCAACTCTCATGGTATAGACACAGTTCTCTTCCCTGCCATAGGTACAAAGGACAAGGGAGTGGGAGGGCATCTCTCAACTATGTCACTGCATGACAGAAAATTGGCAGGGTCAGATTTCCTACATCCACATCTACACCCTTGGGTCCACCTTTCCTGTGTTCCTTCCACTAGGATCAGTTCTACTGTGCTGCCCAAGGGAGGTACAGGACTGCTCTCCTGAATACTGGAGTTAGACAGAGGTGCGTCAGCTTGCCTACCCTCAAGCCCCTTTGGCTAACTCTCCCACAATGCCCAGTTCTTCACAGTCCTCAGACATTAACATTTTTCTTGGCAGCAGCCCAGACCAGGGATGGCCACTTGGCGTTTGGTGGTAAGAGACCCCTGTTGCTGCAGTTCTATGAACTTATACATAGTCCCTGTGATAGCACAGACCAGGATCCTACCAGAGTATCACTGGCACCTCACATCAGACTGTTCCTCATTATCCTCAACTCTCCATTGAGCCTATATTTTTCAGTTTCTTTCTCTTTCATTTCTGCATCATTTCCTGGACTTTCTTATTGGTTCCTATGATCTCTGAGTGTCTGAAGTCATCTCAGGAGTAGTCTAAGGAGTACTATGTCTCACCTTTGCATTATGGCACTGAGCAGGGATCATCTTGGGAATGGTCTGCCCCTCCAGGTGGGAACAGCACCAGACTGGTGGTCACCTCAAACTAGCTCCCTGTCTGGGCCCCCGGCACTGGATTGATGGTCATATCAGGCTCATTTTTTTTTCAGGTAGTGTTAGGTTAGTAATCATTCAGATGTTTGCAGGTCAGAACACTCAGTGTAGATATAGCCTCTCTCATCTCTACCACCTACTAATGCACATGTGACACAGTAGCCAAACCTGCAACACCTCTGTGGGTATAGATCATGTTTTTGTCTTTCAGTTTGTTTATTTGGTGCACTACATTTGTCAATTTAGGTATGTTGGACCATCCCTACATTTCTGGGATGAGGACTACTTTATCATAGTGGATGATATTTTTAATGCATTTTTGGATTTGGTTTGCAAGTATATTATTAAATATTTTTGCATCTGTGTTCATTAGGGAAATTTGTCTGTAATTTTCCTTCTTTTTGGGTGTTTATCTGGTTTGGATATTAAGGTAGATATTTGCCTCCTAAAATAAATCAGGCAAATCTTTCATTTAGTTTGATTTTATAAAATGATTTCAAAGTCTAGTAGAATTCTCACTAAATCCCTCAGGATCTATACATCCTTCCTTCTTTCTCTCTCTCTCTCTCTCTCTCTCTCTCTCTCTCTCTCTCTTTCTTTCTTTCTTTCTTTCTTTCTTTCTTTCTTTCTTTCTTCTTCCTTCCTTCCTTTCTTCCTCCCTCCCTCCTTCTCTCTCCCTCCTCCCCCTCTTCCTCCTCCTCCTCCTCCTCCTCCTCCTCCTCCTTCTTCTTCTTCTTCTTCTTCTTCTTCTTCTTCTTCTCTCTCTCTCTCTCTCTCTCTCTCTCTCTCTCTCTCTTTCTCTCTCTCTCTCTCTTCGAGTGAGAGAAAAGGTGAGAGAGGGGTAGGAGACTTTACTGCTTCTATTTCACTATGGGTTATATTTCTTTTTAAAATTATTTATCTGATCTTGATTTAATTTTGGTAGGTGGTATTATCAAGAAAATAATCCCCCCATTTTTTCTTTACTTTTAAAATTTAGTTGATGTCTTAAATAGGATTTCTATTGCTATGATGAAACACCATGACCAAAAGGCAAGTTGAGGAGAAAAGAATTTATTCAGCTTACACTTCCACAGCACTGTTGACCATCAAACAATGTCAGGATAGGAATTCAAACAGGGCAAGAGCCTAGAGACAGGAGCTGATGCAGAAGTCTTGGAGGGCTGGTGCTTACTGGTTTCTTTTACTTAGATTTCTCAGCATGCTTTCTTATAGAACTCAGGACTACCAGCCCAGGGACAGCACCACTGACCCTGGGCTGGACAGGGCCCTCTATAACTGAGCACTAATTGAGAAAAATGCCTTACAGCTGGATCTCCTGGAGGAGTTTTCTCAACTGAGGTTCCTTTCTCTCTGATGACTCTAGCTTGTGTCAAGTTAACACACAAAACCAGCCAGAACAGTGGATTTTTAAAATAAGATATTCTGAATTTCCTTGTTGTCTGTTGTTTTGCCCCCCTTTTCTTGTTTAATTTTGTTAATGTGGATACTCTCTTATTCAAATTGATATACATATATATTAATTAATTAATATACATATATATGTACACAATATAAGTACATATATTCCACACACTCTCCCCTTCTTAAGGCATCAAAAGCATATTTAGAAAATTTTTACTTCAGCCAATATTAAATTCATTTAAACAATTATTTTTTAGTATTATTCTTGGACAGGTTACAATTATGCACATTTTGTTATATATATTTTATGCATAAAATGGGGAATAATTAAATAAAACCTAAATAATATATTTATCATTTCCTTACCTATTAATCTTTATAAGGAGATACTTGAAAAACCTTCTCATTATTTAATTATACAATACATTATAATTTGGCTACAGCTATTCTTTATGCTGTATATTTAAGAATCTATTTGTCTCTCTATGAAACTCAATACGTTCAGTCAGTGTTTTCCTAAGATATTTCAACAGAGTAAAGCCAGATCATAGCTATATTTCATTATTAGAAAGCCTTAATCATAAGAATGCATTCCTATGTAAAGAAAGACTGTAAGAAAAAAAATCTCTAAAATTTTACAAAAATATCTAAGAAGATAAATCCTAAAATAATTTAGAAAAAAATTTGAGAATACATTTTTAAATGTCTTCAAACCAGAGACTGAATCCTAACATTTGTATTTTTGTGTTATGATCCTTAATACTTTATATTTCAGGAGTATGTTAAAAACAAAGGCCTTTTCCAGAAATTATTGTGTAACATCCCTTCTGTATGTGGAATAAGATTATACATAAGATCTTACTTTTCCAAGGATGAAATAATATAATTTTAGAAATTGTCTAAAAATTTTAGAAATTGATGTAGCCTTAAATTTGTTCTCAGCCATCTGAATCATGTCTCCAATAATAAATATGTTGTTGCATCCCTGAAAGAATAAACAAAAATAAAAACCTCTATCATCTCCCTTCAAAAAGTTCACCATTTGACTAATTTTCACCTGGAATATTTTTCATCTTATAGACTATTTGAATTCATATTCATATTCAAATATTGAATATACTATATTTTCATATTCAAATATTGAATATACTATAGAATATTTGAAACCAATAATCTCCCAATTATCTCACCTCCTTTCACTTCCAAATATCACATAGATCCACCTTTTTTATTATATATCCATTAAATCTTTTAAGTTTATTTGCTTATTCCTCCTGAACTTGACTTTCAAATACCCCAAACCTGCTATTCCTTTCCCTTCTTCACTTAGTCTCTTTCTTAGCAATTCCAGTCTCTTGGAGGATAAATTTCATGCCCCAATTTATGTTTTGATATCTTGACCATTACAGTGAACTCCAGAATAATATATGCAATATTATAACTTAGTGTCACTACTTCAGCACCATTTTAGTTATTTAACTGTCTTTCAGAAATTTAATTACTACTTGTGAGATTGTTAAGTAGACAAAGATATTCATAGACAAACCTGACTATCAGAATTTGGTTCCTAGGAGCCTCATGCTGACCTAAGAGTATTAGATTCTATAGGCTGTCTTTCACCTTCCACACAAACACTGTGGTATACACACACACACACACACACACACACACACACACTAAATAAATGTAATTTTAAAAATGGAATTTATCATGCATGACACCTTGCAAGTATATAACCACCAATAATCACATCATTTTGACTGTGTCATCACAGATAACGAGTATGTAACTTTTAGATGTCTCTTTACCTACTTTAACCAAGTTAAATTCTTTTTTTTTCTAGTTGGTTTTAATAGATTATATGTCTGTTTATATGCTGGCTAGTTTTATGTCAGCTTCACACAGGGTAGTGTCATCTGAAGGAAAGGAACTCAATTGAGAAAATAACCCCAAAAGACCCAACTTTAGGACATTCCTTAATTAATTGATGGGGGAGACCCTGTCTATTGTTTGTGGTGCCATACCAGGGCTGGTGGTTCTGACTTCTATAAGGAAGCAGATGGAGCAAGCCATGTGGGAGAAGCCAGGAAGCAACAATTCTTCATGGCCTCTTCATTAGCTCTGGTCTCCACATTCCTGCCCTGTTTGAGTTCCTATCCTGACTTTCTTAAAGATGAAGAGTGATGTGGAAACATAAACCAAATAAGCCCTTTCTTCTCCAGGTTGTTTTGGTCATGGTGTTTCATCACAGCAACCAGAACACTGACTAAGACAGTTTCTTTCTTTAATTTTCTACAGAACCTTCTCCATGCAGAAACTAGAGTGATCAGATTCAAAGGGTCCAACTGCATCTTTTCTAAGCTCAAAGCTCTCCTGCTGCTATTCATCTCATTAAATCTTAAAGTCCAGTCTTTGAAAAGCTCATGACACTATAACTGTACATTCTTTTGAACTATGAATCATAGCACAGTCTACTCTTGCTCACTTTATTCCAGTTATGTAAAGTTCTTTTCTCTTTTGCGACTGATAATTTGCCCTAGAAAATACGATGAATTCTGCTCCTTCATTTTTTTTTGGACCTTCCCTAAAAGTTACCATTTTAGTAAAATACAATTTATAATTATATTTACAATGCAAAAATAAGAACTTTGCATGTCTATCAATTATTCCTGCTTCATCTAATTGGAAGTTATCACTAAAACTATATTGTAATTATTCATTTACTTTTTGACAATTCCTTTCAGTTTATCAAAGCACAGGTTCCATGAAATCTGAGATTATAGTCTGTTATATTACTTAATGCAAGTTCAACATTCAGTAAATATTGATTGCATAGGTGAATGGAAAGAAGTGATGAATCATTTTATAGTTGAGGGCATTTACAAAGGAAAGAAATATGCTGGGCTTCATATTTTAAGTGCAGAACTAAGAAATTATCTTAGAAGCATTTACAAACATAATGATGAATATTGAAATCACAAAGAACATGATAATTTATAGACTAACTAACTACAGTTCAGGGTAGGCTCAATTGTGTCAAAAATATATTACATGATTTCAAGCACATATTTATTTTTCTAGAGTAATAATTCTGAATTTATACCCTATTAATTCTCTTGTCCCCTAAATTACTTCACTTTTTAGTCAGTGATAAGGACTTTTGCTTCATAAAGAAAACAGTCATAAAAACTAAAACACTGTTAATTTTTCAAAATTCGGCCTCTGAAAATTGGTGTATTTCAATCCATATTTAGTGATTTTTTTTCCATTTTGTCTACTACAGCAACTATCTTTTATCATTTTATCCAATAATGAATTAACAAGACATTTTGTCCTGTCTGATAATTAGGTGGCCCAGAAGATTATAGCATAGGACCTTAAAGTACAATCTTGAAAGACAAACAGCAACAGGAAGAAAGGAGGACATACATGAAAAGGAGTTCTGATGGTAGCTTTCTTTCTCATCAATCTTTATACCAAATGGAAATACAGTACCTGCTACTGCCACAATATTGACTCAAATTTTCTTCCTTTGCAGTAGTCTTATTTATTTATGCATGTTTATTGTATGTTTTGGATTACAATTCAATACTATATCATAGCTTGTGAAAAGCTTCTAGTTTCAAATTTCTCCTGTGTGTGTACCACTGTTAGCATTGTGGGTAAGTAGAGCCTTGCCACGACATTTAAATACTTTTTGTTTCTCTGTAGGATCCTGGAGCTATTAGAAACTCCACTCACTAACCTTATAGAGGTGAATGAAAGAAAAAGGATTAGATTCTCTTATTCTGTACTGGATTGTTCTTGACGGCTTTCTCCTGTCAAATTTAGAGTTGAGCAGGCACCTGTAAAAGAAAGTCATATTGATACAAGTCCAACCCACGTAATAGTAATAGCAAGCTAGCCCATAGAATTGTGGGAAAGAAGTGTATAATGTCTTAACTCCAAAGTTTGGAAATAGTTTCTTTCTGATGTTCTAGCAGGTATTATTTTTGCCCTCAGGATGTTATGTGATACTCCTTCCTGGAGAGACAGCAAAAAGCAATTACTTGCCACAGATAAACAATGACTAACAGCCCAATGCAAGGATACCTTCCAACTCCACCTTGGCTTTATTGAGGTTACTTAAAGTAATATGTGTGAAGTGTTCCTGGCAGTTACAGATTTTGTATTTTCTTTTTATTCCTTTTTCATTATTTTTTTATTTCTCTTTCTTTCTTTATTCCTTTTTTTTTACACTCCAGATTTTATTTCCCTCCTGGTCTACCCTCCAACTGTCCCACATCTCAAATTTTCAAACCACTTATGGTGCCTTGGTAGTTATTTACTGATCTTCGTGGTACAGCACAGGTTTAAGTCATCAGCAAGTACATGTTCAACTGATCACTGAACATAGCATTCTAATTTCAGCTATCATTCTGTAAACAAATATCTTTGGGGGAGTCTACTGGACAACAGATTTTATTGCATTTCTGTGCTTCTTCATATTTCTCAGAGGAAAATAGATATTGTGGGTAGTGGTGTATCTTAGTAGAATGCTTCCCTAGTATGTATACAATCCTAGTTTGATCCTGACTACCACATAAACCAGAATTGATAGTGCAAGTTCTAAAAACAGCAAACAGGAGGTAGAGGCAGGAGGAATAGATGTTCAAGAATGTCCTCACCTACAGAATGAGTTTGAGGTCAACCTAAACAGCATAAGATTCTGTCAGTCTGTGTACCAGAAGTTATCAGTGGAGCTCTCTCACCAGGCTGGTGGGAGGCTTCAAGTGAAAGCACAAGCAAGGAGGGGAAGCAGCTCTGCCGCCGCTGCTCTGAGGTGCTGCGCTGGCTGCACTGAGCCAAGCTGACTGGTGAATGAAATGCAGGGGAGCTTCTGGTGATAAAAGCTTCAGAAGAGCATTCTCTTCCCAGGCAGTATGACAGACAGGTCTTGTGACAAATGCTTTCAGACGACAGAGTTAGTCTCATACACATTTATTCCTTCTGGATAGGATATTATATAGAGTTTTGGGGTGGGTTGGGTCTGACAGTAAGTACTTCCTATTGGCTTGGCCTGAGATGCCTCATCTACATGAAGAGGGACTTGTGGGTGCTGCCCTACATGACTGATGGCCACAATTCTCTCTATGCAGGACTGTGGCTAAGTGATAAAGGCCGAGAGTCAGGAGCAGGGAAAGCTCCTGTGTATGGAAGAACACTGCTTTCTGACTTTCTCTCCACAGCTTACTCAACTTGCTTTTTTATGCAACCCAGGACCATCATTCCAGGGAAGGCACTGTCTACCTAAGACTGGGTACCTCCTATTAATCATTAATTGAGAAAATTTCCTACAGACATGCTCACAGGTCAGTTTACTAGACACAATTCCTTATTTGAGCTTCCTCTTTCCAGAACTCTAGTTTGGGTCAACCTGACAAAATAAACCAGCATGAACTGTCTTCAAATAAATAAAATAAATTTTAAAAAAGTAGACTTCCAAATTGGTGCTAAGTGAAATCTAATATTACTAAGAGTAACAATGTGATTATACCTTGCAGAGAAAATCTATGTGGGATATACAATTCTTTTACATACAAGATGCAATGTACTTTGTCCTGAGTTCAATGTGAATGAATCAGCAATACATATTTAATGAAGTAGATTTAAACAAACACATGCATAAAGCAAGGTTATGAATTGATCATTTTTAGACATTTCAGATATTTCATACTAAGGTTTCCTAAAACCTGTGTTTGCTAATATGGTGGTTAAGTGTTTGTTAATTTAGTGTTTTGCATGTTGAATGAAAAACTAGACAAATTAAATCAACAAAGGTCACTTGAGAAGGAAAGATTCATAAACAAAGGCAGTATGTAGCCTGACAAATTTCAGAGAGCTTTTTCTGAAATGTGAGTAGTAAGTAGTTGTAGATACCTGATAGCTGAGGGTAGTGAGAGTTTAAGTAGTCATGGCTAAGAGGCTGCCTTACTAGGACACTGTTCAGTTGCTACATATTATGGGCTAAATCTTAACAATTTCTGAGTATCAGAAATTGCTCTATCAGAAAGGTAAACACCCTATAAAAGTGGGGCTTTTTGTTTCTGTCCTGACAGTTTGTTTGTTTGGGAGGTGTTCATAAGTAAAGGGGTCTAGTATCATGTGAGACAACAGTTTTCTAGAGTATTCTATCTCGATTTACCTTGTTGAGGAAGAATCTCTATAATGGTTTCCTCTTTTATGTTGTGTATGTCATGCTAGCCATCTCAGGATCTCTTGGGCAATTCTTCATCTCCAAACTTGTCATTAAGTACAGTTTGATTCTACCTCCACTTAGTAAAATGAAAGTAGTAGGTTCAGCTCTGTGACCTATATATCTCCCAAACCATGGTTTTTGGCCAGATTTACAGTACCAAGAATATTTTTCTCCTGTGGAATGGTCATTAAATTAAACTTATTCCCCAGAATTCACAAAGGCACACAAACTTTATTATTTTTCCAAATATGTTTCTATGAAAACAATTTTTATTATTATTTTAATGCTATTTCTTTGTATTTACTTTCTGGACAAAAAAAAAATTAGCCAAGATTTTTAAATCTCTGTGTATTTTTAGGGATTTCAGTATAATTTTCTCCCCTGAGATTTAACTTCTGCTTATAACTAGTCTCACTGTAAATTTCTTAGCTTTATGTCTAGTATACTGTTTCACAAATCAACCAATGTGATACTTAGTACAGCTAATCTTCACCCTTTAAAGTAATTCAGTCTGCAAAACCAAATCATTGTTACTAAGTTTGCAAATGGATGCCATAAACAGAGGTGAGAAAAATTTATGAGTGAGTATATTTACTGGACAATTGTGAGAGGTTTATGAATCACTTTGAATTCTGCTTTGCGCCTTTTTGCACAATGAGTCACCATAAGTGAAGCCAATATGTTTAATTACCACTGTAAATTAACAGGCTAAATATTGTAATACATGTCCAATGAGATTCCCTATCTGTTCAAATGAATATTTGACAGCACAAAATTAAAAAGAAAATCATCAGGTACAAAGCTGGTATCTATGATACATTTTGATAAATTCTTTTAGGTATAATTATTATTTTGGAGTACATGTACTAAAAGAAGTAAAAAAAAAGCAGTTATATTAGTTGTTATATCTGAGTAGTGCAAAGTAACATAAAGCAATATCAAGTAATATATGTAAAATTAACCTGAACCCCTGAGATCTTTCAAATACTGGACCACCAACCAGGTAGTATACACCTGCTGATATGAGGCCCCCAACACACATACAGTAGAGGACTGCTGTGTCTGGTCTCAGTCAGAGAAAGTACAACTACCCTCAAGAGTCTGAAGGCCCAGCTAGTGGGGAGGTCTGGAGAGGTGGTGGGTCAGGGGACGGGACATCCTCATGGAGAAAGAGGGTGGAGAGGAGGTATGAGATGTGGAACAGTCTGAGGGTAGACTGGGGGGTGTGCGAATAAAAGCTGTAGTAAAAATAAGTAAATTAAAGATTTAAAAAAAAAAAAGAAATGCTGTGTTATCTAGACAAGAGGTTCTCAGTCCTCCTAATGGTGCAACATATTAAAACAGTTCCTCATGTTTTGCTAACCTTCAACTAAAAAAATATTTCATTGTTACTTCATAACTGTGATTTTGCTATTATGAACTATAAATAACTCATATCAAAGATCTCTGATATGCAACCACTGTGGGTGTCATAACCTAAAGGTAGAAAACCATTGATCTAGACTTACATGTTATGTAGCTCCAAAATTAGTTTATTTTTAATTTTTTATTGGCTATTTCATTTATTTATATTTCAAATGCTATCCCCCTTCCTGGTTTCCCCTTCACAAACTCCCTATGTTAATCCCCTTCTACGAGGGTGCTCACCCAACCAACCAACTCCTGTCTCACTGCCCTAGCATTCCTCTATACTGGGGCATCAAGCCTTCAAAGGACTAAGGGCCTCCCCTCTCATCGATGCCAAATAAGACCATCCTCTGATACATAACGCAGCTAGAGCCACGGGTCCCTCCATGTGTATCCTGTGGTTGGTGATTTATTCCCTGGGAGCCCTGGGGGGTCTGGTTGATTGCTATTGTTTTTCCAAAGGGCTTGCAAACTGCTTCAGATCCTTCAGTCCTTCCCCTGACTGCTGCATTGGGATCCCTGTGCTCATCCAATGGTTGACTTCAAGCATTCACAACTGTATCAATAAGGCTCTAGCAGAGACTCTCAGGAGTCAGCTATATCAGACTCCTGTCAGCAAGCACTTCTTGGCATCAGCAATAGTGACTAGGTTTGGTGTCTGTATATGGAATGAATCCCCAGGTCATGTAGTCTCCGGATGACCTTTCCTTCGGTATCTGTTCCACTCTTTGTCCCTGTATTTTCTTCAGACAGGAGCAATTCTGGGTTAAATTTTTTGAGAAAGGCGGATTGCCCCTACCCTCAATGGGGGGCAGTGCCTAACCTCTCTACACAGTCTCTCTGTAGAGACCTTACTCCCCTTTGTTGGGAATTTCAGCTAATGTCACCCCTGTTGGATCCTGGGAGCCTCTTGCTTTCCTGGTGTCTGGGACTTTCTGTTGGCTACCCCTGTTCCCCATTCCCCATTGCTTCGTACCGCTGTTGCTGTTCAGTTTCCTGACCTTCTGTATATCTCCCAAGTCTTCTCCCACACCTGATAGAGTCATTCCTCAGCCATACTAAATGCTTACTAGCACACACAGAAAAGGCCAACTTCTGCATAACCTGTAAGGCCACTCATGGCAAGGCTGCCATCTACCTCAGCCAGAAACCATTCCTAACATCCCAACCTCTTACATTACCTATCTTGATGGTCATGCAATTTCCACCAAAATGAGAACATTTTTAAAAGCAAAGTGGTCTATACATTTAGAATTCATTTGGAAGAAAAATCACAGAATTCAACTGCCTGTATAAACTCTGACAGTAAATCATGTTCAACAAACATGGCTACCATTTTGTACAATGTAGACATTGAGCAAAGATAAAACAAGCAATGTCTCCATCTTCCATTGAATGTTTAAAAAGTAGGACAAGTTTGCAGGATAATCACAAGATGGAAAGAGGAGCATGTGTGAATGTGTGATTAAGTATCATCATTCAAAGCACATTTTATAGGACAAGCCCCATGTGGTAGTTGGAAAGCTGGAAGTATATAATATGTCTCTATGTCTTTACAAATCTATATTTTTTAATTTTACAGAATAAACATTTTGGTTTATAGTAAGTTTTCTAGAACATTTTGCTTATTTTATGTGAATAGTCAATAAATTTAGTGTGCCAATTAGGGTCAAGGGCAATATTCTTTCTTCTCAACATTGTTTTCCTACATGTTTTTAAATTTTAGTTTATTCATGTTATGGATAGCCATCATATTGAAAGTAGACTAAATGTAGGAGTACGTCTCTCCCTCTACTGAAATTTCTCCTTCAAGGAGGGACACTTCTTCTTATAATCTATCAATTGAAATTTCTCTTCCATATGTGGCATCATTTCCTTTTTGGTTAGAAAATGACAATGTGCCTCTGCTTGAGTGGATGAATCTAATTTCTCCATAGTGTCAAATGTCCTGTGTAGCAGAGAATGGCCTTGTTGGACATCAGTGAGAAGAGAGGCTCTTGGTCCTGTGAAGGCTCGTTGCCCCAGGGTAGGGGAATGACAGGACAGGGAAGTTAGAGTGGGTAGGTTAGTGAGCAGGGGGAGGGAGGGTGAGATATGGAATTTTTGGAGAGGAAGGGAGGAACGGGGATAACATTTGAAATCTAAATAAAGAATATCTAATAAAAAAGTATTATATCCTCTATTTCTACTCTTTATTTTTGGACCACATTGTAACTGCTCTGTTATGTTTTGTATCTCTGGTATGCTATTCTTCATGAAGTTTGTCTTCACCTGACTTTCAGTTGAGTCAGAAAGCAAGGCCATACTGATGAACCCACTGAGGCTGATAGTCAGCAAATGTGTTTCACATGAATTATAATTAATGTTGCGTAGATGGTTCCAGCTTGAGTGACATAAACCTTTTTGACATAATTTTCAAATATTCTGAATACCAACTCTGCCTCAAGATACATTCTCTAAGTCACATTTCACAAGCTGTGAATAATAATTCATTTTCCACATGCATGGAATTTAGTCATTCTTATTTACAGTTAGTTGATATTATAGGCATGGAAGAACAGAATTTTTTATTGACTTTATTGCAGACCCCAGGGATGTAGTGTTATACGAATCCAGGGATTATTACTCATGCTGTCCTTTATGATACATATACTCCCTAGAGTACAAGTATGTGAAATCTCAAAAAATAAATCACACAAAAATTATTCATCTTTAAGTACAAATGAGAATATTGAATTGCTCTTTAGAGATATCTCTAATGATTTCATAATTCAAAATTCATCCTGGTTGTTTACATAAATTCTTTGTCCAAGCCTTTGTCTTTAAATAAACTAAATTAAGCAAAAACACTGAAAGTATGAAAACATACATTATCTCTTCAAACACATGTTTTTAGTACAAAGTAGAGGTATTTAAGATAACAGAGTGTGATAAACCAGGTCTGTATTATTCCCCAACTTTTGTGGGAATTTGAATTGTGCCATTTGGTAAACAAAAGGATAGTTGTGTCTCACTCCTGCTTTCTGTTAAAGCATGAATTTTCTGTGTATGAGGAACTGCAACCTCCTGACACACAAACACAAGCAAACTGTTACAGCTGGCCTTTACTTAAGAACCCCTCAAGAATTTTTTTAAACAGGCTTTGTTTGTCTTCAAAGGTCTTTGAAATCTGGTTTACTTCAATATAGTCTTTATAAAAATGGCAGGAAGAGTAAAGTTAGGTGACATACAGTATGAGTTTTTCTCAGGCTTTTCCTGTAGTAGAACAAGTCTACACACACACACAAACACACACACCACACATACAAACAAAGAGAAAGGAGCTTCAGTTGGGGAAGTGCCTCCAATGGGGACAGCCAGTTGTGGGGCATTTCTCAATTAGTGATCAAGGAGGGAGGGCCCCTTGTAGGTGGTACCAACTCTAGGCTGGTAGTCTTGGGTTCTATAAGAAAGCAAGCTGGTCTTCTGGTCACCATCTGCAGCAGGGAACCAGGCAGCTCCAAAGCCTTCTGTGCACAGCCCACCAGGAAAGAGTGATCTCCCAGCAGCAATTTCACTTCTGAGTGTGGAGGTGAGACCTCCTCTCATAAGATCAGTGTTGCTGCTGGGACAGGAGTCTTCCCTTCTGGCCACCATCAGCAACAGGGAACCAGGTAGCTCCAAAAACTTCTGTGCACATTCCACCAGGAGAGAGTGATCTGCAGAAGTGATTTCACTTCTGAGTGTGGAGGTGAAATCTCCACCTTCTCTCTGGAGGGGTACAGCTAGGAGCGCACAGGGCATATGCTCAGTGGAGCTGTTGGGACAGGAGTCTTCCCTTCCAGCCACCATCTACAGCAGGGAACCAGGCAGCTCCGAAGCCTTCTGTGCTTAGCCCACCAGGAGAGAGTGATCTCCCAGGAGTACAGACACAGGCTTAGAGGCCCATAGGAGAGAAAAGCTCCAGCCAGAGACAAGAAGATCAAATAACATCAGAGATAACCAGATGGTGAAAGGCAAGCACAAGAACCCTACCAACAGAAACCAAGGCTACTTGGCAACATCAGAGCCCAGTTCTCCCACCACAGCAAGTCCTGGATACTCCAACACACTGGAAAAGCAAGAGTTGGATTTAAAGTCTCTTCTCACGATGCTGTTAGAGGAAATCAAGAAGGACATAAATAACTCCCTTAAAGAAATACAGGAGAACATGGGTCAAATGGTAAAAGCCCTTAAAGAAGAAACACAAAAATCCCTGAAAGAAATACGGGAGAGCTTGGGTGAACAGGTAGAAGCCCTTAAAGAGGAAACAGAAAAATCCCTGAAAGAATTTCAGGAGAACACAAACAAACAAGTGAAGGAACTGAACAAAACCATCCAGGATCTAAAAATGGAAGTAGAAACAATAAAGAAATCACAAAGTGAGACATCTCTGGAGATAGAAAATCTTGGAAAGAATTCAGGAGTCAAAGATGCAAGCATCAAAATCAGAATACAAGAGATAGAAGAAAGAATCTCAGGGCTGAAGATACCATAGAAAACATTGACTCAACAGTTAAAGAAAATGCAAAATGCAAAAAGCTCCTGAGCTAAAACATCCTGGAAATCCAGGACACAATGAGAAGACCAATCCTAAGGATTATAAGTATAGAAGAGAGCAAAGATCTCCAACTTAAAGGGCCAGTAAATATCTTCAACAAAATTATAGAAGAAAACTTCCCTAAGCTAAAGAAAGAGACGTCCATGAACATACAAGAAGCCTACAGAACTCCAAACAGACTGGACCAAACCAGAAAGTCCTCCAGGCACATAATAATCAAAACACCAAATGCACTAAACAAAGAAAGAATATTAAATGCAGTAAGGGAAAAAAGTCAAATAACCTATAAAGGCAGGCCTATCAGAATTATACCAGACTTCTCACCTGAGACAATGAAAGCTAGAAGATCCTGGGCAGATCTCATACACACCCTAAGAGAACACAAATGCCAGCCCAAACTACCTACACGCAGCAAAACTCTCAATTACCATAGATGGGTAAAACAATATATTTCATGATAAAACCAAATTTACACAATATCTTTCCACAAATCCAGCCCTACAAAGGATAATATATGGAAAATGCCAACATGAGGAGGGAAACTACACCCTAGAAAAAGCAAGAAAGTAATCTTTTTCCGACAAACCCAAAAGAAAGTAACCACACAAACATAAAAAGACCATCAGAAATAACAGGGAGCAACAATCACTATTCCTTAATATCTTATAACATCAATGGACTCAATTCCTCAACAAAAAACATAGTCTAACAGAAATAATTTTCATGTAAATCTTCAATCTTATCAGAAAATATTTATGATTCCTCTTTCAATCAATTTAGTAATGTTTTTTATGTCTACCATTTTAACTGTATTATTTTCCATGATAATCTTTAATTTTAACATTTTTTCTATATATTTCTTCAATTTTATCAGAAATATTTTCCATGTAAATCTTCAATTTTGTCAGAAAATGTTTATAATTCCACTTCCAATCAATTTAGGAATATTTTTATGCCTACCATTGTATCTGTATAATTTTTCTATGAAATTGTCAATCTTAGCGTGTTTTTCTATATATTTCTTCAATTTTATCAATGATATTTTCCATGTAAATCTTCAACTTTATCAGAAAATGTTTTTAATTCCACTTTCAAACAACTTAGGAATATTTTTATGCTTACCATTTTATCTGTATAATTTTTCCATTAAATAGTCAATCTTAACGTGTTTTTCCATATATTTCTTCAATTTTATCAGAAATATTTTCCATATAAATTTTCAATTTTATCAGAAAATGTTTTTAATTCCACTTTCAATCAATTTAAAAAGATTTTTATGCCTACCATTTTATCTGTATAATTTTCCATGATAATCTTCAATTTTAATGTTATTTTATTTTTCTACAATTTTATTAGAAATATTTCCCATGTAAATCTTCAATTCTATCATAAAATGTTTCTACTTCCTTTTTCAATTAATTTAGCAATGTTTTTTATGTCTACCATTTTACTCTTTAATTTTCCATGAAAATTGTCAATCTTAATGCGTTTTTCTATATGCTTCTTCAATTTTGTCAGAAACATTTTTCATGTAAATCTTTAATTTTATCATAAAATGTTTTTACCACCTTTTTCAATAAAAAATAAAAAATCAAAAAAAAAAAAAGAAAGAAAGCTGAACAAGCCATTGGAAGCAAGCCAGTAAGTAACATCCCTTCATGGCCTTTGCATCAGCTCCTGCTTTCTGACCTGCTTGAGTTCCTGTCCTGACTTCCTTTGGTGATGAACAGCAATGTGGAAGTGTCAGCTGAATAAACCCTTTCCTCCCCAACTTGTTTCTTGGTCATGATGTTTTGTGCAGGAATAAAAACCCGGACTAAGACAGAGAGCGAGAGAGAGAGAGAGAAAGAGAGAGAGAGAGAGAGAGAGAGAGAGAGAGAGAGAGAGAGAGAGGGAAAGAGAGAGAGAGAGAGAGGTTTTCCATTTTGTTTTTGCTTATTTTTTCTTTGTTATTTTGACATATAGAACACCATAAATAAAAAATACTAAAAGAATGGGAAAAAGTATTGAACTACTCCAGGAAAAACTAATATACTTCTGCCATGCTAGTTGTATATATTAATTTTGAAGATTCATATACACAAAGTAAAAATGATAGATCTGTGCATCCCAAAGAAAGTTCTAAAAAAAATGTTGATTAATACAGTGATTTGATAACTCACGCTTTGAGTCTATGTTAAAAGTATGCATAGGTACATATGTGTATGTTCATTTTCATTTATCTAATCAGCCAATTTTGTTCATTTTCTTACATCTCTAATACATTAGAACTAATTACTTAATTTTAAAGAGTAAACAAATGCTATGAAAACTGAAGGATTCTGAAAAAGAACAAATAGTATTCCATATAAACTTGTATTTGTTTTGATACGAAGTATTACAGTTGTTCATCAGACAAGTTTCTAAAAGGAAAATTGATCTATCATGAATCATGACATTGTGCTAAGTGTTCATTAGGATAAATAAAGCCCTGAATAGGTGCAAACTTAAGACTACGGTACTGGCCACTGTTGACAGAATTGAAAAGACTCAAATTTCCCTTTTATTTTTCAAAGGGAAGGTAGAAGAAAAATCAATTTTGATTTAGTCGGTTAGTTCGTTGGTCGGTCGGTTGGTTGAACAACTGTGTTTCCGTAAGAATTGCTTCTCCTAACGGAGGCAGAATCATCAGTCTATTTCCTGTGAATGCATATTTAGGAATGTTTGTATTGGAGGAAGTGTTCCAGCATACTTCATTCTAGAAACCCTCTGGTGATGCCAAAGCTCCTTTTTTGAAGAGAAACATAAGGGTAATGCTGTGGGGACAATTGTGCTTCAGTGACAGTTTTTGTGAATAAATATACTAGCCCAATATTGCCATATTTAGAAAGTGTGCTGAAGAGCATGGAATACATTTCTTAGAATACTCAGGTTAAAAAAAAAGTAAATTAAATGGGGGAAATACATACACAAAAAAGTATATAGTTCTGCCAGATAGTTTTATGTCAACTTGACACAAGTCATTTGAGATGAGGGAATCTCATTTAAGAACTTGTTCCCCTAAAATGGAGCTGTAGGCAAGCCTACAGGGCATTTTTTTAAATTAGTGATTTATGGGGATCACCAAAACACCAATCCTATTGTGGGTGATGTCATCCCTGGGCTGGTGGACCTGGGTTCTATAAGAAAGCAGAATGAGCAAGACATGGAGAGCAAGCCCCTCCATAGCCTTTGCATCAGCTCTGCCTCCAGCTTCCTGCCCTGCTAGAGTTCCTGTCCTGACTTCCTTCAAAGATATTAAGTATAAACCAAGTAAACCCTTTCCTAACCATCTTCTGAATTGGTCATGGTGTTTCATCATAGCAATAGCAACCCAAACTAAGACAATAGTATTAAAAATAAAATGTAAAAGAAAAAAAGTTTAAGAATCTTTGTAACTTATTTTTAGGACATAGATACATTTTAAGTTTTAGAAATGTCTTTGAGGGCTGAAGAATTTTCTATCTGGTAAAATGCTTGCTCTGCAAATTAAGGACCTGATTTGAACCAACATAAAAATGTGTGGTGGTAAATGCTTGTAATCTCAGCATTAGGAAGATAGAGGCATAAACAAGTTGGTATATAAAACACACACACACACACACACACACACACACACACACACAGAGAGAGAGAGAGAGAGAGAGAGAGAGAGAGAGAGAGAGAGAGAAATAGCAATGTAGACAGACAGAAATAGAAACAGAAAGGAAATAGAGAAGACAGAGAGAAAAAATGACGAATTAGACAACACACAGAGACAGAGACAGAGACAGAGCTACAGACTGATAAAATAGACACAGAGAGGCTGCCATTCTATAATGATCAATTATTTTAGATTTCAATCCACACCCACAGTTATTTTTCTTTAATATGTTTCATTCCTCATTCTTGTCTACTTATATCCTCATGCAAATTACTTACTTTTAGTCTATTCTTGATTTTTTTTAAAGTAAGTTTCTTATAACCTTAATGCTATTTCTAAGTGAAACAAAACAAAATAAAACTAAGAAGTAAGGCAAAGATGGTTGGAATGGTCAAATTTATGTAAATCATTTTCAACATTTTCATTGGCTCAATTTGTATAGTGCTTAGGTTTGATTTTGGGAGAAAAAATACTTTTTTTTAAAAAAAAATTACATTCCAGTTGTTTCCCCACTCTCCAGTCCCCCTTCCTCATCCCACTCCTTGCCTCTAATAGGGTGCCCCCAGCAGGCCTCCCCCTCTCCTGGGGCCTCAATTATCTCAAGGATTAGGCCCATCTCCCACTGAGGCCAGATTAGGAAGTCCTCTGCTATATATATATATATATATATATATGCCAAGGCTCTCAGACCAGCCCACATAGGCTTCCTTGGTGGCTCAGTCTCTGTGGGTTCCCAGGAGTCTTGGTTAGTTGAGATTGTAGGTCTTCCTATGCAGTCACCCTCCCCTTCATCTTCTTCAATTCTTCCCCTAATTCAACCAGAGGGGTCCCCAACTTCAGTCGAGTGGATAGGTGTAAGTATCTGCATCTATCTCCGTCAACTGCTGGTAGAGCCTTTCATAGGGCAGGCATCCTAGGCTCTGTCTCCAGTCTCTTCTCCATTTAGTCCTAGCAATTCTTTTAGACAGGAAGAGTTTTGGGTCAAAAATTTTGACTGTGGGTTAGTAACTCTGTCCCTCCACTTGAGGTCCCTTCTATCTACTGGAGGTGGACTCTTCAGGTTCCCTTCCCCTATTGTTGTACATTTGACTAACATCATCCCCCACTGAGTCCTCAGAGTGTCTGTCTCCTCCCATGTTTCTGTTACTTTCTAGGGAGTCTCCCTTCCTCCCACTCTCTGAGGCTGGGTATTTCCATGCATTCTGCTGGCCTTCTGGGCTTCTCTCCTGCCCTCCTCCCCCGCACTGTATCCTGTTCCATATTCCTCATCCCCTACCCTCTCCAACCAAGGTCCCCCCCTCCCTCTTGCTCCTGGGATTGTTTTCTTCCCCCTTCTATGTGGGATTGAAGCATCCTCACTTATGCCTTTTTGCTTGTTAAACATCTTAAATTCTGTGGGTTGTATCCTAGGTATTCTGTACTTTTTGGCTAATATCTACTAATCAATGAGTACATACCATGCATGTACTTTTGAGTCTGGGTAACCTCACTCAGGACGATATTTTCAAGTTTAGTTCACTTGCTTGCAAAGCTCATAATGCCTTGCTCTTAATAACTGAATAGTATGCCATCTAGTAAATGAACCAGATTTTCTGTATCCATTCTTTGGTTGCGGGTCATCTGGGTTGTTTCCAGCTTCTGGCTATTACAAATAAGTCTGCAATAAACAAAGTGAAGGTGTGTCCCTGTGGTACAGTGGAGCATCATTTGGGTATATGGTCAAGAGTGGTATAGCTGGATCTTTCTTAATTTTTTAATTTATTTATTTTATTCCTTAATCTTTTTTTGCAGTCCAGACTTCATCCCCCTCCAGGTCTGCTCCTCAACTACTCCACATCCCATACCTTCTCCCCCTGCCCCTGTCCCCAACCCACTACTCCCACTTCACCACTCCCACCCCACCAGACCTCTCCACTCCCTGTGGCCTCAAGTCTATCAAGGGTTAGGAGCATCTTCTCTCACTGAGGACAGAACAGGTAGTCATCTTCTCTATATGTGTCGGGGGCCCCATATCAGCTGGTGTATGTTGCCTGGTTGCTGGTCAGTGTATGAGAGATCTCTGGGGTCCAGGTCAGTTAAGACTGCTGGTTTTCCCATGGGGCTGCCCTCCTCTTCAGCTTCTTTCAGCTTTCCCCCAATTCAATCACAGAGGTCTCCCGCTTTTGTCCATTAGTTGGGTGTAAGTATCTGCATCTGACTATTTCAACTGCTTGTTGAGCCTCTCAGAGAGCAGCCATACTATCTACCTGTCTGCCAGCACATCACAACATCAGTTACAGTGTCAGGACCCTGGGCTTCCCCTTGAGCTCGATCCAAATTTGGGCCTGTCACTGGACCTCATTTATTTTCTTGCTCTTCTCCTTTTTTGTCCCTGCGGTTCCTTCAGATAAGAATAATTCTGTATCAGAGATTTTGACTGTGGGATGGCAATCCCATCCCTCTACTTGATGTCCTGTCCCTCCACTGGAGATGGACTCTACAAGATTCTCCTCCCCACTCTAGAGCACTTGATTCAAGGTCCTTTCCTTTGAGCCTTGCATCTTCCAGGTCTTCAGTACATTCTACAGGGTTCCTCCACCTACTACCTCCCAAGGTTGCCTGTTTCCATTTTTTCTGTTCACCTTCAGGGCCTTAGTCTTGTCCCCCCGATACCTGATCATGTTCCCCCTTCCCATCCTTGTCTCTTTTCTCACCGAGACCTTTCTTTCCCTCTGTCCCATCATGACTGTTTTCCTCTCCCTCCCAAGTAGAATTGAGGCACCCTCACTTGGGTCCATCAGCTTGTTAACCTTTTGGAGTCCTATGAGTTGTGTCCTGAGTAATCTGTAAGGTTTTGGCTAATATACACTTGTTAATAAGTACACTCCATTCTTTTTGGGTCTGAATTACCTCACTTGGGATATTTTCTACTTCCATCCATTTGCCTGCAAAACTCAGGATGTCTTCAATCTTAATAGCTGAGTAGTACTCCATTGTGTAAATGAACCACATTTTCTGTATCTATTCTTCTGTTGTGGGACATCTGGTTTTATCCCAGCTTCTGGCTATCATAATAAGGCCACTAATGAAAATAGTGGAACAATTGCCCTGTATCATGTTGGGGTATCTTTTGGGTATAAGTCAAGAGTGATATAGGTGGGTCTTCAGGTAGATCTATTTCCAATTTTCTGAGGAACCTCCAGATTGATTTCCAGAGTGTTTGTACCAGTTTGAAATTCCACCAGCAATGGAGGAGTATTTTTTTTCTCCACATCCTTGCCAGCATGTGCTGTCACCTGAGTTTTTGCTCTTAGTCATTCCAGTTGCTGTAATGTCTCAAGTTATTTTAATTTGCATTTTCCTGATCATGAAGGACTTTGAATATTTCTTTAAGTATTTCTCAGCCATTTGAGATTCCTTTGTTGTGAATTCTCTCTTTTGTTCTATACCCCATGTTTTGATTTTTTTTTGTCTGTTTTTTTGGTGGTTAGCTTCTTGAGTTCTTACTATAGATTGGATATTAGCCCTCTATTGGATGTGCATTAGAGAAGATTTTTTTCCCAATCTTTAGGTTGCTGGTTTTCCAATTGACTATGTCCTTTGCCTTAAAGAAGCTTTCTAGTTTCATGAGGTTCTATTTATTAATTCTAGATCTTAGAGCCTGAGCCATTGGAGTTCTATTTAGAAACTTTCTCTCTGTGCCACTGAGTTCAAGACTCTTTCCCATTTTCTCTTCTATTAGAATCAGTATAACTGGCTTGTGTTGAGACCTTAGATCCACTAGGACACTAGCTTTGTGCAAGGTGACAAATATGGATCTATTTTCATTTTTCTACATACAAACTGCCAGATAGACAAGCACCATTTATTGAATATACTTTGTTTTTTCCATTGTATATTTTTGGCTTCTTTGCCAGAGATCAAGTATGTCTAAGTATGTGTGTGTGTGTGTGTGTGTGTGTGTGTGTGTGTGTATGTATGTATGTATTTTCTGCGTATTCAGTTCTACTACATTGATCAACTTGTCTGTCTCTGTACCAATACCACACAGTTTTTATCACTGTTGCTCTGTAGTACAGCTTGAAGTCAGGGTGATTCCCCTAGAAGTTCTTTTATTGTTAAGAAATGTTTTCAAGGCCCGTGGTGCCTGAAGCTTTCTGATGGTTGGTGTTCCTTGCTAAAGAGATTTGAGGGTTGGACAGTGCTTCTGCTGGGAACTGGCACAGACTCTCAGACCGTGACATTTCGAAAATTGAAGGAATGTAGACAAGGGCTGTGTAAGTTAGAGTATTTTGTGTGCAGGGCAGCAATGCATTACAGGCTTCCAAATTTTTTTGTTTCCCGGAGGCAACGGCAATTGAACACCTTGAAGGCAGACGTTTTTAAGCCCAAATCGAAGTTCCCAATGTCTACCCATCGGCTTGCACTTGGGTCCTCGGGTAGACCCTGAGATCTGGACTAGAAGAATTCAAAGGGGTAAGACCAAAAATTACCTCTCGTACTTTACTTAACTTGAGAACTTTACTCAGCTGAGAAAATAAGTGGGGCACAGGGCTGATGAACAGCAATTGGCCTGAGCCCGTAAAATAGGAGTCGGGATTGGTAGTTGCTAGCAGGAGGGGGAAAGGCTGGTACTTGAGCAGGAGACCTCTGGCACCATTTTGTCGAGAAACAAGCGGAGTTCACAGGAGACGGGTCGAAGACCCAGGAGTTTCCTGTGACCAGCGCTGCCAGAGACGCCTGAGGTGCCATGTTTCAGAACAGAGTAAGACACTTGGTAAAGAAGAACTGACATTTACAGATAACAGAAATAACCTAATTACAAAGAAAGCATTAACCTGCCTCTGAGGTGTCTAAAGGGGAATAATGGCAATTTTGTGCTAGACATGGTCGCCTGCTTCTGCCCCAACCAGCAACGAATCTTGACTTGCTCTCACTGGCCTTAATTGTATCCAGTTAAGAAACTTGATCCTGAGTAACTTCTGAAGAAGTATGAGGCTCCCAGACCCATTCACTCCTAATCTGAAGGTGGACATGTTAGGCGAAATTAACATTGCACCTCAAATCCTCACCAATTTCACTGGAGTGATGCCACCCCAGTTCAAAAAAGATTTAGATTCCTATCTTAAAAGTCAATCACCAGTCACTTTTCTGTCTGATCTGTGTACAAATCTACAGGTATCTAATAAGTCTGGGAATTTCTACAACTTCCAACTTAACAATGCATTGGTGCTCTATGTAGGGATTCAAGCTATCGTGCACATCCACAAGGACAGCATGTCTTCAATGAGCACTATTACCCACTCAGCACACATGTATGTCTTTCAGAATCTGGCTGTGAATCTAGATCTTGAGGGCTGGTATCTCTTCTTAAATGCAATTGCAAACCAGCTGAGGTACCCAGGCAGCCACACTCACTGCTTCTGCTGTACCATGATGTATCTGTTTGCCAAGGCAAACACGGAGGCCAACCAGGAACAGATCACAAGGGTTCTCTTAGAAAAGTTGATTGTAAATAGGCCACATCCTTGGGGTTTTCTTGTTTTTTTTCCCTTGGGGTCTTCTTATTACCTTCATTGAGCTGATTAAAAACCCAGCATTTAAGTTCTGAAACCATGAATTTGTACACTGTGCCCCAGAGATTGAAAAGTTATTTCAATCTGTTGCACAGTTCTGCCTGAGACAAAAGCAGGCTCAGCAAGTAATGGAGGGGACTGGTGCCAGTTGGATGAACTGTGTGTATCCCTTGCAGAGGCATCAGCCTTGGTCCCACTGAACCAAGTTCATAAACTGAAGAATCCTTTCAGCTCCTCCTGACTTTCCTAGCCCTTTGGTTCTCAAGGATCTGCCCCACTAACTGCTGGAGTCTATCAATGTGAGCAAGTCCCAAAGTTTAAATGCATTTTTGTTTTGACTCTTGGCCAAAATTTAGAAGATGCTGTGAATATAATTTTGAACTTGTGTAAATATATGAAAGAGGGAAAAAAAGAAATGTTTTTGCTATTTTGGGTTTTTTGCTTTTCCAGATGACTTTGAGAATTGCTCGTTCTAACTCTATGAAGAATTGAGTTGGAATTTGATGGAGATTGCACTGAACCTGTAGACTGCCTTTAGTAGAATGGTCATTTTTACTATGTTAATTCTGCCAATTCATGAGCATGGGAGATCTGTCCATTTTCTGAGTTCTACTTCAGTTTCTTTCTTGAGAGACTTGAAGTTATTGTCATACAGATTTCTCACTTGTTTGGTAAGAGTTACCCCAAGGTATTTTATATTATTTGTGGCTGTCGTGAAGGGAGTTTTCCCCCCTAATTTTCTTCTCAGACTGTTTATCATTTTTAAAAAGAAAAGATACTGATTTATTTGAATTAATTTTATATCCAACCAGTTTGCTGAAGTTGTTTATCAGTTGTAGAAGGTCCTTGGGTAGAATTTTTGGGGTCGCTTATGTATACTGTCATATCATCTGCAAATAGTTATGTCTTTACTTCTTCTTTGCTAATTTGTATCCCCTTGATCTCTTTTTGTTGTCTTATTGTTCTAGCTAGAACTTTGAGTACTATACTGAATAGATATGGGGACAGTGGGCATTCTTGTCTTGTCCCTGATTTTAATGGGATTACTTTAAGTATCTCTCCATTTAATTTGATATTGGTTATTGGTTTGCAGTAAATTGCTTTTATTATGTTAGGTATGGGGCCTTGAATTCCTGATCTCTCTAATACTTTTAACATGAAGGGGTGTTGTATTTTGTTGAATGCTTTTTCAGAATCTAAGGAGATGATCATCTGATTATTTTTCTTTGAGTTTGTTTATATAGTGGATTTTGTTGATGGATTTCCATATATTGAACCATCCCTGTGCCCATGGGATGAAGCCTACTTGATTGCGGAGAATGATGGTTTTGATGTGTTCTTGGATTCAGTTTGAAAGAATTTTATTGAGCATTTTTGCAGCTATATTCATATGGGAAATTGGATTGAAGTTCTCTTTTTTGTTGCGTCCTTGTGTGGTTTAGGTATCAGAGTAATTGTTGCTTCATAGAATAAATTAGGTAGTGTTCCTTTTGTTTCTGTTTTATGAAATAATTTGAGGAATATTGGTATTAGGTTTTCTTTGAAGGTCTGGTAGAATCCTGCACTAAAGCTCTCTCTCCATGGGTCTTTTTTTTTTTGGCTGGGAGGTATTTAAGGGCTTATTCTATATCCTTAGGAGATATGGCCCTGTTTAGATAGTTTACCTGCTCTTGATTTGACTTTGGTACGTTGTATCTGTCTAGAAAAACATCCATTTCATCTAGATTTTTCAGTTTTGTTGAGTATAGGCTTTTGTAATAGGATCTGATGATTTTTTTTTAATTTCCTCCTTTTTCGTTATTAATTCTCCATTTTCATTTCTGAACTTGTTAATTTGGATACCTCCTCTTGGCTCTTTAATTAGTTAGGTTAGGGGTTTGTCTATCTTGTTGATTCTTTCTAAGAAGCAGCTTTGTTTGTTGATTCTTTATATTATTCTCTTTGTTTCTATTTGGTTTATTTTGGCTCTGACTTTGACTATCTCCTGCCTTCTATTCCTTTTGGGTGTGTTTGCTTCCTTTTGTCCTATAGCTCTTGGGTGTGCTGTGGAGTTGTGAGTTTAGGATCTCTCCAATTTCTTTACCAGGGCACTTAGTGCTATGAATTTTCCTCTTAGCACTGCTTTCATTGTGTCCCATATGTTTGGGTGTGTTGTGTCATCCATTTTCTTTCTTTCTTTTTTTTCTAAGTTTTTATATTTACATTCCAAATCATTTCCCCTTTCGTGTCATCCATTTTCATTGAATTAATTTCTTTCTTTATTTCTTCCCTGACCAAGTTATTGTTTAGTAGAGAGTTGTTCAGTTTCCATGAGTATGTGGATTTTTCTGGGGTTTTTTTTGTTGTTGTTGAAGATCATCCTTAGTCCTTGGTGATCTCCTTGGATACATGGGATTATTTCTATATTCATGTATCAGTTGAGGCTTGTTTTGTGACCAATTATATGGTCAAGTTTGGAAAAGGTTCCATGAGGTTCTGAGAAGAAGGTGTGTTCTTTTGTGTTAGGGTGAAATGTTCTGTAAATATCTGTTAAATCTGTTTGTTTCTTAACCTTTAATAATTTCACTGTGTCTCTGTTTACTTTCTGTTTCAATGACCTATTCATTAGTGAGAGTTGGGTGTTGAAGTCTCCCACTATTATTGTGTGGGGTTCAATGTGTGTTTTGAGCTTTAGTAAATTTTCTTTTATGAATGTGGGTGCCATTGCATTTGGGGCATAGATGTTCAGAATTGAGACTTTCTCTTGGGGGATTTTCCCTTTGATATATATGAAGTGTCCTTCCTCATCTTGCTTGATAACTTTTGGTTGAAAGTCTATTTTATTGAATATTAGGATGGCAACTACAGCTGTTTCTTGGGACCATTTGCTTGGAAGAATTTTTTTCCTGACTTTTACACTGAGGTAGTATACTGGCTGGTTTTGTGTGTCAACTTGACACAAGTTGGAGTTATCACAGAAAAAGGAGCCTCCCTTGAGGAAATGCCTCCATTAGATCTAGCTAAAAGGCATTTCCTCAATTAGTGATCAAGGGTAGGAGGGTCCATTGTGGGTGGTGCCATCCCTGGGATGCTAGTCTTGGGTTCTATAAGAAAGTAAGCTGAGGAAGCAAGCCAGTAAGTAATATCCCTCCATGGCCTTTGCATCAGCTCCTGTTTCCTGAGCTGATGCAAAGTCTTGAGTTCCAGTCCTGACTTCCTTTGGTGATGAACAGCAAATATATGGAAATGTAAGTTGAATAAATCCTTTCGTCCCCAACTTGCTTCTTGGTCATGATGCTTGTGCAGGAATAGAAACCCTGACTAAGACAGATAGTGTCTTTCTTTGTTATTAGGCTGTGTTTCTTGTTTTCAGTAAAATACTGGATGCTGTTTGCATATCTAGTCTGTCAATGTATGTCTTTTTATAGATTAGTTGAGTCTATTAATATTGAGAGATAGTAAAGACATGATTGTTAGTTTATATTATACTTGTTTTTGTAGGTGGCACAATATGCATGTCGTTTCTTCCTTTTGGCTTTGTTGTTAGACGATTTTTATCTTGTTTTTTTTATTTGGTATTGGTCCCCTCCTCGTGTTGGAGTGTTCCTCTAGAATCCTGTGTAGGGCTGGATTAGGTAGATAGATACTGTTAGAATTTGGTTTTGTCCTGAAATATCTTGATTTCTCCATCTATATTGATTAAGAGTTTTGCTGGGTATAGTAGTCTGTCTTGGCATTTGTATTCTCTTAGAGTCTGCATGACCTCTGAACAGGCTGTTCTAGCTTTTAGTGTCTCAGTTGAGAAGTTTGGTGTAGTTCTGCTAAGTCTGCCTTTATATGTTATTTGGCCCTTTTCTTCTGCAGCTTTTAATAGTCTTTCTTTGTTCTGTGCATTCAGTGTTTTGATTATTAAGTGAATCTTCACTCTTCTCTATTCCAATTATTCTTAGATTTGGTCTTTTCATTGTGTCCTGTATTTCCTGGATGTTTTGGGTTAGGAGATTTTTATGTTTTGAATTTGATTTGACAGTTGTCTCAATTTCTTCTATAGTATCTTCTACACCTGAGATTCTCTTTTCTATCTCTTGTTTTCTGTTGGTGATGCTTACATTTATAGTTCCTGACCTCTTTCCTAGGTTTTCCATTTTCAAGTTTGCCTCCATTTGTGTTTTTTTTTATTGTTTCTACTTCCATTTTTAGGTCTTGAACTGTTTTATGAAATTCCTTCACCTGTATTTTCCTGTATTTCCTTAAGGGATTTATTTGTTTCCTCTTTAAGGGTTTCTACCTGTTTACCTGTGTTTTCCTGTATTTCTTTCTGTGAGTTATTTATATTCTCCTTAAAAGATTCTATTACCTTCATGAAATAGGATTTTCGGTCATCTTCCTGATTTTCAGTTGTATTGGTGTGTTCAGGGCTTGCTGTGGTGGGAGAACTGGTTTCTGATGATGCCCATGCATATTGGCTTCTGTTGCTTATGGTCTTGAGCTTGCCTCTTGCCATCTGGTTATCTCTGGTGTTTGCTGGTCTGGGTGTCTCTGTCTGGAGCCTGCCTCTTTTGTCCCTGGATTGTTTCAGGTCTCCTGATAAGCCTGTGGCCCTGGATGTAGCAGACTTTGTGGGGCTTTTAGTTTGTTCGGTCTTCAGAGGAGCAGTCAAGCTATTTCCCTGTGTATAGATGTTCTTGAAGGAGGCCTATGGACTGTGGTTTCTGTTTCCCTGTGTTTAGCAGATTTCCAGGGAGGCTTTTAGCCTGATGGGTCAGTTGCTCTGCATGCTGCTGAGGCCCTGGGAAATCTTCAGACTGTGGTGTCATTTGCTGAGTTTCCTTGTGTGTAGAGGAACTCTTGGGATACCTTCAGACTGTGATGTCTTGAGAGGGACTGCTTATTTATTGCCCTGGCTTCAGCAGACTTCCTGGGAGGTCTTCAGACTGTTAGGTTCTCAGAGGAGCGTCAAGATGTTGCCTTCGTGTAGCTATTCTCTTGGGAGGCCTTCAGACTATGGGGTCTGTTGCCCTGTGTGCAGTTGACCTTCTGGAGCCCTTGAGACTGTTGTGTCTTCACAACAACTTCACAACTTCAAGCAGGTGCTCTGCCCTGGAAGAAGCCATATGCAAGAAGGGAAGAAGAATTTTGAGAGTGGAGGTTTGGAGAGTGATGGGTCCTGAAACCACTGAGCTCCTCTGGATTGCCAGTGGGAGGGACTGTTAGGAAAGGTCTTATCAGTTGCCTTGAGACTGTGGTATGTTCAGAGGAGCAGATAAGCTGGTGCTTTGCCCCAGCAGATCGCTGTGGCAGGAAACTAGCTGTGTCTTCAGGCAGAAATATTTCCAATTTGTTGAGAAACTGCCAGATTGATTTCCAGAGAAGTTGGACAAGTTTGCAATCCCACCAGCAATGGAGGAGTGTTCTTCTTTCTCCATATCCTAGCCAGCACATGATGAAACATGAGTTTTGGATTGTAGCCATTCTGATTGATATAAGGTGGAATCTCAGGGTCGTTTTGATTTGCATTTCCCTGATGACTAAAGAAGTTGAACATTTCTTTAAGTGCTTATCAGCCATTTGAGATTTCTTTGTTGTGAATTCTCTGTTTTGTTCTATATCCCATATTTTGATTAGGTTGTTTGGTTTTTTGGAGGTTAGCTTTTTGAATTCCTTATATAGTTTGGATTTTAGCCTTCTATCAGATGGGTGTTAGTCAAGATTTTTCCCAATATGTAGGTTGCCTATTTGTCTTATTGACTATGTTTGTATCTTCACTGTTAAAATGACCCTCAAAATTTGGTTTTAAAATAATTGTAAGTTCCCTTCATATTGGCTATTTTAATGATAATATGCCAACTCCATATATGCATTGACACTTTTCAGATAAGTTCATATAATGGATTGATAAAATGAAGTTGTGTGAGCAGAAGACATGGTTCCACAGTAATAGCACATACTATTCTTGCAGAATACATGAGGCCATTTCCCAGCATCCATATCAGTTAACTTAAATCTCAATCTGCAGAAAGCTCTTCTGGTATCTGTTGATATCTTTACCCATATGCACATACCCACACATAGACACAGACATAACAAATAATTTTTAATGAATTGCTTTAGGAATCTTTTGCATATCTACTTCAGAAATCCATGAATACCCTAGACTGCCAAATGACCTGTGCTTTTTAAACCATGACATTTCTAAAGTAAACGGTCTGTGAACTCACTGACTCTAAGAAATTGTCTTCAGTCACTTTCAAGTACCATTATTGTTATAATGCTTAGCGTGAGTTACATGAGATTACTTCAATAATTAAGATTTGTAAACATTTATAGGTCATATCAAGGTAAACATCCAATGTCTTGGCAGGCTGCATGTAGTACTCAGGATTATCCAGACTTTCCTGATTTATCATAATAATATTCATTTTTATTAATATACCATAATTTGTTAATGACTACAATGTTCAAAAATACTCAGTAGCCCCCTACATATCTTCTTTTCTAAGAGATTTTTCATAATTAGCAGTGTTTAAGTAAAACATGAATCAATAAATACTGTTTAAAATATGATGTTAAAATATTAAAGTATTCTGCTTTTCCTTTTGCACTCCTGAATTTAAATTCTAAAAACAATGAATGAAAATGGGAGAAATATCTATTGATTGTGTATTTATAACTTTTATTGCCTTAAGGGAAGCAAAAAGCAGGCAAGGTATGACCCAAGATCCTATGTATTTATAGGCAAGGAATGGTTTATTTATTTTGTTCACCATAGGCTATATTTAGTAAAAGAGACCTTGAATTTCCAGGAGAGTTGTCTTTCTTTTAAATAGTAGTCCTTTGAATATTTAAAGGGCTTAATTTTGAGGTTTTACTTTTTGTTTTATTTTTATTTATTAATATCTAAATCTCATGATAATAATATTAATATTTCTAGTTATCAATCTTCTGTCTTCACAATCTCTCTCATACACATATGCACTCACATAGCTACCACCCACAAACATACACAAATTCACACATACACACATATGTGTAATTTGTAACTGTATTTTATTCATTAGTTTGTGAATCAAGCCTAAACACAGCACACCAAAATGTTGTATTTTACATTGCAGAAATTCAGCCATAAAAGAAAAAAAAGTGTTCTTCTGTACTCAGTGTCTAAAAGTAACTCTGACAATGATTATAAAGGATAGCTTACAATCCATTCTTACCTAATTATATTTGAGGTAAAAATGACTATCTAGTCCAAAGCTACAACCATTATGTGAGCAAACTGAATAAGTGAACTAACAGATTTTTGTGGTTCTAGGCCCTTGTAAAATCCTTCTTCAAATGAATTGTGTTTATTAAATTTTAGGAGACTCAAAAAATATTTTCATGCCCTTCAGGTCTGCACCTCCAGCAGCGCAGATCATCATGTCTGCCCTCTCAATACCCCACAGTCTGCAGGTCTCTCAGGATATCTGCTGCAGCCAGAGCCACAGGCCTCTCAGGAGAGGTGCTGTAACATGGGGACACAGAAAGCAGGCTCCAGACAAAGACACCCTGGCCACTTAATAACACCAGAGATAACCAGATGGCAAGAGGCAACAGAAGCAAATATACATTGGAACCACAAGAAGCTAGTTATTCCACCACATCAGGCCCTGGATATCTCAATACACCTGAAAAGCCTTTGCTAACATTAAAACCCATCTCATGAAGATAATAGAGACCATTAAGGAGGATATAAATAACTCATTTAGGAAAACACAAGTAAAGAGTTAGAAAACCTTAAAAAAAGAAACAAATTAATTCCTTAAAGAAATCCAGGAAAACAAAAACAGGTGAAGGAATTGAACAAAGCAGTCTAAGAACTAAAAATGGAATTAGAAACAAGAAATAAATCACAAATGGAGGCAACCCTGGAAATGGAAAACCTAGGAAAGAGATCAGAAGCCACAGATACAAGCATCACCAACATAATACAAAAGATAGAAGAGGTAATCTTAGGCATAGAAGATACCATAAAATATATTGACACAAAGGTCAAAGAACGTATACAGCATAAAAAATTCCTAACCCAAAACATCCAGGAAATTCAGGACACAAACCTAAGAATAATAGCAATAGAAGAAAGCAAAGATTCCCAGCTCAAAGGACCAGAAAATATCTTCAACATAATCATAGGAGAAAAGTTCTTCTACCTAAAGAAAGTGTTGGCCATAAAAGTACAAGAAGCCTACAGAACATGAAATTGATTGAACCAGAAAGGAAAATTCTCCCATCACATCATAATCTACACACTAAATGCATAGAACAACAAAAGAGTATTAAAAGTGGAAAGAGGAAAAAGGCCAAGTAACATAGAAATGCAAACTTATCAGAATTACACCAGAGTTAATAGAGAACGTAAAAGCCAGAAGTTCCTGGACAGATGTCATCAAGACCCTATGAGAAGACTAATACCAGTCCAGGGTACTATATTCTGGAAAACACTCAAGCATCATACATGGAGAAACCAAGAGATTCCATAACAAAACCAAATTTAAACAGTATCTTTCTACTAATACAGTCCTATAGAGGATACATGAATGAAATCTCCCACACAAGGAGCATAACTACATCAAGAAAATACAAGAAACTAAACAGGCCACAACAAATCCAAAAGAAGAGAATCATATGCATAATACTAACTCCAACAACAAAAATAACAGGAACTAATAATAAGTTGTCTTTAATATCTCTCAAAATCCAGGGACTCAATCCCCCAATAAAAAGACATAAACAGACAGGATACACAAGCATGATCCAGCATTTTGCTGCATACAGAAACACAGCTCAATAACAAAGACAAACACTACCTTAAAGTAAAAGGCTGGAAAAAAGTTTTCCAAGTAAATGGTACAAAGGAACAAGCTAGAGTTGCCTTTCTAATATCCTATAAATAGACTTTTAACCAAAAGTTATCAAATGAGATGGGGAAGGACACTTCATAGGCATCAAAGGCACCAAGAGAAAGTCTCAATTTTGAACATCTATGCCCCAAATGCAAGGACACCCATATTGATAAAAGAAACTTTACAAAATCTCAAAACACACCTCGACCCTCACAATAATAGTGGGACACTTCAACACTTGACTCTCTCCTATGGACAGGTCATTGAAACAGAAACTAAACAGACACAGTGAAACTAATAGAGGTTGTGAGCCAAATGGATTTAACAGATGCATACAGAACATTTCACCACTAAACAAAAGAATATAGCTTCTTCTCAGCGGTTTTTGTACTTTCTCCAAAACTGACCATATAATCATTCACAAAACAAGCCTCAAAATTACAAGATTGAAAAAAGTCCCATGCATCCTATCAGATCACCATGAACTAAGGCTAGACAAAAATAAGAAGGACAGCAAAAACCCCATAAACCCATTGAAACGGAGCAACTCTCAATGTGAATTTGGTCTGGGAAGAAATAAAGAAAGAAATTAACCGCTTTCTAGAATTCAATGAAAAGTAATGTAGAACATACACAAACTTACGAAACAAAATACAAGCAGTTGTAAGAGGAAAGTAAGTACCACTATGAGGCCTCATAAGAAATTGGAGAGATCCTACAGTAGCAACTTACGAGCACACCTGAAAGCTGTAGAACCAAAACAGGCAAACATAAGAGGAGTATATAGCAGGAAACAAACACAAGGCAGAAATCAATAAATTATAAACAAAGAAAACAATACAAAGAATTTAGAAAACCAAAAGCTGGTACTTTGAGAAAAATCAACAACATAGATAAACCCTCCTCAACCTGAAGGACACAGAGACAGTATGCAAATTAACAAAATCAGAAATGAAAAGGAAGGCACAAGAACAGAAACTGGGGAAATTAAAAAAAAATTATATCTTACTACAAAAACTCAACAAAACTGGAAGAATCTCGATGAAATGGATGATTTCCTAGCAGATACACCATAAAGTTAAATCAAAAGCAGGTAAACTACCTAAACAGTCTCATGCCCTCAAAGGAAATAGAAATAGACGTTAAAACCTCACAAACAAACAGCACAGGGTGTAGAATTCTACCAGACCTTCAAAAAGTGCTAATACCAATATAACTCAAAATAGTCCACACAATAGAAACAGAAGAAGCACTGCATAATTCATTCTATGAAGCCACAGTTACTCAGATACCTAAACCACACAAGTCCTAACAAAAAAGAGAACTTCAGACCAATTTCACTTCTGAATATACATGGAAAAATACTCAATAAAATCCTACCAAACCAAATTCAAGGACATACAAAAACCATCATTCACCACTATCAAGTAGACTTCCTCTCAGATTTGCAGGAATGAATGGTTCAATATATAAAAATCCATTAATGTAAACCATTATTTAAACAAGCTGAAAGAAAAAAAATCATATGATCATATGTAAACCATTATTTAAACAAGCTGAAAAAGTATTTGACAAAATACCATACCCCTTCTTGTTAAACATATTGGAGAGATCAGGAATTCGAATCCCATACCTAAACATAATAAAAGCAATATACAGAAAACCAATAGCCAATATCAAACTAAATGGAGAGATACTTGAAGCAATCCACAAAAATCAGGGACATGACAAGGAGGACCACTCTATATCTATTCAATATAGTACTTGAACTTCTAGCTAGAGCGATAAGATAACAAAAGGAGATCAGGGCATACAAATTAGAAAAGAAGTCAAAGTATCAGTATCTGTGGATGATATGATTATAACTTGAGCAACCTCAAAATTTCTACCAGAGGACTTCTGCAGCTGATTAAAAACTTCAGCAATTTAGCTGGATATAACTAACTTAAACAGATCAGTAACCTTCCTTTATACAAATGAAAAACAGGCTGAAAAGGAAAATAGAGAAACAACATCCTTTATAATAGTCACAAATACTATAAAATATCTTGTAGCTCTGACCAAACAAGTGAAAGATTTGTATAACAAGAACTTCAAGTTTCTGAAGAAAGAAATTGAAAAAGACTTCGGAAGATGGAAAGATAACCCATGCTCATGGGCTGGTGGAATTAGCATAGTAAAAGTGGCCATCCTATCAAAAGCAATCTGCAGACACAATGCAACTCTCATCAAAATTCCAACACAATTCTTCACAGACATGGAAAGAACAATTTTCGATTTCATATGGAAAACAAAAAACCTAGGAGAGAGAAAACTATTCTCAACAATAAAAGAACTTGTGGGATAATCACCATCCCTGACCTCAAGCTGTACTACAGAACAACAGGGATAAAAAACCAAAGCAAAACAAACAACAACAACAAAAATAACACATGGTATCGGTAAAGAGACAGACACATAGGTCAATAGAATTGAATTGAAGCCTGAGAAAGAAACCCACACATTTATGAATACTTGATCTTTGACAAAGAAGCCAAAAACATACAATCGAAAAAGGAAAACATCTTCAATAAATGGTGCTGGTCTAACTGGCAGTCTGTATGTAGAAAAATGAAAATAGGTTCATATTCATCACCTTACACAAAACTAGTGTCCTAGTGGATCTAGGACCTCAACATAAACCAGATACACTGAATCTAGTAGAAGGGAATGTGAGGTAGAGTGTCATTGGCACAGGGGGACATTTTCTGAACAGAACTATAGTTTCCCAGGCTTCAATATCAAGAATTGATAAATGGGACCTCATAAAACTGAAAAGCTTCTGGAAGGCAAAAATCATAGTCAATATGAAAAATCGGCAACCTAGAGATTGGGAAAAGTCTTCAATCACCCCACATCTGGTAGAAGGATAATATCTAAAATATATAAATAACTCAAGAAAGTAACCTCCAAAAAACCAAACTACTCAATCAAAAAATGGGGTATGGAACTGAACAGAGAATTCACAACAGAGAAATATTGAATGTCATAGAAGTGCTTAAAGAAATGTTCAACTTCCTTAGTCATCAGGGAAATGCAAATCAAAATAAACCTGAGATTTAATCTTACACGAATCAGAATGGCTAAGATCAAAAATTCAAGTGACAGCACATGCTGATGAGGATGTGGAGAAATAGGAGCACTCGTCCTTTGCTGGTACAAACTGGTACAACCTCTCTGGAAATCAATCCGGCAATTCCTCAGAAAGATGGAAATAGATCTATCTGAAGGCCCAGCTATACCACTCTTGGGCTTATACCCAAAAGATGTCCCACCATACCACAGGGGCATGTGCTCTATTATGTTCATAGAAGCCTAATAGCCAGAAGTTGAAAATAACCCACATGTCCCTCAAATGAAGAATAGGTAAAGAAAAGGTGCTTCAATTACATAATGTAATACTATTTGGCTAATAATAATGAGGACATCATGAGTTTTGCAGGAAAATAGATGGAACTAGAAAATAACATCCTGAGTGAGGTATCCCAGACCCAAAAGAACCTGCATGGTATGTAGTCACTGATAAGTAGATATTAACCCAAAAATACAGAATACCTAGTATATAACCCACAGAAATTAAGTTTATCAAGCAGAAAGTCCTAAGTGAGGATGCTTCAATCCCACTTAGTAGGGGGAAGAAAATAATCAAGAAAGGCAGTGAGAGGCAGGGAATTGGGTGGGAGAGGGGAACGGGAGGGGAAAAGGGGGAACAGGATCAGGTATTGCAGGGGAGAGAAGCCCAGAGGACCAGCAGAATGCATGCAAATATATAACCTTGGGGATGGGAGGTAGGAGGGGACCCTCTAGAAAATACCAGAGACCTAGGAGAGTAAGAGATGCTCAGGATTCATTGGGAGTGTCCTTAGACAAAATGCCCAACAGTGGGAACAGGGAATTTAAAATGTACTCCTTTAGTAGATATACAGGTCTTCAAGTGGAGGGATGGGGTTATCAACCCATTGTCAAAATTTCTGACTCAGAATTGTTCCTGTCTAAAAGAATTGCAGGGACAAAAATAGAAAAGAGATTGGGGGGGAAAGGTGGTCCACTAACTGAGCCAACCTTGGGATCCATCTCATGGGAAGGTACTAAGGCCTGAAACTATTTCTGATGCTATGGTGTGCTTATAGACATACAAACACATGACTGTCCTCTGAGAGCCCCAACCGGCAGCTGTCTGTGACAGATGCAGATACTTATACCAAACCATTGGACTGAGGTCAGGAACCCCTATGGTTGAGTTAGGGGAAGAATTGAAGAAGCTAAAGAGGAGAGCAACACCATATGAAGATCAGTACTTTCAACTTACTTGAACCCCTGAGCTCCCATACACTGAGCCACCAATCAGGCAGCATACAGGAGCTGGTCCGAGGGTGTCAACACATATACAGCAGAGAACTGCCTGGTATGGCCTCAGTCAGAGAAGATGGTGTGAATCCTGGAGAGTCTTGAGGCCCCAGGGCAGGGACTGGTCTGCAGGAGAGCATCTTCTTAGATACAGGAGGAAGGAAGAATGGGATGAGGAACTGTGGGAGAGGGTACCGGAAGGGGGAACTGGCTGGATAAATATCTCAAAACTAGATTAAATTTTTAAAAACTTCCATATGGGAAGTAAATTTATCTCAGTCCATTGGATGGCTTCATATAACTTAATTGTTGAGGGTCACATACAACCAACATAATTATAGAACAAAATCTCAGCATAGATTACTTAGAGTTTTCTTCACATCATCTATCCAGAGTCAAATTTAGCACCAGTAAAACTTCATTGGCTTTGGAATCAATCAGTGAGTCCCAAAGCAATTAAGAAATTGCCAGAAATTTTTGAAATAAATCATGCTGGTTCTGTTTTAGGAACACACTAGTCAGACATTTTAATTAACTTCAACTATGTCAATAAAGTCCTTGTAGAAAATGTAAGAATTAGATTCTCAGAAAATCAATATGTTCATATTCTCTTATAGAATAGACGGATCTTATTCCAAGCATTATATCGTGACACTGTAATTTATATCTCAACTATTTTGTAATACACTTATTCAGTATCTTGTCTTGTGTTTGATTTTCTCATAAATATCAGATAGTGTGTTTAATATTGCGCCTGTCACATAAAGACACAAAATTAGCATCAGTGATGATATTGCAGGTCCTCACAATGTACTGTACATGGAAGGTATGATTCACCAATCTTTAACTGAATTACAAGATATATTTTCCAAATCATTTCACTTTCCTTTCAGTTTGTTTGTTTGTTATAATTTATAAATACTTTTTTTATTTCCTAGCTTCTTGCTGGTAACAGGTTTTAGTGTTTTAACTTCCTCATCATGCTCTACTCTTGTCTCATTCTTAGCATGAATTGTTATAATTTACCAATTGCCATTTTAGGATCTGACCTCACCCAGGTTTTAGTGATTCTTAGTCAATATTACTGTAAAGTAAATCAGTGATAGTCCTTATTAAACTTATTAACCATGAAGTTAACATATGTCTCAATGACTCAGGAAAGTTGGGGTATCATGTAAGTAAATTGGTTCACCATCAGCATTTCTTAAGATATGCCGTCAAAACCATTGTTAACACATGTTACATAAGCTGCATGGCTAGGACTTGAAGTGTCTCCTACAGGTTAAAGCTCTAAATGTTTGTTCACTGCCTTATTTTGTGTGGGATTACATAGGAAGTAAGATACAACTAGTGGGTCAGTAATTAGGAATGTGCTTCTTTTGATATCTATGCTTGCATGTGATTCAGGCCATGCTCTCTGTATCCTGGACTACCTCCTTGTGAGAGTCATCACTATGTGCTCACTCTGTGCTTCAACCCTCTGGATGCATGAGCAAAAATAAGTGTGTCTTCATTCATGCTACTCTGCTAGGCATTGTGTCACAATGACAAGCTAGTCTAACACACAGGTTTTGGTGCTGCTGAGATTGCCTCACCTTTCTGTCCTTATTTAAGATTCCAACGTCATTGACCCATTCTATTAGGTTTCTTCAATCTTATTTCAGAGAAGTTTCAACATCTTTCCTGAATATTGACTAACTTCTGTTCTCTCCAGAGAGCTAATACAGTGCCCAGGGAAGAAGAGTAGTCATGCTGACTCTCACCTCCCTGTCCGCTATAGTGTATACAAGAACTGCGAGTTATATTTGCAACACAAAACCTCCAAAATTATCTTGCTTATTGGATATAAAGGGTAGACATATTTCAGATTGGTTGTATTTCTATGTGTCAGGCAAGATATGCTTTAAATTACACATTTATATTGTTTATCAGGGTCTTTGAGCTTAATTGGGACTTTCATTTGATTTAATAATCAAATAGGACATAGAAAAAATATTATTGAAAATATATTATCACTCCTATTAATAAAATATTTTCAAATGTCTACTCCCAAAATAAGGAGAAGAAATGATTAATAGAGTATCCTCCTTTGTGATAAACAAGTATACAATAAGTCTTACTTTATACTACAATGACTAAAAGGTCTATCCCACCTGGGGATCCATCCCATATATAGCCACCAAACTGGGATGCTATGGTGGATGCTGGGAAGTTCTTGCCTACTGAAGACTGATATGGCAGTCTCCTGAGAGGCTCTTCCAGAGCCTGACAAATACAGAAGCAAATGCTCACAGCCAACCATTAGTCTGAGCCTAGGGTCCCCAATGGAGGAGTTGGAGAAGGGACTGAAGGAGCAGAGGTGGTTTGCAGCCCCATGGAGGGAGCAACAGTGTCAACTGGCCAGACCCCCTGGAGCTCCAGGGGACTGGACCACCAACCAAATAATACACATGGAGGGACCCATGGCTCTGGCCACATATGTGGCAGAGGATGGCCTTGTTGGACATCAGTGAGGGGAGAGACCCTTGGGCCTGAGGGTGTTTGATGCCTCAGTGTAGGGGAATGCCAGGGAGGGAAGATGGGAGTGGGAGGGTGGGTAGGGGAACACCCTCATAAGGACAGGGGGAGAGGGGATAGGATAGGGGATTTCTGAAGGGGAGACCTGAAAAGGGGAAACATTTGAAATGTAGATAAAGAAAATATCCAATAAAAAATATAGTTCTTAAAAAAGAGACTTATATAACATACTTTATAACTAGGTTATATGTCTAGGAATTTTGTTGGAATAAACTATTTTTTTCATTTTTTTATTGTACAGGCAGAGGCATGACCATAAATTTACAAATGATTTAATGTATTTATATTTATATTTTATAAATATGCATAGCACATTATTTATGACATATTTCCTACTCCCTGAATTAAAATAATCAAGAAAAGAATTAATCTACTATGAGTTAGAAAGGGGCTGTGCTGGATTTGTTTTTCCCCTCAATTCACTATGCCTATTAACTGTACTAAGATAATTCTCCAGGACTAGGAGTTAGGTCCTCACTTCTGTGTCAAACATGTTTTCTTATGAATTTGCACTTACAGATTCATTGTTTTTTAATCCTCTTCCACTTTTGAGTCCCCTTCCTCTCTTATCTGTTGGCATAAAAGGAATATTTAGAATTTATTGAAAAAGTCTGCTGGTCTAGTGAACTGATAATAGTAAGTTATTTTCTAAAGTACCTGAACTCACTTGACATTGGAAGTTGGCTAGGTTTCTCTTATCAGGCATGATTTTCCTCTGGTTGAGTGGGCTATAAGCTCAAATAAACAGCTTGGCTACCAACCATATGTGAGTTTCGCTTATTGTTTCTCTTATTGTACCTTTATGGATGTTTTGCCATGCAAGCTTCTGTTAATTCTTGTGACTCATAGTAGTTTTAGCTGAATAAAAATATTAATTGAATTCTGGAAACATGCAAATTAGACCACTGGAGTAAGCTTTCAGGTTATGCTCGAGTTGGACCATTGTAGCTATGTGTTCTCAGTGTTTGGTATCTTCAGAAACAGAGGCTTACCTTCACCCTCTGAGAGACAACCAAGGGCTATATTAGAAGACCAAATATCTTAAGAATTAAAAACAAAGAAGATGCTATTAGCACATGCAGCCTTAATAATCTGCTACTGTTAACAGAATTGTCAGAGAAACTATATAATTTACTTATTCAAAATGTTTTACTGAATGAGTTTTATTGAGCTTTTTATGAGTTTTACTGAAACTGGGGGGCATAGTTAGCAAATATATATCAACCAAGAAAAATTAATAGAATGTTCCACTTCTCTCCACTTTGAATTTCTAACTATGAGATGGAGAAAAATAGCTAGACACCTCTCCATATGTAGATCATGCTGCTAACACTTAAACACCTATACATTTGATTTTTTTTAAAAAAAATTGGATATATTCTTTATTTACATTTCAAATGTTATCCCCTTTCCTGGTTTCCCCCTTCCCAGAAAACCCCTATCCCCCATCCTCCCTCCCCCTGCACCTCATGGTCTTCCTCCACCCACCCCATTCCCACCTTCTCACCCTCAATTCCCCTATGCTGAAGCATCTATTGAGCCCTCATAGGACCAATGACCTCCCCTCCCATTCATTCCTGACAAGGCAATCCTCTGCTACAAATGCAGCTGGAGCCATCTGTACCCCTTGGTTGATGGCTTAGTCCTTGGGAGCTCTGGGGGTTCTTGTTGGTTGATACTGTTGTTCTTCCTACAAGGTTGCAAACCCCTTCAGCTCCTTTAGTCTTTTAACTCCTCCATTGGGTACCCTGTGCTCAGTCCAGTGATTAGCTGAGAAACATCTGCTGCTATATTTGTAAGGCTCTGGCAGAACCTCTTAGGAGAGAGCCATATCAGGATTCTTTAGGCAAGCATTTCTTGGTATCCACAATAATGTCAGGGTTTGATGACTGTTTATGGGATGACTCCCCAGATAGGACAGTCTCTGGATGGCCTTTCCTTCAGTCTCTGCTCCACACTTTATCTCCATTTTTGCTCCTATATTTTGTTCCCCTTCTCAGAGGAACCAAAGGACCCACACTTTGGTCTTCCTTCTTCTTGAGTTTCATGTGTTCTGTGAATTACATCTTGGGTATTTGGAGCTTTTGGGCTAATATCCACTTTTCAGTGAGTACATACCATGTGTGTTCTCTTGTGAATGGGTTATCTCACTCAAGATGATAGTTTCTAGTTCCATCCATTTGCCTAAGAATTTCATGAATTTATCATTTCTAATAGCTGAGTAGCACTCCATTGTGTAAATATACCACATGTTCTGTATCCATTCCTCTGTTGAAGGACATCTGGGTTCTTTACTGTGAACATCGTGGAGCGTGTGTCCTTATTACAGGTTGGAGCATCTTCTGGGTATATTCCCATGAGTTATATAGCTGGGTCCTAAGGCAGAACTGTTTCCAATTTTCTGAGGAACCTCCAAACTGATTACCAGAGTAGTTATACCAGCATGCAATCCCACCAGCAATCCCACATCCTTGCCAGTACCTGCTGTCTACCGAGATCCTCCATGTGAGAAATTAACTCCCTGTACTATTAATTTTACTCATTGCCTGAAACTTTGTAGGGCTTTCAAATATTGAGTCACAAATATTTCAAATACTGAGTCACAAATATTTCCCTTTCATTTTGTTGAACAGCATATGCACTCAGTCTTGGCTCATAATTCAACCTACTACAAGTAAATTATAAATGAGGTCTGAGTGAATTTTGTCATGTTAGTGATGAAAATGCTTTATGAAAACAAAATACACAAATCTGAGTCCTGGTAACTGTGAGACTAGTGCTTTCTAGTACTTCCCAAATGCCATGGTAGTTATTAAGGATTAGCATGGATGACTTCTTGTAAACCTACTCTACAAACCTGTAATTCTTAGCTTCGGGTTATATGTATGGTTAGAATAATGCTAGTCTTTAAAAGGTGACTTCAAATTATGCACTTACTCTTGTTAATGATAAATCTTTGCAAAATACAACATCATTTAACTGGAAACCTCATTTTTGTTTATACATATTTAATTTGACTGCCACTGTGACTTAATTAGATAATTTTCTGCCCTAGTCCTATAGAGAGCCATATTGGGGTGTCATGTCACCTGGCCAGAACTTGACATTGACCAGGGTGAAGTTCTCCCAGCCTGTGAGCTGGAATTCCTGTGCTAGCCATAATCCTGCCCCACCTAGGGTGGAGTGAAGGTGAAGTTCATTGTTCCTCCAGGTCTACCATTTCCTGAATTAATCAGGTGACCCACCCAACTGCCCGAGCAGTGGAGCCAAGGCCTAGTGAATAGCCAGACCAGTTCTGAAGACCCGTTTCCAGCCTTTGGGGGGAAGGGTTTTTTTCCCTGCCTATACATATTTGGATACCTCTATTAAACTTTGAGCCTTGAACAAGAAATCTTGTCTTGGTTCCATGTTTTACTCGTCACCCCATTTCTATCCCCAGCTCTCCTTCCAGGGAGCCTGGTAACCCATTCGAATGTAGCTGCTGGCAGTTACATATTGTTGTCCCGAACTAGGGGCATGGAAATGGAGAGACCAACTGAGGAACTGCTGTCTTGGGTGAAACTCCACGAAATGGAAAAAAGTTATGTATCTGGCACAGTAAACAACATAAAGTATTAATTTTAGCGCTAAAAATGTCAGTTTTTGAAGGCTGTTGTTGCAGGGGTGCAGAAGGGATACGGACTAGACTGAATCAGCGTAGGATCGATGCTGAGATCAGCTAGAGTGTGACAGTAAATTAAGACGGGGAATTCTGTTAGGCAAATTGTCCGCAGTCTAGAACTGCATCAGGTGAGAGAAATAGGGCATAAAATAAATAAAATAAAAAGAGTAAAAAACAAAAAGACAAAAAGAAAAACAGACTTTAGAAACATGAGAGAGAAAGAGAGAAGGAAAATGGATTTTAAAACTCTCCTAGGGACAAGTGAAAATATGAAGAGATCCTGTTTCCTCTATGGACCCTCCTGGAGATATTCTTAGTACTGTACAAGTGCTTCCCTCTCTGTGTATTGTTTGTCTTTGGTGCACCAATTTGTCCACGTGTCAATTTGGGTCTGTCTTTGTTTCATTGTTTGAATGACTCTTCTATGTTTCATGTTGAAAAGAAAAAATGGTAAAAACTTCATCTGTTGGTGGTCCATCTCTTAATACAGTCGCACTTTACACAGTGGAGGTGGATGCAAATTAACTGGTTAGAGACAAATAATTTGGAGAAACTTCTGTAATCATTTGCCAGTAGTTTATGTTATGTGTTTACTGCCATTCCTTGGCAAAGAGAACATTAATGTAGAATCACCTTTTTTCATCTCCAAGTAAAGTTTTAACATCCTCCAATAAAGATTGTGTTAATAAAGTGTTGTAAGACAAAATCATAAAAGTATTTTGAAAGAAGTGTCTTAAGAACATGATAAAATATTTGTTCATTGTTTCAAATGGCAATCAAATTGATTATTGCAGAATATTGATAGTTGATCTATTGCATGGCAAGCCTTTTAGGCAAATTTTCCAAAATATAAGTTGTTAAAATTTGCTTCCATACATGCTTTTGTTTTTCTATAGATTTATACATGCATCCTATAAAGAATACATCTACTGTGGCAGTAAAGCTCATGTAATTAGATCACATGTTTATTCTTTTGAGTTTCCCCCTGCTTCAGAACAGATAATTGCCTTGGGTGCTGTAGTGGTTATTTTTAAAATGTTAAAAATCAAGCTTTTAATTTGTATAATGATAGCACACACACACACACACACACACACACACACACACACACACACATATATATATATATATATATATATATCATGGCTTACAATTGCTTAAAATTGTTTCCTTTTTTAGTTACTGCTAATTCTTAAATTTTACAACTATTTATGCAAATACAATTCAAGTTTTAAAAAAGGTACTGTTCCTTTAAAACAGATAATGGAACTAGCTATTTATTACAGTCATCAAATATTTGAGATGTTTTTAACAATTTAATTATAATTCTCAAAGACTAGACTTTAAAACAATATCTTCTAAATGAAAACAACAAGGGAGAAATTATATCCCTGTGCATATTATTTAAATCATGCTTTTATATTTTTAAGAAAACTTTAAAATTTGGATGCCAAGGAACTCCTTGCTGAGTGTCCATAGCATCCGACAAGTAGGCATACTCATTCATGCCTAGGTGAAATGGAAGAATCCGCTTATTAGCATATGGCATGATCCTGATCAGTTATTTTAATATGGAAAGAGGGCATATTTGTGTTTTTTCCACAGAATGCTGCAGAAGCATGCTATCTGCCAGAGTGATTGGTGTGGCATGCTGAAGATAATGGTGAGCTGACTATGGTCTTTCTGAGTGCCCTGACATGGTGACAGGAAAGCAGTATTGGGTGTATGTTCTTGACACACCTTTACTTGTCAATGTCCTAGATTAGATTAATCTGCCTTGCTTCAAGCTTTTAGACCTTGTGGGACAGAGAACATGGAGACTATTAAAACTGACTTAGAAAAATTAATCTAAAGGAGGAGTTATGACTTTTCTCTTTCCTTTAATGTGATCAGTTAACTCAATCAAGTGGTCTAGAAATAAATCCAATATTGGAGATTCCAATTACGAAGATGGCTAATAATCTTTATCAGCCAGCTGAGTTAATTTAGAATATAGTCTCCATTCTTTCTGAGAGGTAACAGCCTATCTGTTGATTCACAAAGCTACCTCCCCCACCCTAGAGGCCAGCTTTTGTGTTTGATAGTTGCTAATTTACAACTTAATTTGATACCTTGGGACCTCCTCAGACAAGTTAATTCTGTTCTGTTTCTAACTCTTGACCTTGTATGTTAAGCAGACTGGTTGTCTCTACCTAGGCTCTCCTGAATTGAAAACTGGTGTGTCTGTTAAAGACACTTGCATGACATTTGACAACAAATCGACTCTCTGGCATCAAAATCTAAACAAGTGGATCTTCTTCATGGAGTCACATAGAACTTAGATCTATGTGTGTCTGCTTACGAGCTGACATGGGTACCAGTGAGAGTTGTAAGGGGAGACTGCCACTGTGACTTAATTAGGTAATTTTCTGCCCTAGTCCATATCTGGTGGTCTATATTATCCCTCATTCTTGTCTGCTCTAACAAATGAATGACATGCATTTGAATTAATCAAGTTTCAGCTACACCTGACTGTGATTGACAGTCCATGTTTGAACACCATCAGGTTTTAGTTTGTGTGACCTCTTCTATCAACAATAACTTCTATTGTTGATAGATATTTATATATGTGTTTATATTATTTGAGGTTTCTCTGTCTTCTTTAATATTTGCAGGTGTTTTCTGACAGCAAATCAAACAAACAAAAAAACAACAAAAACAAAGAAAAACAAAAATTTCTCTCTTCTTAGAATCATTGACCCATCTTACAAACATTTGCTACAAAAGTGTCACTGTTTTAGTACAGAAGAATCTACAACATCCTACAAAACAGTTTCTCTGACATTCTCCAATGCCATCATTCATTTTATAACAGTGTGTCATTGTATATTTAATATTTACTGACTTTCTAGGCATCTGGAATTTAAATATTAACTACAATTGTTACAGGACATCCCCATCCATTAGTTTATTTAATTATCACAACATTACATGAGCTATATGGACAGAAAAGAGGATGTCAAAACAAGTGTTTATAAATGTGAAAATCCACAGAAAGAGGCTACAACTGAAAAAAAATCACACCAAACAAAATGTATAAAGGAGATCATGTGAGGCTTTTCTTTACATATTGGTTTGCTTTCAGTGGTGGCCATCAAAATCAGGGTTTTGTAGGACCCAGGCAAAACTTTGCTGCTGAGTCATATCCCAAGGTCACAGTCCTAAGATTAAAAACACATACATAGTAAATGCAACTGTAATTTTCATGATCCCTTAGTGCTACCTACTTAAAGCAAAGAAGAGTGGATTGGTAATTATCAGAAATGTACTATTACTAATTGGTAGAGTTTGAATACTAAAATGGAATTTCTAGCTCTATATACATTTATATTTGTATTCTACACAGTAAATATATATTTATATATAGTAAATAAAATAATATTTTGAATTTCAATATTAAAATAAAAACAATGTAAAATTTTCTGTAGTCATATACACTTTTTTGGCAAACACTGATGATCTACAATATGCCTTAGTTCTGATAATCCAACGATGACAAATTACATCAAGACTCTTACTATGTGTAGCTTGAAGAAACACACAGACAAAGCATGTAATAATTCACATGTAAGCTTATCATGTAAAATGATAAGAAAGATAGAAGCAATATAAGGAGACTGATGCTACTGAGCTTAGTTTAGGCTAACTAACTCAAACACATAGTATGGAAATGAGACCTCAAAAATTAATGAAGCAAGCCATATGATGGCCTGATGAAGAAGAATATGGAACTCTTCTTTACCATGAATAGCTGATGTCTGTCTCAAATTGACCATGGTGCTCTATGTCAACTCCATCAAAATGAATGGCTGCCAGAGCTAGAGTTAATTTTTTTTAGAGTTTATGTTCTCTTTTATCATCACATTTTATACTAATGGGGAGTGTTCTGTATAAAAAGTTGGGCTATGTGTATTTTGTTTAGTCATAATTTTGTGCTTTTACAGTAAATTCTCAAAAGCAAACTTGAAGATAACTACTGTTTATAGACATTTCAAGCAACTCAGAGACATTCGGTGGTCACTTAGTCATGACCACAGGACAGAACATGAGAAGTCTTGGACTTTGGATTTTGTACCTATTTGATTATAAGCTCTTAAGTAATAGACTAAAAGTCATGTAAGTCTGTAATACATAATAAAATGTATTATGAGAAGAAACTGAGTCATGTGACATGCTCCTCATGATGTGTATTGGATTTCAAACTTAAGCACTTCTACCAATGAAGAAATCACCATTTATAAGAAGCTTGTTTAGGCTGTGGGTGTCTTACACATTTTTAATTGCTTTTGATGTTTGTGATAATTATATTTTTTGATATGAAGAATTAAGAAGCATTGAAAACAACACAAAAATTGAGCAACACACAAAACAAATAAAAGAAATTTAGAAGGACTAATCTACTCTTTCACCAATGAAGGGTAATGTCTAGAAGCTACCAAATGATTTTCTTACTGACCATTTTTAATAGATGTGTGTGATGTTTGTGTACAATAAATAATACTTTGCCAACATAACTTACTTTGTGTATTCCACATTACTTATACTGCAGCTGTGTTTCTGTCCAACTTTACTTTAGTAATTATTGATTATTGTAATTATTATTGATTCTATTGCATTAAAATTACATCACTTAAATAATTGATTTTTATATTGTTATGCTTGCAGATGACCTGGATTTAATATTTTTAAATGAAAATCACTCTCTATTTCCAAGTATAAAATTATTTACTTATCAAAAGATTTTATTTTATTTAATTCATATATCTTTTTACAAATTTTCCTTTGTTTTCATTTCATTCCTTTACATCTCAAATGATATCACACTTCCCAGTTATCCTCCTCCACTAAACCCCCATTCCATGATATTCCACTTTCTGATAACTCTCCACCAACACCCCAACCCACATTCACCCCCCCTTTGCCTCTATGAAGGTGCTGACCCCCACTCTCCTGTCATACCATTCCAGCATCACCTTACACTGGGGCATCAAACCTCCCCAGGACAAAGGGCCTCCCTTCCCATTGTTGTCAGGCAAGGCCATTCCTCTGCTACATATGTATCTGGAGTCATGGATCCCTCTAGGTACACTCCTTGGTTGGTAGTCTAGTCTCTGGGAGAACTGGGTGGTCAGGCACGCTATGTTGCTCTTCCAATAGAGTTGCAATCCCCCTCTGTTCCTCCAGTCATTCTGCCAGCTCCACCACCAGGTTCCCTGAGCTCAATCTGGTGGTTGGCTCCAAGCAACCACATCTATATTGGCCATTTGCTATCTGGACCTCCCAAGGAACTGCCATAATAGGTTCCTGGCAACAAGCACCTCTTGACCACAGCAAGTGTTGGGTTTGGTGTCTGCAGACAGGAAGGATTCCTAAGTTGGGCAGTCCCAGGTCAGCCCCTTCTTTCAATTTCTGTTCCATTCTTTGTCCCTATTTTTCCTTTGAACAGGAACATTTCTGGGTTAAAACAAAAAGAACTATGCAAAGAATCAACCAAACCAGGAGCTGCTTCTTTGAAAAACCAACAAGATAGATAAACCCTTAGCCAAACTAACCAGAGTGCACAGAGACAGTATCCAAATCAAGAAAATCAGAAATGAAAAGGGAGACATAAAAACAGAAACTGAGGAAATCCAAAAAATCATCAGATCCTTGTACAAAAACCTATACTCAACAAAACTGGAAAATCTAGATGAAATGGACAATTTTTCTAGACAGATACCAGGTACCAAATTTAAACCAGGATCCGATAAATGATCTAAACATTCCCATAACCCCTAAAGAAATAGAAGCTGTCATTAATAGTCTCACAATCAAAAAAGTCTCAGGACCAGATAGACAGGTTTAATGCAGGGTTCTATCAGACCTTCAAAGAAGACCTAATACCAATACTCTTCAAACTATTCCACAAAATAGAAACAGAAGCAATACTACCAAATTCGTTCTATGAAGCCACAATTTCTCTGATACCTAAACCACACAAAGACCCAACAAAGAAAGAGAACTTTAGACCAATTTCCCTTATGAATATTGATGCAAAAATACTCAATAAAATTCTTGCCAACTGAATCCAAAAACATACCAAAACAATCATCCATTATGATCAAGTAGGCTTCATCCCAGTGATGCAAGGATGGTTCAATATACAGAAATCCATCAATATAATCCATTATATAAACAAACTCAAAGGAAAAAAAAACCACATGATCATTTCATTAGATGCTAAGAAAGCATCTAATGGGATAGGGAGTTTTCGGAGGGATAACGAGGATAGGGGATAACATTTGAAATCTAAATAAAGCAAATATATAATAAAAAAATCTTTAAAGAAAAAAAAAACCTTTGAGATTGGTGGGTGGCCCCACCCTCAATGAAGTTCCCACGCCTATCTACTGGAGGTGGTCTCAACAGGTTCTATCTCCCTCTCTTTGCACATTTCAGCTAAAGTCATCCCCGTTGGATCCTGGGTGCCTCACATTTCCCTAGTTTCTGGAACCCTCCAGTGGCTATCCCCAGTTCCTCATCCCCCCTGCTACATATTTTTGTTCAATTTTCTTACCCTCTGTAATTCTCCTCCCATTCCTGATATTGTCCCTTTTATTTCCTCCTCCTCTCTCACTCCCAGTTCCCCCTCTCCCTCCACCTCTTACAATCACCCTGTTTCCACCTCAGTGCAGGACTGAAGCATCTACACCCTGGTTTTCCTTCTACACTCCATATTGTCTGTGGGCTGTATAATGTGCATTGTGAGCTTTTGAGCTAATATCCAGTTATTAGTGAATACATACTATGTGTGTTCTTTGTGTCTGGGTTACATCACACAGGACGATGTTTTCTAGTTCCATCCATTTGCCTAAGAATTTCATGAAATCACAGTTTCTAATCCCTAAGTAGTAATCCATTGTACCACATACAGAATGTACAAAATGTACCACATTTTCTGTATGCATTCCTCTGTTGGAGGACATCTGGGTTGTTTCCAGCTTATTTATAATAATAAATAAGCCTGCTGTGAACATAATGGAGCATGTGTTCTTGTTATATTTTGGAGCATCTTCTGGGTATATTCCCAGGAGTGGTAGGGCTGGGTCCTCAGGTAGAACTATTTCCAATTTTCTCACTAACTGCCAGACTGATTTACAACGAGGTTTTCCCAGTTCGCAGTCCCACCAGCAATGGAGGAGTGTTTTTCTCCACTTCCTCACCCACATCTGTTGTTACCTGCATTCTTTATCTTTTTATTTATTTATTTATTTTATTTTCTAAGTTTTTTTTTATTTACATTCCAAATCATTTCCCCTTTCCCTTTCCTCCCTCCCCGAAAGTCCCATAAGCCCCCTTCCCTCCCTCTTTTCTCCATTCAACCCCCTCTCCTTTCTCTGTCCTGGCATTCCCCTACATCCAGTCTTTCCAGGACCAGGGGTCTCTCCTTCCATCTTCTTAGAAATCTATTGATATGCGAATTGTGTCTAAGGTATTCCTAGATTCTGGGTTAATATCCCCTTATCAGTGACTGCATACCATGTGTGTTCTTTTGTGATTGGGTTACCTCACTAAGGATGATATTTTCAAGTTCTGACCATTTGCCTAGGAATTTCGTGAATTCATTGTTTTTAATTGCAGAGTAGTATTCCATTGTGCATTCTTTATCTTAGCCACTCAGGTGTGAGGAAGACTCTCAGGGTTTTTTTTTTTTTTTTGCATGCCCCTGATGAGTAAAGGATGCTAAACATTTCTTTAAGTGTTTCTTAGCCATTAAAGATTCCTCATCTGAGAATTTTCTATTTAGCTCTGTACTCCACTTTTTAATAGAGTTATTTGGGTCTCTGGAGTCTACATTCTTGCGTTCTTTGTATATCTTGGATATTAACCCTCTATCGGATGTAGGGTTGGTAAATATCTTTCCCAATCTGTAGGTTGCAGCTTTGTACTATTGATAGTGTCCTTTGCTTTATAGAAGCTTTGCAATTTTATGAGATCCCATTTGTCAATTCTTGATCTTAGAGAATAGGCCATTGTTCTGTTCAGGAAATTTTCCCCTGTTTCCATGTGTTCGAGGCTCTTTGCCACTTTCCTTTTTATTAGATTCAGTGTATCTGGTTTGGTGTGGAGGTCCTTGATCCACTTGGACTCCAGCTTTGTTCAAGGAGATAAGAATGTATCAATTTGCATTCTTCTCCATACAGACTGCTGGTTGAACCAACACCATTTGTGGAAAATGCTGTCTTTTTCCACTGAATGGTTTTAGCTTCTTGGTCATAGATATTCAGAATTGAGAGTTTGTGTTTGTGGTTTTTTCCTTTGATATGTAAGTAGTGTCCTTTCCCATCTTTTTGGGTACCTTTTGGCTGAAAGTCTATTTTTTTTTATATTAGAATTTCTACTCCAGCTTCTTCCTTGGAACCATTTGATTGGAAAAATGTTTCCCATCCTTTTATTTTGAGGTATGACTGTCTTTATCACTGTGGTGTGTTTTCTGTATGCAGCAAAATGTTGGATCCTGTTTTAAGTATACAGTCTGTTATCCTATGTCTTTTTTGGGGGAATTGAGTTCATTGATGTTGAGAAATATTAAAGACCAATGATTGTTGCTTCCTGTTATTTTTGTTGTTACAGTTGGAATTATGTTTGTATGTCTCTCTTCTTTTGGGTTTGTTGTGAAAAGGTTAATTTCTTGCTTTCTTTTGGGTGTAGTTTCCTTCCTCGTGTTGAACTTTTCCTTCTATTATCCTCTGCAGGGCTGGATTAGTGGAAAGATATTGTTTAAATTTGCTTTTGTCTTGGAAAGTTTGGATTCCCCATCTATGGTAATTGAGAGTTTTCCTGGGTATAGTAGCATGGGCTGGAATTTTTGTTCTCTTAGTGTCTGTATTGCATCTGCCAAGGATCTTCTGGCTTTCATAGTCTCTGTTGAGAATTCTGGTGTTATTCTGATAGGTCTGCCTTTATATATTACTTGACCTTTCCCCTTACATCTTTCAATATTCTTTCTTTGTTCTTCACATTTGGTGGTTTAATTATTATGTGAGGAGAGGAATTCTTTTTCTGGTCCAATTTGTTTGGTGTTCTGTAGGCTTCTTGTATATTTATGGGCATTTCTTTCTTTAAGTAAGGAAAGTTTTCTACTATAATTTTGTTGAAGATATTTGCCAGCCATTTGAATTGGGAATCTTCACTCTCTTCTATACTTATTATTCTAAGGTTTGGTCTATTTAATGTGTCCTGAATTTCTTGAATGTTTTTGAGCTAAGAGTTTTTTGCTTTTTGTATTTTCCTTGAGTGTTGTGTCGATGTCTTCTATTGTATCTGCTGCCACGGAGATTCTCTCTTCCATCTCTTGTATTCTGCTGGTGATGCTTACGTCTGTGACTCCTGTTCTCTTTCCTAGGTTTTCTATCCCCAGGGCTGTCTCACTTTGAGTTTTCTTTAATGATTCTATTTCCATTTTTAGATCCTGGATGGATTTGTTCAATTCTTTCACCTCTTTGTATTCCCCTGTATTTCTTTAAGGGATTTCCTCTTTAAGGGTTTCCACTTGTTTACTTGTGTTCTCCTGTATTTCTTTAAGAGAGTTATGGATGCCCTTCTTAAAGTCTTTTGTCATCTTCATGGAATGAGACTTTAGACCTGTGTCTTGCTTTATAGGTGTGTTGGGGTATCCAGGAGTTGCTGTGGTGGGAGATTTGGTTTCTGATATTGCCAAGTCAAATTGGTTTTGTTGTTTATGTTCTTAAGCTTGCCTCTCACCATCTGGTTTTCTCTAGTGTTATCCGGCCTCCCTGTCTCTTATTGGAGCCTGTCCTTCCTGTGAACCTGTGATCTTGTGATTCTGTGATCCTGGATGTGTCAGAATACCTGTGGAGTTGATGTGCAACTGGGGTGTGGGCAGTGTGGGTTCATGTCTAGAGCTAGGGCTCTGCTCTCAGCACAGGTGGGAATCAGAAGGGAAGCAGGTCTCTGGGTGGGCCTAATTCATATATCTTTATGATTTATTCTCTCTTGAGAAAGTTCAAGTTGCTTGAATCTGAATCATTCTTAGTAATGATGGTATCTTTTAATCTAGATATTAAGCACATGGTTTACCACCAGTAGTCAATAAGAACAAATATAAAGCAAATTTCTGAAAACATTTATGGAGTCAACTTTCAAACTTAAAAAAAAATTGGAAATTAAAAGATGATGTTCTTTAAACTCAGCAACTATTCAGAAATGAAACTTCTTAGCTTTGGTGTCTGTTGTTTCAGTCTCCATTTACTCTGATGCCCTAAATCATATGTGTATAAGATAATTGACTCACTCCTCTCATATTGCCTTCCTTGTCTTTTCTACTTTTCTTTCTTATATCACTTACATTATCTTCTAATGGAATTTGACCCACAGAATGTGGAAATGTCTTTTTTCTCCATGCACAGTAATGGCCCAACACAAAAGATGACAGGCAAAAAGATTTCTTTTACTTGTGAATAAGGTAACACCTTGAGTAATTAACAAGTTAAAATATTAATTTCATTTCATGAGTCAAATATGCCTATAAACATAGAACACTGTTTCCTTGAGAAACATGAGAAATTTTCTGGAAAGAGAAGAATCCAATATAGAGGTTGGGATAGACAGGAGGAAATTATTTTTAATTTAATTTAATTTTTTAATTATTCACTTTGCATCCTACTCACTGCTCTTTCCTGGTAACCCCTTCCCATAATCCTTCCCCCCATTCTCATTCTCCTTCTCCTCTGAGCAGGTGGGGACTGCCCTGGGTATTGCCCCACCTTGGCACTTCAGTCTCTGCAAGATTAGGTACTTCCTCTGCCACTAAGGGCAGACACAGGCAGCCCAGCTAGAAAAACATATCATACATACAGGTAACAGCTTTTGGTATAGCTCCCATTCCAGTTGTTCAGGTCCCACATAAAGACCTGGCTATATATCTGCTACACATGTGCTGGGAGTCATAGGTCCAGTCTGTGTATGTCCTTTGGTTGGTGGTTCAGACTCTGAGAGCCACAAGGGTTCAGGTGACTTGATTCTGTTGGTCTTCCTGTAGAGTTGCTGTCCCCTTTGGGGCCCACAGTCCTTCAACTTATTCTTCCATTAGAGTCCTCAAGCTCCATCTATTGTTTGGTTGTGTTTGTCTGATTCAGCAGCTGGGAAAAGCCTTTCAGAAGACAACTTGTTTCTGTTTACAAGCATAACAGAGTATCATTAATAATGTCAGGGATTCATGCTTGTCCATGGGATAAGTCTCAACAAGGGCTGGTAATTAGTTGGCCATTCTCTCAGTCCCTGTTCCATCCCCTCTGCTTTCATTTCTTGTAGACAGGATACATTTGAGTTGAAATGTGGGTGGGATGGTGTACCTATGGCTCTACTGGGGTTCCTGCCTGGATATAGGAGGTGGCTTCTTCAGGTTCCATATCCCCAATGTAGTGAGTCACAGGTAAGGTCATCCCCATTTATTCTTGGGCACCTCCCTTGTCCCAGGCCATGTCTCATCCTGGATATGACCCCCACATTCCTCACCCCCATCAGTTGCACATTTCTGTTCATTTTCATGACCATCTAGCCATCTCTCCTGTCCTTCCCCACATGTGATCCCAAACCCCAATTCTCCTTCCCCCAGTTCCCTCCATCCATCTGCCTCTTATGACTAATTCTTTCCCTCTTCTTAGAGAGATTCAGGATTCCTCACTTGGGCCTTCCTTCTTGTCTAGCTTCTTTGGATCTATGGAGTGTAACATGATACCTATATTTTATGGCTAATATTCACTTATAAGTGTGTACATGTCATGTATATACTTTTAGAACTGGGGTACCTCACTCAGGATATTCTCAAGTTCCACCAATTTGCCTGCAATATTCATAATGTATTCATTTTAATAGCTGAATAGTATTCCATTGTGTAGATGTATCAGAATTTCTTTATTAATTCTTCAGTTGGAGGACATCTAGGTTGTTTCAAGATTCTGGGTAGTATGAATAAAGCTATGAACATGGTTGAACAATTGTCTTTGTGAGATGTTGGAGTATCTTTTTGGGTATATGTCCAGTAGTAGTATAAATGATTCTTGAGGTAGAACTATTCCATTTTCTGAGAAATTGCCAAAATGACTTGAAAGTTGTTTGTACCTCCACCAGCAATGGAGAAGGGTTCTGCTTGCTCCACATCCTCATACAATGCTCTTTTGAATTTTTGATATTAGCCATATTGATGGGTGTAAGATAGAATCTCAGAGATGTTTTGATTTTCATTTCTCTGATAATGAAAGACTTTAAATATTTCTTTAAGTGTATCTTCTCTGCTTAGCTCTCTGCCCCATTTTTAATTGGGTTATTTGGGTTTTTGGTATCTAACTTCTTGTATTCTTTGTAAATTTTGAATACTAGTCCTCTGTCATAGGTAGGGTTGGTGAAGATCTTTTCCCAACTTGTAGGCTGCCCATCTGTCTTATTGACAGTGTCCTTTGCCTTACAGAAGGTTTGTAGTTTCATGAGTCTTATTTATCCATTGTTCATCTTAGAACCTGAGCCATTGTTGTTCTATTTGGGAAATTGTCCCTTGTACCATTGCATTCAAGAGTATATCTTACTTTCTCTTCTAAGAAACTTAGTGTATCCAGTTCTATATTTCAGTCCTTAATCCACTAGGACTTGAGTAACATGCACAGTGATAAGTATGGATTAATTTTCATTCTTCTACATGTAGATATCCAGTTAGTCCAGCACCATTTGATGAAGATGCTTTCATTTTTCCATTTTTTGGTTTTGGCTTCTTTTTTTTTTAATTTTTTTAATTTACATTCCAAATCACTTCCCCTTTCCCGTTACCTCCCTCCCCGAAAGTCCCATAAGCCCCCTTCCCTCCCTCTTTTCTCCATTCAACCTCCTCTCATTACTCTGTCCTGGCGTTCCCCTACATCCAGTCTTTCCAGGACCAGGGGTCTCTCCTTCCAACTTTTTAGAAATCTATTGATATGCGGATTGTGTCTAGGGTATTCCGAGATTCTGGGTCAATATCCCCTTATCAGTGACTGCATACCATGTGTGTTCTTTTGTGATTGGGTTACCTCACTAAGGATGATATTTTCAAGATCTGACCATTTGCCTAGGAATTTCGTGAATTCATTGTTTTTAATTGCAGAGTAGTATTCCATTGTGTAGATATACCACATCTTCTGAATCCATTCCTCCATTGAGGGACATCTGGGTTCTTTCCAGCTTCTGGCTATTATAAATAAGGCTGCTATGAACATAGTGGAGCATGTGTCCTTATTGCATGCAGGTAAAGTCTCTGGGTATATGCCCAGGAGTGGTATAGCCGGATCCTCCGGGAGTGTCATGCCCAGTTTTCTGAGGAACCGCCAGACTGCTTTCCAGAGTGGTTGTACCAGCTTGCAATTCCACCAGCAGTGGAGGAGTGTTCCTCTTTCGCCACATCCTCGCCAACAACTGCTGTCTCCTGTGTTTTTGATCTTAGCCATCCTGACTGGTGTGAGATGGAATCTCAGGGTTGTTTTGATTTGCATTTCCCTAATGACTAAGGATGATGAACATCTCTTTAGGTGCTTCTCAGCCATTAGATATTCTTCAGGTGAGAATTCTTTGTGTAGCTCTGTACCCCATTTTTTAATAGGGTTACTTGCCTCTCTGGAGTTTAACTTCTTGAGTTCTTTGTATATATAGGATATTAGCCCTCTGTTGGATGTAAGGTTGGTAAAGATCATTTCCCAGTTAGTTGGTTGCCGCTTTGTCTTTTTGACAGTGTCTTTTGCCTTGCAAAAACTTTGTAATTTAATGAGGTCCCATTTGACTATTCTTGATCTTAGAGCATAAGCTATTGGAGTTCTGTTCAGGAAATTCTCCCCTGTGCCCATATGTTCAAGGTTCTTCCCTAGTTTCCCTTCTATTAGTTTCAGTGTGTCTGGTTTTATGTGGAGATCTTTGATCCACTTGGAATTGAACTTAGTGCAAGGAGATAAGGATGGGTCAATTTGCATTCTTCTGCATGTTGACCTCCAACTGAGCAAGCACCATTTGTTGAAAAGGCTATCTTTTTTCCACTGGATGGTTTTAGCTCCTTTGTCAAAGATCAAGTGACCATAGGAGTGTGGATTCATTTCTGGGTCTTCAATTCTGTTCCATTGATCTACATGTCTGTTACTGTACCAATACCATGCAGTTTTTAACACTATTGCTCTGTAGTACAGCTTGAGGTCCGGGATACTGATTCCCCCAGAGGTTCTTTTACTCTTGAGAATAGTTTTAGCTATGCTGGGTTTTCTGTTATTCCAGATGAATTTTTGAATTGCTCTTTCTAACTCTATGAAGAATTGAGTTGGGATTTTGACGGGGATTGCATTGAATCTGTGTATTACTTTTGGTAAGATGCTCATTTTTACTATATTAATCCTGCCAATCCATGAGCATGGCAGATTTTTCCATCTTCTGAGGTCTTCTTCAATTTCTTTCTTCAGAGACTTGAAGTTCTTGTCATACAGATCTTTCACTTGTTTGGTTAGAGTCTCGCCAAGATACTTAATATGGTTTGTGGCTATCGTGAAGGGTATTATTTCTCTTACTTCTTTCTCAGCCTGCTTATCCTTTGAGTATAGGAAGGCTTCTGACTTGCTTGAGTTGATTTTATATCCGGCCACTTTGCTGAAGTCGTTTATCAGCTGTAGGAGTTCTCTGGTGGAGTTCTTTGGGTCGCTTAAGTATACTATCATATCGTCTGCAAATAGTGATAGTTTGACTTCTTCCTTTCCAATTTGTATCCCTTTGATCTCTTTTTGTTGTCTAATTGCTTTAGCTAGAACTTCAAGTACTATATTGAAAAGATATGGAGAGAGAGGGCAGCCTTGTCTAGTCCCTGATTTTAGTGGGATTGCTTCAAGTTTCTCTCCATTTAGATTGATGCTGGCTACCGGTTTGCTGTAAATTGCTTTTACTATGTTTAGATATGGGCCTTGAATTCCTGATCTTTTCAAGACCTTTAGCATGAAAGGATGCTGAATTTTGTCAAATGCTTTCTCAGCATCTAATGAGATGACTATGTGGTTTTTTTCTTTGAGATTGTTTATGTAGTGGATTACATTGATGGATTTCCTTATATTGAACCATCCCTGCATCCCTGGGATGAAGCCTATTTGATCGTGGTGAATGATTGTTTTGATATGTTCTTGGATTCGGTTGGCAAGAATTTTATTGAGTATTTTTGCTTCGATATTCATAAGAGAGATTGGCCTGAGATTCTCTTTCTTTGTCGGATCTTTGTGTGCTTTTGGTATTAGTGTAATTGTGGCTTCATAGAACGAGTTGGGTAGTGTTCCTTCTGTTTCTATTTTGTGGAACAGTTTGAAGAGTATTGGTGTTAGGTCTTCTTTGAAGGTCTGATAGAATTCTGCAGTAAAACCATCTGGACCTGTGCTTTTTTTGGTTGGAAGACTTCCAATGACAACTTCTATTTCTTCAGGGCTTATAGGACGGTTTAGATGGTCTATTTGTTCCTGATTTAATTTTGGTACTTGGTATCTGTCAAGGAAATTGTCCATTTCCTCAAGATTTTCTAGTTGTGTTGAATACAGGTTTTTGTAGTAGGATCCGATGATTTTTTGAATTTCCTCAGTTTCTGTTGTTATCTCTCCCTTTTCGTTTCTGATTTTATTAATTTGGATACTGTCTCTGTGCCCTCTGGTTAGTCTGGCTAAGGGCTTATCTATCTTGTTGATTTTCTCAAAGAACCAACTCCTCGTTTTGTTGATTCTTTGTATGGTTTTATTTGTTTCTACTTGATTGATTTCAGCCCTGAGTTTGATGATTTCCTGCCTTCTACTCCTCTTTGGTGTATTTGCTTCTTTTTGTTCCAGGGCTTTCAGGTGTGCCATTAAGCTGTTAGTGTATGCTGTCTCCCGTTTCTTTTTGGCGGCACTCAGGGCTATGAATTTTCCTCTTAGCACTGCTTTCATTGTGTCCCATAAATTAGGGTATGTTGTGCCTTCATTTTCATTAACTTTCAAAAAGTCTTTGATTTCTTTCTTTATTTCCACCTTGACCAAGTTATCATTGAGTAGAGCATTGTTCAGCCTCCATGTGTATGTGGGTTTTCTGTTGTTTTTGTTACCATTGAAGACCACCCTTATTCCATAGTGATCTGATAGGAGGCATGGGATTAGTTCGATCTTCTTATATCTGTTGAGGTCTGATTTGTGACCAATTATATGGTCAGTTTTGCAGAAGGTACCATGAGGTGCTGAGAAGAAGGTGTATTCTTTAGCTCTAGGATGAAATGTTCTATATATATCTGTTAGCTCCATTTGGTCCAAGGCTTCAATTAGATTCACTGTGTCCCTGTTTAGTTTCTGCTTTCCTGAACGATCCATTTCAGAGAGCGGGGTGTTGAAGTCACCCACTATTATTGTGTGAGGTGCGATGTGTGCTTTGAGTTTTAGTAAAGTTTCTTTTACGAATGAGGGTGTCCTTGCATTTGGAGCACAGATATTCAGAATTGAGAGTTCTTGATGGTGGATTTTTCCCTTGATCAGTATGTAGTGTCCTTCTGTGTCTTTTTTGATGACTTTAGGTTGAAAATCAATTTTATCCGATATTAGGATGGCTACTCCACCTCGTTTCTTGGGGCCATTTGCTTGTAAAATTGTTTTCCAGCCTTTTACTCTGAGGTAGTGTTTGTCTTTGACACTGAGGTGCGTTTCCTGCATGCAGCAAAATGCTGGGTCCTGTTTACGTATCCAGTCTGCTAGTCTATGTCTTTTAATTGGGGAATTGAAACCATTGATATTAAGAGAGATTAAGGCATAATGATTATTGCCATCTGCCATTCTTGATGCTATCTTTATGTTTGAGTGGTTATCTACTTTTGGGTTTGATTCAAGAAGGTTATTATCTCATTTTTTCCAGGGTGTTGTTTCTCTCCCTGTATTGGAGGTTTCCACCTCTTATCCGTTGCAGGGCTGGATTTGTGGAAAGATATTGTGAAAATTTGGTTTTATCCTGGAATATCTTGGTCTCTCCATCTATGGTGATTGAGAGTTTTGCTGGGTATAGTAGTCTAGGCTGGCATTTGTGCTCTCTTAGTGTCTGCATGAGATCTGCCCAGGATCTTCTGGCTTTCATAGTCTCTGGTGAGAAGTCTGATGTGATTCGGATAGGTCTTCCTTTGTATGTTACTTGGCCCTTTTCTCTTACTGCTTTTAGTATTCTTTCTTTGTTTAGAACATTCGGTGTTTTGATTATTATGTGACGGGAGGTATTTCTGTTCTGGTCCAGTCTGTTTGGAGTTCTGTAGGCTTCTTGTACGTTCATCGGCATCTCTCTCTTTAAGTTAGGGAAGTTTTCCTCCATAATTTTGTTGAAGATGTTTACTGGCCCTTTAAGTTAGGTTTGGTCTTCTCATTGTGTCCTGGATTTCCTGGATGTTTTGGGTTACACGTTTTTTGCATTTTGCATTTTCTTTGACTGTTGAGTCGATGCTTTCTATGGAGTCTTCTGCACCTGAGATTCTTTCTTCCATCTCTTGTATTCTATTGTTGATGTTTGCATCTATGACTCCTGATTTCTTCCCAAGGTTTTCTATCTCCAAAGTTGTCTCCCTTTGTGATTTCTTAGTTGTTTCTACTTCCTTTTTTAGATCCTGGATGGATTTGCTGAGATCCTTCACTTGTTTGTTTGTATTTTCCTGTATTTCTTTAAGGTATTTTTGCATTGCCTCTTTCAGGATTTCTTCCTGATGACCCACGTTCTCCTGCATTTCTCTGAGTGATTTTTGTGTTTCCTCCTCATGGGAATCCATCTGTTGATCCATCGTCTCCTGCATTTCTTTAAGCAGTTCTCGTGTTTCCTTTGTAAGGGTATCTAACCGTTGATTCATTTCTTTAAGCAATTTTTGTGTTGCCTCCTTATGGGCATCCGTCTGTTGACCCATATTCTTCTGCATTTCTTTATGCCAATTTTGTGATTCCTTTGTGAGTGCGTCTACCCGAGTTGATTCATCTCGTTAAGCAATTTTTGTGTTGTCTCCTTGTGCGCCTCCATCTTTTGATCCATGTTCTCCCGCATTTCTCTAAGCGATTTTTGTGTTTCCTTTGTAAGGGCTTCTAACCGTTGATTCATGGTCTCCTGTAACTCTTTATGAGATTTATTTGTGTTCTTCTTGTGATCCTCTAATAGCATCATGAGAAGTGATTTTAAATCCAGATCTTGTCTTTCGGGTGTGGTGGGGTATCCAGGACTTGCTGCTGTTGGAGAGTTGGGTTCGGATGGTCCCACATTACTTTGATTTCTGTTAGTAACATTCCTATGTTTGCCTTTTGCCATCTGGATACCTCTGATGTTAGTTGGTCCTGCTGCCACTGGCTGTTGGTTGGACCTCCTGTGAGCCTGCAAAGCTATTTCTGCCCCCCCCCTGGATTGCCAGGATTCCCCTGGCACCGATTTCTGGGGCCTGCCTGCTCCTGAGTGACTTTGGAGCCCTAATGTGCCTTGCCCCAAGTGATCTTATATTGGGGAGGCCTTGCACATCCAAAGGCTCAGCCTAGTGGATTCCTGGAGCAGAGGTCGCCAAAGGGAGGCTGGTAGGCTCCTGCCCTGTGCAGGGGTGAGTGATCTCTCCTCGGGGGGGGGGAAGGGGGCGTCCCTCTGCCAGGCAGAAGTCCCACAGCAGAGCTGGCACGCTGGTTACTGCAGATCAGCCCCGCACTTGGGAGCCGCATACACACAAGCCGCCCGAGACCCAAGCGATATTATGCCTGTCTGTCTCAGAACCTGGCTGTCCCAACTTCCCAGTCACTGGAGCAAAGATGGCGGAGTGCAATCTGCACTCTCTCCGTGGCGCAGCTCACCTGCAGATGCGCTGGCCTGCAGATCTGGCACCCAGACGACCACAGCGCTGACCCGTTCTCGGGCACAGACGGAAGCCCCAACAGGCCGTGTCCCAAGTGATGTTATATTGGGGATAGGGAGCTTGGGGGTACCTGTCTCTTCAGCGCAGTCTGCGGGAACAGAGGTCGCGGAAGGAAAGCTGGTAGGCTCCCGCCCAGTGCGGGGTCCCTCTGCCAGGCAGAAGTCCCACACCTGGTTTTGGCTTCTTTATCAAACATCAAGTGTCCATAGTTGTGTAGGTTGATTTTTTGGTATTCAATTCAATTCCATTGATCAACATGTCTGTTTCTATACTAATATCATGCAGTTTTTATCACTATTGCTCTGTAGTACAGCTTGAGGTCAGGGATGTTAATTCAGAGGGAGGAATAAACAGAAAATTTAGACTGTGTTGAATGGATTGATATGAATCCTGAAAATCAAGTACAAAAACTCTTCAATTCATTAGATCCCTCTTTGTATGTGTATATATGAGAATTATTAATTCCCCAAATAATACATTCCATTTTTAAATCCCTAATCAGCAAAATAATGAAAACTAAACAGGAAAACTCAAAAAAATACACTGATAGTATACATAGATACTTAGGCTTGCCTTTTTGCCTTTGAGTAAATAAAACCTGAAACAGGTTATTGCCCTTGGTCGTGATTACATTCCACAACTTAATGGTAAGACATTACTGCTGGTATATAATTGATGGAAGTATACTTGAGTCAGGACATACAGAAATCAAACAAATTTGGACTTGGAGCCTTCATCTCTCCTAGCAAATGATCATGCTGTTTGAAAGCATTATGCATACTCTATCAGAGGAGATAATTAATCATCACTTCAACTCATTTGCGCTACTTGATAGCTACCATTATGACTGGTTTCTAATTACATGCTCACTGGTACAATAGCGGAACAAAAGTCATGGAACAAAAACCCACTCATGATTGGATTTGAGGTATAGACCAAAAGATAGAAGCTATGCATAGCACCATTACCAGAGCAAAGAATTTCTGGTTGAAGAAATCATAGGATTTAGGTGAGAACTTTCCCCTATCATTTTGTTGAATCAACATACTGCTAAACTGACTTCTAGTAACTATAGTTATACTCACAGATTAATACATTTCTTTTTTATTAAATATATTCTTTATTTACATTTCAAATGTTATATCTTTCCCTGGTTTCACCTCTGAAATCCCCCTAACCCACCCCCATCCCCACAGCTCACCACCCACTCCCGATTCCCTGTCCTGGCATTCCCCTATACTGGGGCATCTAGCCTTCTCAGGATCAAGGGCCTCTCCTTCCTTTGATGTCCAACAAGGACATACTCTGCTGCATATGCATCTGGAGACATGGCTCCCTCCATGTGTACTCTTTGGCTGGTGGTTTAGTCCTTGGAAACTCTGGGGTACTGGGTGGTTCATATCGTTGTTCCTCCAATGCAAACCCCTTTAGCTCCTAGGTCCTTTCTCTAGCTCCTCCATTGGGAACCCTGTACTCAGTTCAATGGCTGGCTGTGAGTGTCCTCCTCTGTATTTGTCATGCACTGGCAGAGCCTCCCAGGTGACAGCTATATCAGGCTCCTGTCAACAAACACTTGTTGGCATCCACAATAGTGTCAGGGTTTGGTAACTATATATGGGATGGATCCCTAGGTGGGGCAGTCTCTGGATGGTCTTTCCCTTAGTCTCTGCTTCACACTTGGTCTCTGTATCTCCTTCTGTGGGTATTTTGTTCCACATTCTAAGAAGGACAAGAGTATTCATACTTTGTTCTTCCTTCTTCTTGAGTGTCATTTGGTCTGTGAATTGTATCTTGGGTATTCCAAGCTTCTGGGCTAATAACCACTTATCAATGAGTGCAGATCATGTGTGTTCTTTTGTGACTGTGTTACCCCACTTAGGATGATATTTTCTAGCTCCATCCATTTGCCTAAGAATTTCATGAATTCATTGTTTTTAATAGCTGAGTAGTATTCCATTGAGTAAATGTACCACATTTTCTGTATCCATTCCTCTGTTGAGGGACATCTGGGTTCTTTCCAGTTTCTGGCTATTATAAATACAGCTTCTATGAGCATAGTGGAGCATGTGTCCTTGTTATATGCTGGAGAATCCTCTGGGTATGTGCCCAGGAGTGGTATAGTAGGGTTCTCAGGTAGTACTATGTTCAGTTTTCTGAGGAAATGCCAAACTGATTTCCAGAGTGGTTGTACCAGCTTGCAATCCCACCAGCAGTGGAGAAGTGCTCCTCTTTCTCCACATCCTAGCCAGTACCCGCTGTCTCCTGAGCTTTTGATCTTAGCCATTCTGACTGGTGTGAGGTGAAATATCATGGTTGTTTTGATTTGCATTTCCCTGATGACTAAATATGTTGAACTCTTTAGGTGCTACTCAGCCATTTGATATTCCTCTGTTGAAAATTCTTTGTTTAGCTCTGTACCCCATTTTTAGTATGACTCTTTTGTTTTCCTCTGGAGTCTAACTTCCTGAATTCTTTGTATATATTGGATATTAGCCCTCTGTCAGATGTAGCGTTGGTAAAGATCTTTTCCCAATTTTTTGGTTGCCATTTTGTCCTATTAACAGTGTCCTTTGCCTTTCAGAAACTGTGATTTTATGAGGTTCCATTTGTCAGTTCTCTATCTTAACACTAATAGCATTAGCATTCTCTATCAGAACACTAATAGCATTAGCTATTGGTGTTCTGTTCAGGAAATTTTCCCCTTTGCCCATGTGACTGATTAATACATTTCTTAACCCTCACCAGAAAAGCTTTTGTTTGTTCATTGTGTTAATTAACACAGAGATCTACAACTTGTCAACGTGCATAGAATAATAGAGTTTAGAATGTTAAGGCCTAAATGGAAGATTTTTATCACATTCCACCATATTCTCATGCCTGGATTGAAAATAGTATTTTCAATATTACATTCTTATAATATTTTTGTGTTAAAAAAAGAAAAATATCCAAACCTGTCACTATAGGTCTGTCTCTTCCAGAGAGCTTGTCTTGTCTCTGCTCCTTTTAGGAAGCTTGGCTATACTGTCTCTTCTAGGGAGGTCAGCTGATCTGATACTCTTCTAGGCAGGTTATCTTGTGTTTGCATCTTCTAGGAAGATCATTAATATTAGGTTATATGACAGTTTAATTCCCAAAGTTTTTAAAAACTGTTTTCATTTAATAAGTATCTAAAAAACAACAAAGTAATATGCTACAAGGTAAAGCATTATTAAAACTTATAATCAGCCGGGTGGTGGTGGCGCACACCTTTAATCCCAGCACTTGGGAGGCAGAGGCAGGCGGATTTCTGAGTTCGAGGCTAACCTGATCTACAGAGTGAGTTCCAGGATAGCCAGGGCTACACAGAGAAACCCTGCCTTGAAAAACCAAAAAAAACAAAAAAAAACAAAAAAAACCTTATAATCATAAGCAATGGCATTTAGAGCTCCATAAAATTCCATTGTGATGGACAGATGACATTTATGAGAGTTTCATCTACATACTATTGAGAAAAAAATATTTTGATAGACAAATAGGAAAACCAACTGTGATAGAAAGTTAGGATAGGATATTAACACATCACGTTAATTAGCATACATTATCAAGAATTTTAATAATGGCACTTGTGTTGAGGACATAGGTGGTAACAGAATTCAGCTTGTGGGGAGAGTACTCAAAATTAAGAATGGTGAATTAGTCTCTTTGGCGATGGGCAAGATTCACCATGTTGGTAGTATTCTTATGTCAGTCAGGGGCAAGGCAGATGGCAGTCCTTTTTTTCAGCAAAGATGTCTGCAGCCTAGAACTCATAAAAATCAAATAAAATCAAATCCAGGCAGTACAGTACAGGAGGAGGAAGACAGAGACTTGAAGACTTCCAGGATACCCGTAGTCTTGAACTCCAGCCAATGGCATAGAAAACTAATTTGTTTGCTTCCAAGCCCTGCAGCACTGATAGGGAACATCATCCCATGTCATCCATATGGACAGCCTGCAGCAGGATGCACCACAAAGTGAGAGTATGTCGAGGTCAGGTGGGAGAGAAAGAGAAGTAGAGCAGCTTGAACCTTATGAAAATAAATGGAACATGAGATTTGAGGGTAGCGAAGAGTACCCTGTTGTGAGTGGGGCCATGGTGAGGCCCTAGCCCAAATTGCTCATGAGGGCTGTATCTGAATCCCACAGGGTCATAAGCTTGGGAGACCTAGCTCTGTCTCTCATCAGTGGCATCATTCTAGAGAGCAGGCCCTGTACCTTGCCTGAACAACACTGTAGAGCTGACTCTTGTGGCAAGGACACAAGTGAGTCAACCCTGAGCATAAAAGAACAGGAGACCTGGGCATGCCACTCCTTGGCTGTGAGGTAGCCTGGGCAAGGTGTAGGTGGGATGGGGAGGGATGCCCTTGCTCCCTTGCTCCTCACTACCTGAGGCAGTTGGGAGAGCAGAACCCAAGTGTGTGAGAACTGGAGAGCTGGTCTAGCACTTTACAGTTGGCAGCAGTTGGGAGAATGGCCCCTGCACCTTGACTTGGCAGCATAGTTGACCTGGCTGTGGAGGTGATGGTGAGGGTATACTGACCTCAGGGCATGAGCAAAGGAGGGAGGACCCTGCCTCTTGCCTGTAGCAGCCTTGAGTGGTCTAGTTGGAGTACCATTGGATAACTTACCTTGATTGTACTGATAAGAAAAAACCAGCAGGCTGGCCAGCTGAGCTACCACCCAGGCCCAGCTCCAGGGCTTTAGATTTGACCACTCAAACATCTATATCATCTGTGAATTATTGAAACACATAAAGGGTCAGCCCTAATGTTCCAAAACTGAAGGATCTCCATGACTCAGTGCAACAAGAAGATAATTGGGAGGAGTCCTTATGAAGATCCAATATTGATAGTGTCAAAGAAGCAAAAGAAGTTGTATACACAGAGGGATATACTGTGACATACTACAGCTTTCATGATGAGATATTTTCTATACTTTGTTGTTGTTGGTGGTGGTGATAGTGGTGGAGGTGTGTGTATATATGTGTGTCTTATTTTGGGACATTGGTTGTTAAGGTGAATGGTGGATATGAGGGAAGATGAGCAAGAAAGGGATACATGATGTGAATTTCACAAAGAATCAATATAATATTTTTAATGGTGAATTGAGAATAGTTAATAAAATGGAAGAAAATATTTGTGCATCTTGATACTCTGGAAATAAATAGTTATTAACTGATTTTTTTAATAGATAAAGGATATTATGCAAATGGTTTTATAAGAGTTAACATTCTTTGCTTGGGCCACTATTAGAATGAGAGAGAGAAAGTTTAATTGGATTAAAATATAGAAGAAAAATAGTTGTCATGAAAATGACTATTAAGAAAGTTATCCAGGGTCTAGAAAGATAGCTTTGTGATTAAGACTACACATGGCTCTTTCAGGAGGACCGAGTCAATTTCCCAGCACCAACACTAGGTGACTGACAACCACCGGTAACTCCAGGACCAGAGGTTCTCATGCCCCTGGCCTGCATAGGAAACTGCACTGATCTGAACTTCCCTTCTTCCCAGGCCCACGAACATATACATCTAAGTGAAAAGTAACATAAATAAATATTCTAAAACTGATATCTATAGAAGTTAAACAAGACATTGAGTTCTCTGCAGGAATGGAAAGCAAGGGACATTTTCCATCTTTAGGATATTCACTTCACAGCTTCAGATGCTTAGAGATGAAATAGCAGCATGTTTCCTAAAGGCAGACTACTGCACTAGTGTTGAGTCCATGACTGAAGCTCAATGATGCTTCCTAATTATATTCCTATTTATATCAATTTTCCTTTTTTTCTGACAGAAAAACATTGTTATTCAAAATTCAGGCCAGAAGCCAATGATTAAAATATCATTTCCTGAACTTTGTAGGACCATTTTCTTACTACCAGTTGAAATAGAGTGCTTTTCTGTAGTGAGCCATATAGCCTCTAGACAAAATTCAGCTGCCTGCATTTCACCTACACAGAGCTGAGGAATTCCAGCCACACCTCCTCCCACCTGACAGATGTCAGAGCCCCTCTGGCACTACAGTTTCCTGGGAGTCAAGTTGCCATCTCCTGCTGTGTAGCAGACCCTGTGATCTTTGTTATGGTAACATCTCTCAGCCTGCCAGAGACCTGCTGAGAAGACTGCAGCTTTGGGAGGGAGGGTCACGCCCACAGCCCATATATTGTCACTCTTGTCCCCAAAGAAATACAGAAAGATTTTGTACAGCCATGCACTAATGTCTCTGTGTCTTCTTTTCTCTCGACCCCCGTAGTTTCACCTTTCAGCTCTCACCCACGTAGAACCCACTCGTGAGCAATTCCCAGGAAGATCCACTTTTCCCTTATACCTCTTCAATTAAGATACCAATAACATTCCTGTTAGATATTAGCTGAGTACACTAGAGATTTTCTCCGAATTATTTGGCATAAATGGGAATTGAAAATGTAGCCTGTCATAGAATGAAAGACTTTGGCCAATTTCCTTAATGATAGGGATATTTTTGCACAGAAATCATGAGAAGACATGCACTTTATTGACAAAAATGTTTTGCATATATATCAGTTCAGCTTAATCTCCATGGAAGTTCATGTGTCCTGTGAGCTAGCAGTAAATATTCAAGAAAGAAAAACTTACACAAAGTTCACATTTAATTAAATAGGACACATATAATGTTTTCCTACTGAGACTATCTAACCTTTTATATAAAGTCATTTCTCCTCCTTCTTTTTTGTTCTTTCTTTTTTCTTTGAGATTTCTCAGTTCACTTATTATAGAGACGAGTAAAGTGCTTTTTATGAAAATTAAAGTAGTCCTACATCATTCCCCAAGTTAAAATGTTTATAACTTACTTAAATCAATACCTTTTATTCCCTTTAGCTATTTGCTTCATGGTCTGGTTTTGATCAAATTTTATCTGTATCAATAAAACCTACTTTTGAAATTCTACTTTCCCTAGTTATTCTAGCATCAATTATTTTTAAGATACTCTGTTAAGGTTCCCTGTTGGTTTATGTCTCTTTTTATAAGTTATTTCGTACCCATTTTTACAAAGTGTCTATGTAAAATGAAGCCCTTTTTGATATACTCAAGACACTCCTCAGATAATAGGCTACACAGGTACTTCTAGAGGGGGTCAGTGAAATGGGATCCTGTGCTTGTTCTGTACTCTTTTAAAGTTGCCTTTTCCTCTCAGGTGTTGTGTTTTTTAATAGAGTTTTTAATGTTCTTTATGCTGATGTGTTTCTGTGATCTGGAAATAGGGGGTACGAAACAAACAGAAGCAGTTGTCTGAGTTAAGGCAATGCTTCAAGACACTACTCTTCCTATTGAAACTTTCTATGTTTTTATTCCCTAACCTTTATTATTTTGCCATATTTGTGGTTTGGAACTTAATTAACTTGAAGAGCTCAAAACAAGGAAAAAGGTGCTTGACAGGTAGGCAAAGAAGAGTAATAGAGGCTTTCAGAGTATGTGGAACTGAAAAAAAGTCAAAAAGTAAGTGACTGTGACTGGGTGCTGTGTTAACAGCTAAATAGACCCTGTTTTCCTGATTAGGTGATGGAAATAGAAAGAAAGGCAAGATCTAGAATCCATGTGAATAAATTTATACAGACATCTAGATACATATACAAGGATTAGTCAAGTAAAAGGTCAAAGAAAGCTAGAACTATAGTATAATTTTGTATGGGTCTTCAAAATGTGAAAACATCCTCGGTCTGGACATCAATTAATGAGTTTTAGATCAGTTGCCATGGGAGCCTTTCACTGAAAATTTTTGTGAAAATTTTGTTGGTATGTTTTTTGTTTGTTTATTTACTACGTTCAGTATTTGCTTGAGGTCTGTACCCGTCCTCCATATCCAGATGGTCTGAGAAGCTCCAGATGTAGTCATAAATGAAGCAATAAGGGTATACTTTGTAAGCTTTGGAGACCTTTTCAGTTTAAGTAAAAATTGCCCAACAAAATAAACAGGAATAAATTAAAAGACTAATGAAGAAACTCATATATACACTTCCAGCAGTCAAATTAAATGATGATAAGCTCATGATTATGGAATCATTCTTCAGTTTTTGTTAGTGACAATTACAACCATGTATAATAAGTCTCTAAGTTGCCAAAGATTAAGTTCGATTAGCTGAAACTTATGAATTCTTTCATTGTGACAGTGCTTCCATTATGTCTTGTCACATGTTAAGTTAATATCATCACTTGGCTGGAACTACTGCAACCATGTTTTCATAAGATATAAGTTCCTAGTTCAAACAGAAACTTAACTAAAATTTCTCTCCCAGGCTGGGTACTTGTCTAAGTGAATAAACTGCTTGCCCCTCAAGCCATAGGATAAGCACTACCCAACTCATTCTATGAAGCCACAATTACAATGATACCAAAATCACACAAAGATCTGACAAAGAAAGAGAATTTCAGACAAATTTCTCTTATGAATATCAATGCAAAAATATGCAATAAAATTCTTGCCAACCAAATCCAAGGACACATCAAAATGATCATTCACTACGATCAAGTAGGCTTCATCCCAGAGATGCAGGGATGGTTCAATATAAGGAAGTCCATCAATGTAGTCCACTACATAAACAATCTCAAAGAAAAAAACCACATGGTCATGGTCATTTTATTAGATGATGAAAAAGCATTTGACAAAATTCAGCATCCTTTCATGCTAAAAGTCTTGGAAAGATCAGGAATTCGAGGCCCATGTATAAACATAGTAAAAGCAATTTACAGTAAACCAGTAGCCAACATCAATCTAAATGGAGAGAAACTTGAAGCAATCCCACTAAAATCAGGGACTAGACAAGGCTGCCCTCTCTCTCCATGTCTTTTCAATATAGTTCTTGAAGTTCTAGCTAGAGCAATTGGACAGCAAAAGGAGATCAAAGGGATACAAATTGGAAAGGAAGAAGTCAAACTATCACTATTTGCAGACAATATGATAGTATACATAAGCAACCCAAAGAATTCCACCAGAGAACTACAGCTGATAAACAACTTCAGCAAAGTGGCCAGATATAAAATCAACTCAAATCAGTAGCCTTCCTATACTCAAAGGATAAGCAGACTGAGAAAGAAATAAGAGAAATGATACCCTTCACGAGAGTCACAAACAATATAAAGTATCTTGGTGTGACTTTAACCAAACAAGTAAAAGATTTGTATGACAAGAACTTCAGTCTTTGAAGAAAGAAATTGAAGAAGACCTCAGAAGATGAAAAAATCTTCCATGCTCATGGATTGGCAGAATTAATATAGTAAAAATGAACATCTTGCCAAAAGCAATATACAGATTCAATGCAATCCTTATCAAAATCCCAACTCAATTCTTCATAGAGTTAGAAAGAGCAATTCAAAAATTCATCTGGACTAACAGAACACCCAGGATAGGTAAAACTATTCTCAAGAGTAAAAGAACCTCTGGGGGAATCAGTATCCCGGACCTCAAGCTATACTACAGAGCAATAGTGCTAAAAACCGCATGGTATTGGTACAGTGACAGGCATGTAGATCAATGGAACAGAATTGAAGACCCAGAAATGAATTCACACTCCTATGGTCACTTGATCTTTGACAAAGGAGCTAAAACCATCCAGTGGAAAAAAGATAGCCTTTTCAACAAATGGTGCTGGTTCAACTGGAGGTCGGCATGCAGAAGAATGCAAATTGATCCATGCTTATCTCCTTGCACTAAGCTCAATTCCAAGTGGATCAAGGACCTCCACATAAAACCAGACACACTGAAACTAATAGAAAAGAAACTAGGGAAGAGCCTTGAACATATGGGCACAGGGTCAATTTCCTGAACAGAATATGAGTAGCTTATGCTTTAAGATCAGGAATTGACAAATGGGACCTCATAAAATTGCAAAGTTTCTGGAAGGCAAAGGACACTGTCAAAAGGACAAAGTGGCAGCCAACAAACTGGGAAATGATCTTTACCAACCCTACATCTGACAGAGGGTTAATATCCCATATATACAAAAAACTCAAGAAGTTAGACTCCAGAGAGTCAAATAACCCTATTAAAAATGGGGTACAGAGCTAAACAAAGAGTTCTCACCTGAAGAATATCTAATGGCTGAGAAGCACCTAAAGAAATGTTCAATATCCTTAGTCATTAGGGAAATGCAAATCAAAACAACCCTGAGATTCCACCTCACAATAGTCAGAATGGCTAAGATCAAAAACACAGGAAACAGCAGGTGTTGATGAGGATGTGGAGAAAGATGAACACTCCTCCACTGCTGGTGGGATTGCAAGCTGGTACGACCACTCTGGAAAGCAGTCTGGTGGTTCCTCAGAAAACTGGGCATGACACTCCCAGAGGATCCTGTTATACTACTCCTGGGCGTATACCCAGAGGCTTCCCCAGCATACAATAAGGACACATGCTCCACTATGTTCATAGCAGCCTTATTTATAATAGCTGGAAAGAACCCAGACATCCCTCAATGGAGGAATGGATACAGAAGATGTCATATATTTACACAATGGAATACTACTTTGCAATTAAAAACAATCAATTCATGAAATTCTTAGGCAAATGGTCAGATCTGGAAAATATCATCCTTAGTGAGGTAACCCAATCACAAAAGAACACACATGGTATGCAGTCACTGATAAGGGGATATTAACCCAGAAACTCGGAATGTCCAAGACACAATTCACATATCAATTGATTTCTAAGAAGATGGAATGAGAGACCCCTGTTCCTGGAAAGACTGGATGTAGGAGAATACCAGATCATGGGTTGAATGGGGAACAGGGAGAGGGAAGAGTGCTTATGCGACTTTTAGGAAGGGAGGAACTAGGAAAGGGGAAATCATTGGGAATGTACATTAAAAAAAAAAAAGAAAATAATAAAAAAAGAACTATGAAGAAAAAGAACAAAAAAATAAAAGATAAAAAAGATAATCTTGAATTCAGATCACTGACATAAATCTAAACTTGTTACAGTGCTTATGCAACTTTATTTCTCCCACAACTAGAGGAGAGGTGGAGGCAGGAGAAAACCTGGACATTCACAAGCTGATTTGTCTGATGCCTGAAATGACAAAACTATAAAAGACTCTATACCAAACAATGTAGAAGGTGAGGAAGCCCACTCAAAGTCATTATATAGCCTTACATGTGCCATGAATACAAAGAGAGGCACACAAAAATGAACTTAGAGTACTTCTAACCCATTATTGTGTCTCAGGTTACTGTGCTTCCATTTGCCTCTTTATATACGGTATTTGTTTTCATTTTCTTCCATTTTTCAATTTTTTTATTACTTATTTTTATACATTCCATATTTTATTCCCCACCTGCCAATCCCTGTCCACCCTCCGACTCTTCCACATTCCATACCTGCTCCCCTCCCCCTGTCTCCATGTGGTTGTCCCTACCCCCACCCCACCTGACCCCTATACTCCCTGGAGTCTCTAGTCTCTTCAGGATTAGGTGCATCATCTCTGAATGAACACAGACCCAGAAGTCCTCTGCTGCATATGTGTTGAGGGCCTCATATCAGCTAGTGTATACTGCCTGTTTGGTAATCCAGTGTTTGAGAGATCTTGAGGGTCCAGTTTAATTGAGACTGCTGGTCCTCCTACAGGGTCACCCTCCTCCTCAGCTTCTTTCAGCCTTTCTCTAATTCAACCACAGTGGTCAGCAGCTTCTGTAGACTGGTTGAGTGCAAATATCTGCCTCTGACTCTTTCAGCTGCTTGTTGGGTCTTCTGGGGTGCTGTCATGCTTGATCCCTTTTTTGAGAGTGCTGCATAGCATCAATAATAGTGTCAGGCCTTAGGACCTCCTGTTGAACTATCACACTTTGGGCCTGTCGCTGGATCTTCTTTTCCTCAGGTTCCTCTCCATTTCAATCCCTGTGGTTCTTTCAGACAGGAACAATTATGGGTGAGAGTTTTGACTGGAATGGCAAATCTCCCTTATTTGATGACCTGTCTTCCTGCTGGAGGTGGGCTCTATAAGTTCCTTCTCCCTACTATCAGGCAATTCATCTAAGGTCCTTTCCATTGAGTACTAAGAGTCTCTTACCTCCCAGGTCTCTAGTGCATTCTGGAGGGTTCCCCAAACCTTCTACCTCCCGAGAATGCCTATTTTCATTCTTTCTGCTGGCCCTTAGGGCTTCAGTTTTTTTTCTCTTCCCAATGTCAGATCAAGTTCCTGTCTCCCCCCTTTCCTCCCTCTCCCCTGTCCTACGTACTTTCCCTCCCAAGTCCCTCCCTCCCTCCTTCCCTCCCTCCCTCCCGCCCTCCCTCCCTCCGCACTTATGATTGCTTTCTTCTCCCTCCAAAGTGGGACTGAGGTGTCCTCACTTGGGCACTTCAGCATGTTGAACTTTGTGAGTTCAGTGGACTATATCTTGGGTATTCTGTACATTTATTTTGTGGGTAATATCCACTTGTTAGTGAGTACATACCATGCATGTCCTTTTGGGTCTGAATTATGTCACTCAGGATATTTTCTAGTTCCATCCATTTGCCTGCAAAACTCAGGATGTCCTCATTCTTAATAGCTGAGTAGTATTCCATTGTGTAAATGAACCACATTATCTGTATCCATTCTTCTCTTGTGGTACATCTAGGTTGTTTCCAGTTTCTGGTTATCACAAATATGGCTGCTATGAACATAGCGGAACATGTGCCCCTGCGGCATGGTGGGGCATCTTTGGGGTATATTCTCAAGAGTGATATTGCTGGGTCTTCAGGTAGATCTATTTCCAATTTTCTGATGAACCTCCAGATTGATTTCCAGAGTGGTTTTACCAGTTTGTAATCCCACCAGCAGGGGAGGAGTGTTTCTCTTTTTCTACATCCTCTCCAACATAAAACCAGATACACTGAATCTAATGGAAGAGAAAATGAGAAAGAATCTTGAACTCATCGGCTCAGAGGGAAACTTCCTAAACAGATATCCAATGGCACGTGCTCTACGATAAAGAATTGATAAGTGGGATCTCATGAAACTGTAAAGCTTATGTAAGGCAAAGGACATAGTCAATAAGACAAATTGGCCACCTACAGAATGGGAAAAAAAAAACTTCATTAACCCCATTTCTGATAACTTCTGATAGGGAACTAATATCCAAAATTTATAAAGAACTCAAGAAGCTAACCCCCCAAACCAAACAACCCAATCAAATAATGGGGAGTAGAACTAAACTGAGATTTCACAACTGAGGCATCTCCAATGGCTGAGAAGCACCTAAAAAAAATGTTCAATGTCTTTAGTGATCAGAGAAATGCAAATCATTTTCTTAAAAGAACACTTCTACCTCTACTCTTACTTTCGAATTTCAGTTAGAAATGTTAGAACACTAAGAAAAATTAAAATAAAGATGTAATTCCCACTGCTCAAGTTGGAAATATTGTTTTCACAAATCACAGTATCTGAAAGTATCATCTGTTAGATGGGGTGGAATTCCAGTAGACAGAGAGCAAGGTCTGCCATTTCAGACATCAGTTTTGTGGAAGTAAAGACATAAAAATTGATTTCCACTAGGCAGTCCCAACTTCAACAAATGATTTCCCAGCTCATCTCTCATACAAGACTGATGAAAAGTACAGACTTTTCAGGATGAAGTATAAGTCCAAATCCTAGGTCTATCATGTTGTTTCTCTCTCTTAAATCAAGATATTCCATCTTAGTTTAGTTATATAAACATAGACTTCTCCACCCTCCTATATTTCTATGTAAATTAGCTTGATGTGTATAATTAATCATGAAAATACAGTCTGACAGTCATGAGCAGGCCCCGAACTTACAATACTTTATATTCATCCAACACCTTATTTGTATTATTTGTGTTCTCAATGTGATGGATTCCAAATGTCACAGGAGTGGCACTTCAACTGTACATTCTTTTATCCACACACTTCTGTGTACACTTTTTTTGTGCTAAAGAGTTAACAGTGCATTGGAGAAAATCAAATTAATCTGTGCCCCATAAAGTTTCTGAAACAGCAGAGCTGAAAAAGCAAAATTTCACTCAGTAGGGCAAAAGCAAATTTTAGTGTTAAGTCCTTTAAATGGCTTCAATTACAATGCACATACTGTTCCTCTCCTCTTCAATTTTAAGAGTCTCATCATTTTATTGCTTTATTATTAAAAAACTTGTGAGGTCACAGGTAAACATACTGTTCAACAGTTATTTTAAAAGGTTAACCCAGAGACACACCTTAAGTACATCGGAGGATATGGTCTGCAGTTTTGGAACTCATTTTAGCCTTGAAACTATTGGTAATCTAAAATCTACTGTCTGGGTCATTTACTTCCTTGACAGCTGCATAAGGTTCCATAGGAACAATTAGCCATGAGGCAGTTTGCCCTGATCAAACACATTGTTGTGGCTCTATTGCATTGCATTTGTACTGCACTAAAGCTATGGGACATCTTAAGACCAAAGAATTGCTGAGCAGTGCCTTAGAAACTTGGAGAACAGAGAATATTGGACCCAGATGAGAATACTTCACTTACTTAAGTGCCCTTTGGTTTCAAAAAAAAAAAAAAACAGTTGCTAATTCCTGCACAATGATCACTATGTAAAACAGAAAATTACAGGCCCTGTATAATTCAAGTATGAGCTATTAACCATTAGAAGATGTGGCTCTCATTGCCATAGGCAAAATCCAATATTAATTTATAATAAAATATTGTGCTTTGTTGATTTTGTTTTTATTTATATATATATTTGTAGGCAAACATATCTGCTACACCATACCTGTAGAAGTCAGGAAAGCTTGGAATTGTTCATTCTCTCTTTCAATATGTTGATCACAGGGATCAAATTCAAGTCATCAGTCTCAGTGCAAGCTCCCTTGACCTCTGAGCCATTTCACTAGTCCAAAATTCAAGGCTTCTAGATGAGCATCCTGATTCATGAAGCTATATATACATATTAGCTATATACACTATTTGGCTTTCATTTAAGAATGGGCATTCTCCCTATCAGGCACTTAATGTTATAAATTAACCCATTGAATATATGTAAAACTATTGACTATTAACTTCTTGGACTTTTGACAAGTATTTCTTGAAGCATTGATAATTTTAGGTAAATGTGGTAGTGCTAATTCACAGTCTATATATAATACTTACAAATGTATATTCATGAGACAGGTACAGCCAGGTACACAGAGATAACCGGAGTATAACATCGCTTGGGACAAAGCCCGCACCAGGGTTCTGTCTGCACCCAGGAGTTGGGCAGAGTTGCCCAGCCCTGCTGGGGGACATTTGCCCTGCAGGGAGTCCCACAGTTGGAGGGGGTCCTGCAGCCACCACCACCATCTTCGCTCCTGTGACTGATCAGATAGGTGCAAACAGCTACACAGAGATAACCCTAGTATAACACCTCTTGGGAAACAGCCTGTCAGGGTTCCGCTTGGGCCCAGGAGCTGGGCAGCCCCTCAGCAATCCGTACTAGGGGAAACCCGGTCACCCAGGGGTGTGGAAATAGCCTCGCAGGCTCACAGGAGATTCAAGCACCAGCCATGATAGCAGGACAAACTAACACCAGAGATAACCAGATGGCAAAAGGCAAACGTAGGAACGATACTAACAGAAATCAAGGCAATATGGCACCATCGGTACCCAATTCTCCCTCAACAGCAAGTCCTGGATACCCCAACACACCAGAAATGCAAGATTTGGATTTAAAATCACATCTCATGATGCTGTTAGAGGATTTCAAAAAGGACATAAATAAATCTCTTAAAGAAATACAGGAGAACATAAGTCAACAGGTAGAAGCCCTTACAAAGGAAACACAAAAATCACTTAAAGAAATACAGGAGAACTTGCGTCAACAGGCAGAAGTCCTAAAAGAGGAAACACAAAAATCTCTTAAAGAATTACAGGAAAACACAAACAAACAAGTAAAGGAACTGAGAAAAACCATCTAGGATCCAAAAACAGATGTAGAAACAACTAAGAAATCACAAAGGGAGACAGCTATGGAGATAGAAAACCTTGGGAAGAAATCAGGACTTGTAGATGCAAACATCAACAACAGAATACAAGAGATAGAAGAAAGAATCTCAGGTGCCAAGGATATCATAGAAAATATTGACTCAAAATACAAAGAAAATGCAAAATGCAAAAAAATTGTAACCCAAAACATCTAGGAAATCCAGGACACAAGGAGAAGACCAAACTTAAGGATTGCAAGTATAGAAGAGAGTGAAGATTTACAACTTAAAGGGCCAGTAAATATCTTCAACAAAATTATAGAAGAAAACTTCCCTAACCTAACGAGAGAGATGCCCATGAACATACAAGAAGCCTACAGAACTCCAAACAGACAGGACCAGATCAGAAAGTCCTCCCGACACAAAATAATCAAAATACTAAATGCACTAAACAAAGAAAGAATTTTAAAAGCAGTAAGAGAAAAAGGGCAAGTAACTTATAAAGGCAGACCTATCAGAATTACACCAGACTTCTCACCAGAGACCATGAAACACTACCTCAGAATAAAAGGCTGGAAAACAATTTTACAAGCAAATGGTCCCAGAAAGCAAGCTGGAGTAGTCATTCTAACATCTTAAAGTCATCAAAAAAGACATGGAAGGACACTTCATACTGGTCAAATGAGAAATCCACCAAGAGAAAGTGTCAGTTCTGAACATCTATGCTCCAAATGCAAGGGCACCCTCATTCATAAAAGAAACTTTACTAAAGCTCAAAGCGCACATTGCACATCACACAATAATTGTGGGTGACTTCAACACTCCACTCTTCTCAATGAACTGATCAGGGAAACAGAAACTATACAGGGACAGAGTAAAACTAATTAAAGCATTGGACCAAATGGATTTTATATATATATATATATATAAAACATTTTGTCCTAAAGCAAAAGAATACACCTTCTTCTCAGAAACTCATGGTACCTTCTCCAAAATCGATCATATAATTGGTCACAAAACAGACCTACACAGATATAAGAAGGTTGAAATTCTCCCATGCCTCCTATCAGAATTCTATGGAGTAAGGGTGGTCTTCAATAGCAACAAAAACAACAGAAAGCCCACACACACATTGAAGCTAAACAATGCTCTACTCAATGATACCTTGGTCAAAGAAGAAATAAGGAAAGAAATCAAAAACTTTTTAGATTTAATGAAAATGAAGGCACAACATACACTAATTTATGGAACACAATGAAAGCAGTGCTAAGAGGAAACCTGATAGCCCTGAGTGCCTCCAAAATGAAACTGGAGAGAGCATACACTAGCCACTTAATGGCACACCTGAAAGCCCTAGAATTAAAAGAAGCAAACACACCCAAGAGGAGTAGAAGGCAGGAAATCATCAAACTCAGAGATGAAATCAACCAAGTAGAAACAAAACGAACAAAGAATACAAAGAATCAACAAAACCAGGAGCTGGTTCTTTGAGAAAATCAACAAGATAGAAAAGCCCTTAGCCAGATTAACCAGATGGCACAGAGACAGTATCCAAATTAACAAAATAAGAAATGAAAAGGGTGATATAACAACAGAAACTGAAGAAATTCAAAAAATCATCAGATCCTACTACAAAAGCCTATACTCAACACACCTGGAAAATCTGGAGGAAATGGACAATTTACTAGACAGATACCAAATATCAAAATTAAATCAGGATCAAATAGAGCATCTAAACAGTTTCATAGCTCCCCTAAAAATAGAAATGGTCATTGAAAGTCTTCCAACCAAAAAAAGCACAGGACCAGATGAGTTTAGTGCAGAATTCTATCAGACCTTCAAAGAAGACCTAACACTAATACTCTCCAAACTATTCTACAAAATAGAAACAGAAGGAACATTACCCATCTTGTTCTATGAAACCACAATTACTCTGGTACCAAAATCACACAAAGATGCAACAAAGAAAGAGAATTTCAGACCAATTTCTCTTATGAATATCAATACAAAAATACTCAATAAAATTCTTGCCAAACAAATCCAAGAACACAACAAAATGATCATTCACCATGATCAAGTAGGTTTAATCCCATGGATGCAGGGTTGGTTTAATATATAGAAATCCACCAATATAATCCACTACATAAACAAACTCAAAGGAAAAATACCACATGGTCATTTCATTAGATGCTGAAAAAGCATTTGACAAAACTCAGCATCCTCTCATGCTAAAAGTCTTCCTATAGTCAAAGGATAAACAGTCTGAGAAAGAAATTAGGGAAATGAGTCCCTTCAAAATAGTCACAAACAATGTAAAATATCTTGGTGTGACTCTAACCAAACAAGTGAAGTATCTGTATGACCAGAACTTCAAGTCTCTGAAGATAGAAATCAAAGAAGACCTCAGAAGATGGAAAGATCTCTCATGATTGTGTATTGGCAGGATTAATATAGTTAAAATGGCCATCTTGCCAAAAGCAATATACAGATTCAATGAAATCTCCATCAAAACCCAACTCAATTCTTCATAGAGTTAGAAAGAGCAATTCTCAAATTCATCTGGAATAGCAAAAAACACAGGATAGCTAAAACAATTCTCAACAGTAAACGAACTTCTGGGGGAATCAGCATCCTGGACCTTAAGCAATACTACAGAGCAATAGTGTTAAAAACTGTGTGGTATCAGTACAGTGACAGGCAGGTAGATCAATGGAATAGAACTGAAGATGCAGAAATGAACCCACACACCTATGGCCACTTGATCTTTGACAAAGAAGCTAAAACCATCCAGTGGAAAAAAGGTAACCTTTTCAACAAGTGGTGCTGTTTCAACTGGAGGTCAGCATACAGAAGAATGCAAATCAATCCATTTTTATCTCCTTGTATTAAGCTCAACTCCAAGGGGATCAAGGATCTCCACATAAAACTAGACATACTGAAACTAATAGAAAAGAAAGTGGGGAAGAGCCTTGAGCACATGGGCACAGGGGAAAATTTCCTGACCAGAACACCAATCGCCTATGCTCTAAGATCAAGAATTGACAAATGGATCTCATAAAATTATAAAGTTTCTTTAAGGCAAAGAACACTGTCAATCAGACAAAACAGCAACCAGCAAATTGAGAAAAGATCTTTACCTACGCTACATCCTACAGAGGGCTAATATCCAATATATACAAAGAACTCAAGAAGTTAGACTCCAGAGAACCAAATAACCCTATTAAAAAATGGTGTACAGAGCTAAACAAAGAATTTTTACCTGAGGAATATCGAATAGCTGAGAAGCACCTAAAGAGATGTTCAACATCCTTAGTCATTAGGGAAATGCAAATCAAAACAACCCTGAGATTTCACCTCACACCTGTCAGAATGGCTAAGATCAAACACTCAGGAGACAGCAGATGTTGGTGAGGATGTGGAGAAAGAGAAACACTCCTCCACTGCTGGTGGGATTGCAAGCTGGAACAACCACTCTGGAAATCAGTCTGACAGTTTCTCAGAAACATGGGCATGACCCTTCTGGACGACACTGTTATATCACTCCTGGGCATATACCCAGAGGATTCCCCAACATGCAATAAGGACACATGCTCCACTATGTTCATAGCAGCCTTATGTATAATAGCCAGAAGCTGGAAAGAACCCAGATGTCCCTCAACGGAGGAATGGATAAAGAAAATGTGGTATATTTACACAATGGAATACTATTCAGCAATTAAGAACAATGAGTTAATGAAATTCTTAGGCAAATGGTTGGAACTGGAAAATATCATCCTAAGTGAGGTAATGCAGTCACAAAAGAACATACATGGTCTGCAGTCAGAAGTTCGGAATACCCAAGACACAATTTACATATCAAATGATGCCCCAGAAGTATGAAGGAGAGGCCCCTGGTCCTGGAAAAATTTGATGCAGCAGTGTAGAAGAATACCAGGACAGAGAAGCTGGAGGGGGTTGATTGGGGAACAGGGGGAGGGAAGAGAGTTTATAGGACTTTCGGGGAAGGGGGAACTGGGAAAGGGGAAATCATTTGGAATGTAAATGAAGAATATATCTAATAAAAAAAACCAAAAAACAAATGTATATTCATAAAGATATCTCAGTATATATGCATATATGTTGTTAAATATTTAATACAACCAGGATAATATATTTTCTTATATGCTTTTGGTTTGTATTTCTTTTAATTCTTAGTAATTTCCTGGGTTTTTATTACTTAGACTCCCGTCTTGTATTCTTAGCTACTAATTTTGTGATTTGACTCTTAGGACTCAACTTCAGAAATACTAGTAACTTCATAGTTAAATGGTGTGAAAAAAAATTGGTACATACAACAAAATTACATGGAACTTACCATAAGAATCCTCTGTGAAGCAACTGACACACAAGAAACCTTCACTAAGCTGTGATAATTATGCTGAGGCCATTGGTCAGGACTATATTCTTTGAGGAGATACTTCTATGCATTTTATATTCTCAGGTTTCTGACAGACATATTATAGGATTTGAAGGGATGGCATCTACACTGGCAATAGTTGTAGTCTATGAATAATGTCTTCAGAGGCCTCTCTAATAAAGAGTGCTTAGTATCTTGGTTCTTGGCCTTTTAAAGTTCTCAAGATCGGATATATTATTGCTCTTTTTCAGAGTGTACAATCCTGTTTGTTTTTTTTACTTGGCTGAGGGTGGATCACACTGGGACGACTAAACAAAAGTATATTTTTCAATAATTTCACACACACACAAACACACACACACACACACACACACACACACACATATGGAATAGAAACTACACTTTGAGCATTGTAGGCAAGCGTTTTAAGTCTGAACTACATCGTGACCTAATACATAGTTTTCTGTTTTTTTAATCTTTACATAGTTTTAAAGCAATGTATTTTCATTCCAAGAGAAATTCGCTAGTAGTTAAGTATCTTAGACTCTTAAGAAGAAAAGAGTAGTTTATTTTATTTCAGTCTCATTCTGCTGATTTAAACTAGTGTTACCTTTATTTTGTTTGATTCTAGGAATCTATATTACAATCTGATGATGTTAGTCCAATTTGTTGACCTTAATTATTAGGTTATAAAAAATCTTCTGTAGCCTTTTGTTGAATGGCGTGGCATACCTAACATAGCACTGGACTGGCTACCTGGCAACTGAGGAGTTCTGGGTACTGCTCATACATTTTATAGATAATTCTGCGTCACAGAAAACTAGATAATCTGCAGTCCCAGGTGTTTTGCCAGGAATTCTGGGATCATCAGTGCTTAGTTCCCAGCTTTTTTTTTCTGTTGCCTTTTTTCATCTGATGGCACCATTCCCAGATTTTCAGCATTGCATTAGATTTATTTCATTCAATGGACATTTAGCAAAAAAGAAAAATAATCTTCACATTTCCCACACAGTAGTTTTATTTTTCTCATTCCAAATAATGAAGGAACTAATAATACAGAAACAAATGTTAGGATTACTAATTTTTATAGAGAAAACAGAAATACAGTCTGTGAGATGGGTGAGGGAGCACCCTCATAAAATGGGGAGTGGGGGTGTACAAGGGGATTTGTGGAGGGGAAACTGGGAAAAGGGATACATTTGAACTGTAAATAAACAAAATATCAAATAAAAATAAGTCAAAATAATAAATTATATAAAAACTTACAGAAAATATATAAGATTAGTAAATTTTTTGTACAGGGAGACCAAAGGTAAAAATGGTTCAATAAACAAACATCAAAAATATTCCCAGAAATATCTTAATAATCATTTTCTAATTCCAATTAAGGGAATAATGCTAATAAATCTACTATATATTTAGAATCATAATTAATCCAAATTGAAAGTGATGATTCCATTGCTGAAGGCAATGCTATGGGTAAGTGAGAAGGCTCAATGGGTCAAGGAACCAACACTTCAAATCTCAGGACCAGAGTCTAACCCCTAAAAACAATAGTTTGAGAGAATCAACTCCGGAAAGTTGTCATCTCACTAAATATTGTTACCTCATGGCAAATATGGGCCTCTTATCTCATTAAGCAAATCAAACTTTCACAAAAACAAGAAATACCTTCCCTATATTTTCAAAATTATAAATGTCCCCAATTAAATTACACTGTTTTTTTCAGTTATCAACTTATAAACGGATTTCTTACAAAACTCAGAGGAAATTTGTGTTGACAATGTTAGAAGATAAGTAAAAACTTAAATAAAGTTTTAACATGAAGAATGATTTTGGAGAGCAGACTATATAGTGGAGGAATCCACACAATAAAAGTAAAAGAACCCAAGGGATATGGAAGTTGGAGCTAATGAGTACAAGTGTTTAGAGGAATCACAAAAGGTCATTGACGTCACTTGAGAGACAAGTGACACTCATTTTAGAAAGCGATGGAGGTCTGTACTATAGACTCCATGAATGTACCCCATGGCCAGGTGTTACAACATTGATGACCAAAGTGACAGTATGAGGAGATGGCAGAGTTTTTGATTGGTGAAGCCTAATGGTATGTCTTGATATCACTTGGTGATGGTAGAAGTATCCTAGAAGGAAATTGTGGAAATCCCACACTCAGACTCTATATTACTTTGCAATTCATGAATTTATCAGTTTATTCCATCGCAGACTTCTGGTATTACCATATATGTATGCTGTCCTCATTAGAAATCCAGAGTAGTGACTAACCAATTAGAGACTCAAACTTCTGGTACCAAATACCATTTCTTACACAAATTAATTATTTCTGATATTTTGTGATAGGCACATAACTATCACCAATTTTAGATTTATAGATTAAGGGAATAATTTTGCCACCTGCTAATCTTTCACCTTCTGGTACAATATCTATTTCACCATGTTCAGATTATTTTCCTCATAAACTCTTGATTTGTTTTTTATTATATGGTTTTAATAGATGGAAGAATGAATGAATAAATAAATAATAAAGCCAAAACAAATGGCAATAAAGATAGAAAAAATTTCATTATCTTCAATAGACACATTTATATTGATTTTATTTGAAAATATTTAAGTGGCCTAAGTGCAGAACTAAAGAAGATGGGCATCTGTTTATATTTAGAAATTAACCGCAATACTAAAAGTATTTCTACACAATTTTCATCATGACAAAAAAAAATGCATGTTCGTTGCTGGCTTGATTTCTCATTCAACAGGTTTGTTAAATCAATCTTTTAGTTGGTGTTTTAAAATACACTATAGAACTCTATATAACAAGATTGGTTTTACATATTTTAATTCAATTTTAATAAGGTACACCTAACAAAAGAGGAAATATGTTCAATTTTTTTCCTTCTTTTTCTTTTTCTTTCTTTCATTTACAAGTTTTGCTGAAAAAGATAATTGACAACTCTGAAAGTCCATGCTCAAGTCCAGCAAATTAAACATTTGAATGGTCACTAAATTTTAAGATTACTTTCATAAAACACAGAAAGATCAAAATGAATCACTTATAAATAAAGAATGTGTTAATTGTGCGTATAGAAATTTATCAAAATGTGTGTCTATGTTGGTTTAGAAATTTAACAAAATGTGTGTGCATATGTTGGTGTGGTTCATGGGTATATGTGGCATGTGTAGATGGGTACATTTATATATGCATAGTGTATGCATGTGTTTATGTGTGTACATATAGGTATGCATGGTTTATATGTGATGAGTATAAGATATGTGTGCTGATATATGTGTATGTATATATGTATGATATTTATATATTTATATATACATATATATGGTATGTATATATGTGATATATGTATTTGTGTGTGTTTGCACTTATGTGGCATGTATGTGTAAAGTGTCTGAATTGTGATGAGTATGTATAAGAGGGTGATCCACAAATAAGAATAATTTTCAATTGTCAATAGTATTGCTTTGAAATTGCCCTGGTAAAGACACAACAATGTTATGTAGTCCATGCCATCTTCATTTGTTTTCTGAACTTCTACCACTTAAAACCATTGTGTCTCTAGTAAACACATGACCCTTTGCAGTCTGGAATGCCTTCTGTTGAGCTGTAGAGATGTATTTTTCCCCATCTTCATGTGGGTAATTACTGATCTTTCTTTTAAGAAGGTCTCTAGCATCACTAGTTCAAGAACTATGAGTACACCTTTACCCATCAGAAGCTATAACTCTTATTGAGTATAGATATGGCAGTAATATTAGAATTGGACAATATAGCACATTGAAAGACACCATTGTAAATTGTCATGCTTAATCATGGGAACATAAAGTTGTAAAAAGAGGGAATTTTTTGTTTTTCACGATCTGGTCCTTACTCCTACTACATAAATTATATAGTGAAGGCAATAAATAGATGCATGTTCCATAAGTAAACAGACAAAAGTCAAAAAGTTGAGTCAAACTTTTTTTTGAGCAACAAAAAAAAATATAAGTAATAATGTAATAACTAAAAAAGCAACAAAATTATAAGTAATAATGGTCAGTTGATCATAAAATTCAGCTGTCTCAGTGAAGAAATGGAATACCATTTTATATGTATATGCTTTGGAAAACCTCCTAGCCATAGTACGGCATTTTTCTTCTCTGTGATGGCTAATCTTGGCTATATTCTGCTTGCAGACAGGAACCTAGCATGGCTGTGCTCTGAGAGGTTCTACTGGCACCTGACTAAAACAGATGCAACTATTCACAGCAAACCATTGGACTGAGGGATCTGTGAAAGAACTAGGGGAAGGTTTGAAGGAGTTGAAGGGAATGGTGACCCCATAGGAAGACCAACAATATCAACTAACCTGGTCCCCGGGAGCTCCGAGAGCCTAAGACACCAACCAAAGAGCATACATGGGCCAGTGTGACACTGCAAGCACATATGTAGCAGAGCACTACCTTGTCTGACCTCAGGATGCTCGTAATCTGATAGAGACTTGATGACCCACAGGAGAATGCCTAGCAGGAGAAACATCCTCTCATAGCCAAAGAGAAGAGGAGGTGGGATGAATAACACTGGACGGGGGAAGGGGAGTGACTAGGAGAGGGGCGACATTTAGGATGTTGAATAAATAATGCAATTAATAAAAAATTGCCAGGGTCCAGTCTCATCAGGAGTCAGGGGTCATCAAGGACGAAGGATACCCAGTAGGCGAATAAGAAAACACACAATTGAGGAAGTTGACAGGCTGTTCTTGCAGTGAGAGCTCCTGAACTTGGGAGTCAGAGTACACTCTAGACTTGACTCAGCCCCAGTCTTTTACTGAAATCATATGAGGAGGTTGGGATACAAAGTTCATAGGGGGATGGGTAAACGTTTCTCTATTTTTCTGTGCCAACATTTTCTTGGTAATTCAGAGTAGTACAGATTTAGAACAGAATAAAGGAACTATAATAGTTTAACATAAACATAAAAGTTTTTTAATTACTTAATTATTTATTTTTTACACTCCATAGTTTATTCATCCTAAGTCCACCCTCTAACTGTACCACATCCCATACCTCCTCCCCAAATCACCTGTCTCTATGTGGATGTCTTCACCCCACACCCCACATGACCTCTAAACTCCCTGGGGCCTCCAGTCTCTTGAGGGTTAGGTGCATCATCTCTGAATGAACACAGACCCGACAGTCCTATACTTTATGTGTGTTGGAAGCCACATATCAACTGGTGTATGCGTCCTTGTTGGTGGTCCGGTATTGAGAGATCTTGGGGGTACAAATTAATTGAGACTGCTGGTCCTCCTACAGGATTGCCCTTTTCCTCAGCTTCTTTCAGCCTTCCCTAATTCAACAACAGGGGTCAGCTGCTTTTGTCTATAGGCTGGGTGCAAATATTTGCATCTGACTATTTGAGCTGTTTGTTGGGTCTTCTGGAGTGCAGTCATGCTAGGTCTCTTTTGTGTGTGCGCTCCATAGTCTCAGTAATAGTGTCAGGCCCTGGGACCTCCCTTTGAGCTGGATCCTACTTTGGGCTTGTCACTTGACATTCTTTTCCTCAGGCTCCTCTCCATTTTCATCCCTGCAATTCTTTCAGACAGTAACAATTATGGGTGAGAGTTTTGACTGTGGGATGACCCCCCTCTCCCTCATTTGATGCCCTGTACTCCTGTTGGAGGTGGGCTCTATAAGTTCCCCCTCCCTACTGTCAGTCATTTCATCTAAGGTTTCTTCCTTTGAGTACTGAGTGTCTCTCACCTCTTAGGTCTCTGGTGCATTCTGGAAGGTTCCCCCAACCTCCTATCTCCTGAGGTTTCCTGTTTCCATTCTTTCTGCTGGTCCTTAGTGCTTTTCCCTCACCCAATAGCAGATCAGGTTCTCCTCTCCTCCCTACTCTTTCCCCTCCTGTTCACTTTCCCTCCCAGGTCCCTCCCTTCCTCCCAACTTATGATTGCTTTCTTCTCCCTTCCAATGCCAGTCCAGGCATTCTCCACATAGATGGAGAAACCAAAATATTCCAGAACAAAACAAAATTAAAACGGTATGTATATACCAATCCAGGCCTACAGAGGATCCTAGAAGGAAAACTCCAACACAAATATCGATGGAAAAATACTCAACAAAATTCTTGCAAACCGAATACAAGAATACATCAAAACCATCATTCATCATGATCAAGTAGACTTCATCTCAGGGATGCAAGGTTGGTTTAATACCCGAAAATCCATTAACGTAATTCACTATATAAACAAACTCAAAGGAAAAAAAAATCACAGGATCATCTCCTTAGATGAAGAAAAAGCATTTGACAAAATACAATACCTCTTCATGTTAAAAGTACTCGATGTGTTAGCTAGAACAATAAGACAAACAAAAGAGATCAAGGGCATACAAATCAGCAAAGAAGAAATAAAGGTATCACTATTTGCAGATGATATGATAGTATACATAAGCGACCCCAAAAATTCTACCAGAGAACTTCTTCAGCTGATAAACTACTTCAGCAAAGTAGCTGGATATAAAATTAACTCAAATAAATCAGTAGCCTTCCTTTATACAAATAATAATTAGGCTGAGATAGAAATTAGGGAAACAAATCCCTTCACAATAGCCACAAACAATATAAAATACCTTGGTGTAACTCTAACCAAACAAGTGAAAGACCTGTATGACAATAACTTCAAGTCTCTCAAGAAAGAAATCGAAGTAGATCTCAGGAAATGGATAGATCTCCCATGCTCATGGATTGGCAGAATTAACATAGTAACAATGGCCATCCTACCAAAGGCAATCTGCAGATTCAATGCAATCCCCATCAAAATCCCAACACGATTCTTCAAAGATATGGAAAAAGAAATTCTCAAATTCATCTGGAAAACCAAAAAACCCAGAAGAGCAAACACAATTCTTAACAATAAAAGAATGGCTGGGAGAATCACCATCCTTAACCTCAAGCTTTACTACAGAGCAATAGTGGTAAAAACTGCATGATATTGGTACAGAGACAGACATGTTGATCAATGGAACAGAATTGAAGACCTAGAAATAAAACCACACACTTACAGACACTTGATTTTTGACAAAGAAGCCAAAAATATACAATGGAAAAAAAACATAAAAGTGTTACAGCAAGCAAATTTTTTATGTCTCCCGAACATCAGTCTTTGGTGAGGTTGAGTGTAGCATTATTGTAGTTACAAAGTCAATATCTTTCAGATACGTGAGAGACATTCAGACAGTATGGTTTCATAAAAGGGCAAACATGAGGTCATACTGCTAACCCTGCAGTCTTTGTAATTCTTTCTGGACCTGAATTTATACCACTTACTTAATTCTCCTGGTTGTCCTAATTTTCTACCTTTTATTTTTTAGTGAAGATACTTAATTCTCTTTTCATTGGGAACACAGACTCATGGCAATTGTGTTCCAAGGCAATATTTAAAATATAGTAAAGGGCACATTCCTTCGCCAATATCCTTTCTGGTACTGAGTCCCATACCCTAATCCACAAGATCTCCAATCTGGGTCAAATATGCAGGACCCTGACTGTTGGTCTACAAAATTATCCTCACTTAACCTGTATGGAGAACTCCTACGAGGCTGTCGCCATCGCCCCTGAACCCAAGGAACCCATTGCTGACTTTCTGGAAAATAACTATATGTTATTCCATCCTCAGTTTTGTAATAAAGATGTCCTGTTTTATTATATAGAATTGAGACTAAGACTGGAGGCTCATCTCTGCCCACAGCTCTAGGTTACTTTCATTTTTCACATTGAATGAGTGACCATAACCTATCAAGCTTCCACAAGATGTTGTAACTATCACCATAACCAATTTTACATTGGATGCAATTTTCCCAAATTTGTAGAGGTTGATCTACAGTTACATTTCTCTTGAATTAATGAAAAACTTTCACTCTAATATTATCCCTAATGTCTAGTTCCTGGGTATCAAGTGGCCTCCTACTAGGTCTTGACAGGTCACCAAATACCAGTTTAATCAAGAAAGGAGGAAAGATATGAATCAGGTAATAGATAAGGAGAATGATAAGTACTAAGAATAGTTGCAGAAATAATATCACGAGGTGCTTGTGCCAAAGAAGTGGGCCTTGGGGCTTCTCAGTCCTCATACTCTGGCCCACAAAGGTCATAGCCTTGTGCTCTAAAACATGGTAAACCCTGAAGATTTTTCTTCCTTGTCATCAGGGGTCCCAGGCATTCTAATGTCTTTTACAAATTTAATCTAGCAAAACAAAAATAAAATCTCTTGTCAATGAACAAAAGTGTTTTCTAAAAGTCGTACTATTTTTATTTTATTTCATTCTTATTATTATATTTACATCATTTAATTTGCATTCAAATTAAATTAAGTAGTATGTAGCTTAACAAATTTTACTCAATTTTGTAGAGTAACAAATTTTACTCAATTTTTTAAAATGTATTTTGTCAGGGTAATATGTAAGTATTTTTGTAGCAAGAAAGTTTGAGATAATGCCTCAAAAAATCTCATAAAAAGAGATTTTATGGTTGTGGAAGGAAATTAGATTATCCTAAATTTAAAGTTTTAAATATAAGCTGTGCGGTGGTGGCGCACGCCTTTAATCCCAGCACTTGGGAGGCAGAGGTAGGTGGATTTCTGAGTTAGAGGCCAGCCTGGTCTACAGAGTGAGTTCCAGGACAGCCAGGGCTATACAGAGAAACCCTGTCTCAAAAAACAAAACAAACAAACAAAAAAAGTTTTAAATATAAACTGCTATGATAAAGAAACTTTATTACTGACTTCTATCCTATATTGACATGGCTGTAGCATTGAATAGTTACATTTCATTTAGCAGTCTCACCAATAAAAGTGAAGTCAAGAAACAAATACTTATGTCACAAAGCAGCCAATATTACTGGTGTAATTATAGTTACAACTAAGAGTTCACAGTATGAGTTATATGAGTGTGCTTCTGTGAAAATACATGTGTATTTACATAGTGGTTTATTATTTCTTTAAGTTTTTCAGAATTCATATGTTATTACATAATATATAAATATATATTCTATATATAATTATATGTATACAGTGTAGATATGTAGATATATGTAAAAATATACTATATGCTATATATATTATGTAATTTTGAATATATGTGTTTTATATAATTTATAGTATATTTATATATACATAAATATATATATATATATATACACATACATACATAAATACATTGTAGTCATACACCCATCCTGCCTTTCTCAAATAAAATTCCGAGTGATGTTTATTGAATAGGTTCAAGGTAGCCAAAAATTAATGTATTTTAAAAATCATTAATTCAGTGAGCATAATCAATTTCCTTAGATTCAGACTAATACATACATACATACATATAATCAGTACTAACAGACGTAGGTATGACTCCAGACTTGGAATGTTCCATAACCAAATTCAGTGTCAATCAATATACTTTTCTATTTACATGCAATTTGAGAATCAGTTTCTTTGTTTTCAGTGCCACATGCTAAATGCATTATTTTAAAACTGCACCAATACGAGCACATTTTTAAATACTTCCTTCTCTTGTATTAGTCATAAAGACATGTTTCCGCCAATAAGAAGCAAGCAAGAATCTTCTCAATGGCAATGTAAAGTGGGAGGTTTGCAATGATTCTGTCCTTCTTTTTCCTAGTCTCATTTCATTGTATCTACTTACAAATAAATAAAACTATCTATTATGACACATACTTCTGCATACAGTATTCTCTCTGTGCAGTTGATAATCCTTCAAAATTTTGAGATGTTAAATTGTAGCATAAAAATTGTTCAAAATAATAGGGTTTGTTTCATTTTCATACATCCCTTTTATTGATTTGCTTTTCTTTTATGAGTGTTTTACTTGTGTGTATGAAGGTGCACCATGCATGAAATAGAACCTCATATCACATGTAAGTTTCAGATTGGCATGAAATATTAAGTGGATACTTGGAACGGAACCCACATCCTCTGCATCAATAACAACTGCTATTGACTGATAAGCTTTTCTCCAGCCTCCATTATACATCTGTATAAAGTACTTTTTCATAGTGCCCTACCTTACCCTAGCTTATCCACATCCCTTTTCTCTTTCTCTGCCTCCTCTTTCCTAATCATTTCTTTCAGTTTTAATGGCTTCCTTGTTTTAATTTTTGCTTCCTATATTCTATATCTGAGAGAAAATATGAAGTATTTGACTTTGTCATTAGGGGCTATGAAAGTGGAGTTTAAACTATTTAAAACCACTAGATTCTAGTACTAGTTTTTGTTTTGCTGTCATGTAAAGGGAACAAAAGAATATTATATTAGTAGATAGAAGTGATTGTTTATATTTGGTAAATAACCAAAGGACAATACCTGACATGTATAATGGGATTAAAATGCCTCAACTAGACACTATAAATAAATTCAGTTCCAGAATTGTTTAGCTTCTCGATGTATTTTTAGTCAGATTATATGTCCCTTCATCTAGAATTTCTAGTGTTTTAAAAATTGATACTGCTCAACTGTAGCAATTCTGGAGTATTAAATAAAGTATTATGGTGTCATTTTATTTGTTTCTTCCAAGGAAACCTCATCAATGGGGCAAATCTAAGATTACATGTTTAAAACTTTAGTTAAAGGTTTTCAGCTCAGTGGTTCTTAAGAAATTAATGAGCATAAAATTAGCAGTCTTAAAATTTGAAAAGTAAATTTAGACAAACCAAAAATATGTTCAGGAAAGAAAATTTTCTGTAACAGAGTTTTAATTAGCAATTTGCTATGAAGAAATTATTTTTGATTTTATGTGACAAAAAAACTTAAATTTTGCTGTAGCTGTCTTCAGTATGGCTGATTTGGAATAAGCTCCAAGGCCTAGGCCTGTAGAAGATGTTATATATGAAAGGCAATATGGTAAATGTCATGGATATAGCAACTCAAATCTAAGCTGTCAGGAAGCAATCTAAGTTTTATGCTAAGAAATATTTTTAGTTTAACAACTATTTTAAACATTATTAAAAGATACCCTACTGTCTCAACATTTGGGTATAAAGGTTGAAAGACTACATAAAAATTGCTTCAACCAAATAAAATAATTTAATATATTTTTCATTAAAAACACTCTGATGTAAAAATTAAAAAATGAAAACAAACAATAACTGAAATGTATTGATACCTATACCTTGTTTATTATTGTTACATCCTGATTTCTCAAATTATAGTTTCATGAACCTATAGTCTATAAATTTATTCATTTTATGATTATTTTAGGTATTTGTCTTGTTTACCATGTTTCAAAAATATAAAGTTATGCCTATATATAGGGATATATGATAAAATAAATATATAAAAATAATGGTCAATTTACAAAAGGCCATATAAAAGGGGATCATGACAGAATAATGGAAAAACAAAGACAGATAAATGCTGTTTTCTCTTTAGCAGTCCAAATACCTGAGTCTTCTGGATTGCAAACAAAATGTTTTATAGCCAACACAACCAGAGTCTGTAGATTACAAACATTTCCCCTTCTCTCTTGTGTCTGGATTTCTTGCATTTATTCATAATATCTGCATGATCATATAAACTTTAAATAGAAAAATAAATTGACATTACAAAGAGTTTAAAATAAAACTAGAAGAGATAGTAGTAGAACCAAATATTTTTAATTTATTAGTGATTTATAGGTAGGTCGAAAATTAGAGCAAACATATACTGCATTGCATTGATCCAACATTTGCAGTCATGTCTGACACATATGTTTTGTCAGCCTTCCAAATTCCTTGTGATAGTTAACAGTCTGTGGAATTCTTTTTTATTTTTTAATTTTTTTATTAGGTATATTCTTTATTTACATTTCAAATGATTTCCCTCTTACTGGTTTCCCCCTTCCCCAAAAGTCCCATATGCCCTCTTCCCTCCCCCTGCTCCCCAACAAACCCACTCCCGCCTCCCCTTCCTGGTATTCCCCTATATTGCCACATTGAGCCCTTCCAGGACCAGGCGCCTCTCCTTCCTTCTTCTTGGGTATCCTTTGATATGTGAATTGTTCCTTGGATATTCCAAGCTTCTGGGCTAATATCCGCTTATCAGTGAGTGCATATCATGTGTGATCTTTTGTGAATGGGTTACCTCACTCATGATGATATTCTCCAGTTCCACCCACTTGCCTAAATATTTTATGAATTCATTGTTTTTAATAGCTGAGTAGTATTCCACAGTGTAAATACACCACATTTTCTGTATCCATTCCTCCGTTGAGGGACATCTGGGTTCTTTCCAGTTTCTGGCTATTATAAATAAGGCTGCTATGAACATAGTGGAGCATGTGTCCTTATTGCATGTTGGAGAGTCCTCTGGGTATATGCCCAGGAGTGGTATAGTTGGGTCCTCCAGTAGTATTATGCCGAGTTTTCTGAGGAACCGCCAAACTGATCTCCAGAGCGGTTTTTGCCAGCAGTGGCTGTCTCCTGAGTTTTTGATCTTAGCCATTCTGACTGGTGTGAGGTGAAATCTCAGGGTTGTTTTGATTTGCATTTCCCTGATGACTAAGGATGTTGAACATTTCTTTAGTTGTTTCTCAGCCATTCGATATTCTTCAGGTGAAAATTCTTTGTTTAGCTCTGTACCCCATTTTTTAATAGGGTTATTTGGCTCTCTGGAATCTACCTTCTTGACTTCTTTGTATATCTTGGATATTAGCCCTCTGTCGGACGTAGGGTTGATAAAGATCTTTTCCCAATTAGTTGGTTGCCGTTTTGTCCTTTTTGACAGTGTCCTTTGAAAACTTCTGGGGGAATCAGTATCCCCAACCTCAAGCAGTACTGCAGAACAATAGTGTTAAAAGCTGCATGGTATTGGTACAGTGGCAGGCATGTAGATCAATGGAACAGAATTGAAGACCCAGAAATGAACCCACACACCTATGGTCACTTGATCTTTGACAAGGGAGCTACAACCACCCAGTGGAAAAAAGATAGCCTTTTCAATAGATGGTGCTGGTTCAACTGGAGGTCAGCATGCAGAAGAATGCAAATCGATCCATTCTTATCTCCTTGTACTAAGCTCAATTCCAAGTGGATCAAGGACCTCCACACAAAACCAGAAACAATAAAACTAATAGAAAAGAAACTGGGGAAGTGCCTTGAGCACATGGGCACAGGAGAAAATTTCCTGAACAGAACACCAATAGCTTATGCTCTAAGATCAAGAACTGACAAATGGGACCTCATAAAATTACAAAGTTTCTGTAAGGCAAAGGACACTGTGGAATTCTTCTATTTCCTCTTAGAAATATCATAGTTAAATCACTTGAAGATTCTAGAAAGAGCTTTCTCTTTAATAAATCAAGAGTAAATATACTTCCAATTATGAATGGGAAATAGTAATTACTGAAGAGGTTTTATATTTTGGTTCGTTTTTAAAATAAGTACTAATTAGGGATAAAATATTAAACCGAAATCAATTAAGACTCCTACTCTGAATTTTTTTAAGCTTTTTCATAACGTCAAGAAGAAATCCTGATTTATCTTCACATAAGGAGCAAAAATTTTCATATGGACAGCTGTTTCAGACACACATAAAAGACACTTGGTGTAGTTACTTGGAATTCAATAAATCAAAAAACCTTGACAAGAAAAACATTTTCGTGAACAGTATCTGAGTACCAAACACTGCAGGCATTCATAAGATTTATATTTCATTGTTTTTGGATTAGCTGTTTTGAGGTCATTGCTTTAACAATCTGTATTAAATTTCAGTTAAACTCAGTTACAAAGTTATCTAAAGATGTTATTTCTTTCTATAAGATTTAAATATTAGAAAATAATCAGAATTATAGCGTTAGAATTAAATATATACATACTTACATACTAAGCATGTCTAGAATTGTGTTTTCTTTATCTGCTCCCTCCCTTCCTCTGTAACTTATGTGCCTGATTATGATGCATTTCTCTCTCTCTCTCTCTCTCTCTCTCTCTCTATATATATATATATATATATATATATATATATATATATATCTTCAAGTCATGGAAATATGTATCTGTATAGATTATTTATTAAATGTTAGGGTATCACTGCTAATTGTTGAAATTAATATTTGCTTATAGCTGGCACTCAGTGCCTTCTTCTACAAATATTACAATTAGAAGTATTTTTGAACTTTGTGAATGGTCAGAAGAAAATTGATATTTGTTCATATGATATAAAACATATAGGTCTGCTTGAAAAAAAATCATTGTTCCAATGACTATTTAAACATCAAGTATACACAAAATACTGAGGGCTATGTAAATTATAAATTTCATCATTTATATTTTTAGCTTAGCGTGAAATCAGTACTTCCTTCATTTTGAACATTCCCAGGATGTTAGCAATGCTTTCTCTCCAGGACCCTAAGAGGAAGGCTCTCTTGGTTTAGTTGTTGTTCTACACGTCTATGGTTTCTTAAACTTTCTAAACAATCTATAGACCAAGTTCTGAGTATTTCATTTATTTTAACAACTATTACTTGGATAGTGGGTAAGGTGATTTCAAAATTTGAGGTAATGTCACAAGAAACCACCATGCCAGCAATTTATTTCAACCCCATATAAATTCCAGTATGGTAACCTGAACAGAGCAGGGAGATCTTGTGATGACAGTATTTTAAGGTGAGTGAATTCTGACGTATCACAAGAGACTAGATAGGTTCCATCTTTCACATAAAGTATTGTACATACTTGCTGTGGAACTTTTACTGATTGTTAAAATGATCAAAGAAGTATAAACCTTTTGTGTATATAAGAAGTTAAGTTTTCATTCTCTTCCTTTCTGTCTTTCAAATCTTTCCAAATAGCTTTGAAATTGTTGGTATTTATATTTGTCCCTTTGAGAATTATTGCTCACTATGTGTTCTTAAGAAGAAAAATTGAAGGGCCATAAGAGTATAAAAAGGTTAGAATGAGGGTTCACATTTTTTTTGACAACTCAGAGATGTTCAGTTTATATATCCCCATAGAGTTATTTGATGAAATTTTATAAATATTATATCTACCAACATTCAAATGACATTCTGTTATTGATTTATATTTTTAAAGTTTTACCATTCCCTTCTTTTTACTTTTTCTTGTAAGAAAATAAGAAAAATATAGTTTTTGTTCCTTCCCAAATTTTAGAAGAAGTTCTGAGATCATTCTCCTGTGATATTACCATTCAGAAAACCCACAAACGTTTGTATGTCTTTTCATTATAGAGATTTCAATGGAAAATATAATGTTTTGTGGTAAAATATGACTTACTTTGAAAGACATAAACAAAAGGAAAACAAAATAAAAAACTAAAAAACATACACATTTTATGTATTTATTTCCAAATTTACCCAAAACCAGCAGATAGAATCAAGGTCCATTTTGCAGCTGCAATTCACCTCCCACAATTTTAAAAATGGAAAGGGAGAATCAAAGCTTATACTTATTTTCTTTACATGGCTTTCATGGTACTATATAATTCAAGGTGCTCAGAAAGCAACACTCATGCATGCCATTCCAAGGTGGAACTGGAACAACATTCCATTCACTACGCCAGATGGCTGAAAGCATTTGCACTGTATTTCCAGTGCTAGGTGTCTCACTCAAGCTCCATTTTCAGTTGGAAAGACTTGGTATTGGAAGGGGGAAACCCAGAGTGGTTTTGCAGTCAACATTAAAGTTATGTTCATGTAGGAAGCAGATTTTAGTGAGGCACAGATGTTAACATAGTTTAATAATTTAGAAACTACTGAGGGAACCATGCATGAGCTGATGAAAATGACTGATGTGTTAAAATTTGAAACATTTTAAAATTACAATTTTATAAATTCTTATTATAGATAAACACTTCCATTAAAAAAAATCACACAAAGAAACATACCCAAACTGTATATCTCAATGAACTTCTACATAGTTATAAAAGTCATTCTCAAGCTATGAATTTTTACTCTTGAGTTACACTTTCACTGTGGTATATGTAAGTATATTGTATGCAACTATTATGAGTATTATTGTATGCAACTATTATGAGTATTATAATTTGTACAATTATAATACCACACAAGAAATGAAAAATCAGAGTAAAAATTAGAAAAATAAATAGCTTTATATGCTCTTTTATAACTCATGCATTTTAAAAATTATATTCATTAATCCTTTGAGAGTTTCATACAATGTAATTTCCATCCCTAACCCATGCCTGTCCAGTCTCTTCATTCTCTCTAACTCCTTCTTCAATCAATGAAATAAAATTTGTGTTGCCTAATTACGTTTTGAAATTGGGCTCTGCCATGGACCATGGTCAATATACCAGGGATCACATCCTTAAAGAACACTGACTCTCATTTTTTTCAGCAGCTATCAACTGCAAATATCAACTCCAATGAGTCTAAGATTTTGTACTCATGCCCCACTTTAATGCTGGGATTTGTTTTGACCTGAGTTTGCACATGTTTTTTCCATCCTGTCAAAATTACTGTTTGTTGCTATATATGCTAATAATCTAATGTGACTTGAGACACTGTTGCTCTGAATAACCTTTTAACTGCCATAGTTGGCAGCATGAACCCTGGAGAATGGGGCCTAAAATGGATGCAGTCTAAAGTCTCATGCAACAGTCAGCTTTATTCATAACATAAGACAATTTATACTCTGAGCGTTATAAGACATACATGAGTAAAGTGTTCAAGCACAAGGAAAAGTCACACATGGCAAGGACATGTCTTTCCATAGTAGTATTTGAATAACAATTGAGGTAAACTATCTTCTATCTGCTACACACTTGGGAGGAATGTGAAAACAGACTCCAAGAAGAAATCTACGTTTTTGAAGAAACCAGTGTCACAAGACTTGAGTCTTGTTTTCTTAGAGTTTTCTTACAAGCACTCAGAATTATCACATGACTCCTATCATTTTTAATTCTTACATTCTTTCTAACCCTTTTTCTATGAAAATCTATGAGTCTTGTTGGGAGTTGTATACTAAAATTTGCACTACTAAGGATGAACTTGAGTGGTGTTCAGGAAGAACATGCTCAGAAAAATTTATAAAACTTTCCCTAATTTGCTAAGAGTGTGTTAAAATGGAAATAAAAGTTTGTGCAAAGCTTTTTTTGTTTTGTTTTGGACAAAATATTCCAACAAAAAATAAATTATAAGACAGCTAGTTTTAACTTTTTGGCTAGTCATGAAGTACTTTTGTTCAAGAGGGACAAGATTCATCTTTATTAGAAAACCTTGGTAATTTAGACTTGGCAGGAAGCCATATGTTCATATCTCTCAAATCATAAATATCAGAGAATAGAGTTGAGCCCGAGATTGTAACTGACTTGCTTATGCAGCCAAGAGAAAAGTGTTTAAGCAAAATTAAAAACAAAGAATGCTTATTTTTATGCTTATCCATCCTGCTCTTAAATTGTTGGTAGTCTTGGTCCACCACTGAAGGACATTTTTATTCAAGTATAGGACCTACCATAAACTGGGAGTGAAGAAGTAGTAATAGTGATATGGACTAAGTTCTTGGGTTCCTTTCAACTTATACTTGAGTTCCTGACCTGCACTGTGATAATGTTAGGAGACACAAAATGAGGAATATCAATGAAGTTAGATCAAGTAGTAACACTAGAGCCAAGTGACTGTTAGGCTTTGCAAGAAGAAGGGATACCTTTAAAAAAAAAATTCTGGCAGGTATTGGAACTTTGGCTCCCTGCTCAGAGGCTTTCCAATAATGGAATTTTCATGAAAGTCTCAGCCAGGTTTATAGCCTTATCCTGAAATTCTAAATGTAGGTCTGTGATAAAAATATCTTTTATTTAATCCACTTAGAGGAGCAATACATTTTACAAAAGTTGGAACAAAAATAATGTATCCAAAATGGCATGGGGAAGCCTGCAAGACTCTGCAAAGAAGTTTTGCTTCCTGAAGCTAATGTCTCAACAGTCCTGGCTGTGACAAGCACTGTCACTTTGAGGCCATGTCCTACCTTCAATGATTTTAACTGATTGGCTACCTTACACATTTATTCCTGGCATGGCACAGTACTTTGACAAATACTTCGGAACTGTTGAGTGCCAATAAAATTTTGTAGCAAGTGCTAATGAAATCTCACTATGCCATCTGTTTTGAACCAGCACAAGAAAAAAAATCAAAACACTTCCATTGAGCCAGACTGTGTTCACACACACACACACACACACACACACACACACACACACACACACACACACATACTCACTTTGATAAATCAAAATTCTTTCAGTATTTCTTGTATTTGACTGTAATATACATTATAGATTATTTAAGGGAAATATCCTTTTCTAACATAAAACACTAAAATTAATCTAGATTTCTGTGTCACAACTATATTTAATTGCCCTGGGATTTAGAGAAAGATGTTATGGGCAAATATTAGTAAAATCTTGGACAATTAGCAAAACATTTTTAAAAATAATTTTCTCTTGATTTGGCTTTTACAATTCAAATAATATTATTTTAAAAATCTCCAAATGTTAAAAGGAACATAATTTTAAATGAAACCAATATGCAACTAGGAAAATAAAAACTTTAAAATAAAAGTTAAGATATTTAAAGAACACTCACGTAATCATATTTAAAATGGTTGTAAGTTACAGAAGTTATCACACATTCTACAAAAAGGAATGCTGTATAAAAGCTACTGGATTAAACAGAAGAGAGACCATACTAAAAAAATTACAGAAGAAACAATTGGAAGTAAGGAAAATATTATTTTATAGAAAGAAATCAGCAGAATACAGAAACAAATGTTAAGGCGAAAATATCCAAGACTTAAGCCTTTTAAGAACATTGGTCAGAAACCTGAAGTCAAGGCCAGAGAGGGCCAGAGACACCATGCTCAAACAATGAATCAAAAGCCTACCTGTCTTGTCAAGTCTATAGACAAATTTCCCATAGGAAAAAGTGATAGGATATGGAAAATACCACTGGTGTTAATAGATGACAACTAAGAATTAATTATTTTATGTTTTTATCAATAGTAACATATACTACCTACCAAAACAACGACAACAACAACAACAACAACAATATGCTGTACATTACTTAATTCACAAACTTAAAGTTCCACAGGCTTGGCAATAGATCCCCCTCTGACAGCATCATGTTAACTGAGAAAACCTATGGAAAGAATCTGTGCTTGAGGAAGTAATTGGATTTCTAGACATGAAGCAGAGAAACTAGGATGGGACCTAGTTTGTCATTTTTACTAAAAACCGATTAGAGTTAGAATGGCTATCAAAAATATATGTTTATTGCAACAATAATGTAGTCAAAAGAAATCTTAAATACTGGTGGAGAAACATGAATAAGTGAAGTCACTACAGAGAAAAATACAGACATTCCTCAGTAAACTAGAAACATATTTACTGTATGATCCAGCAAACCTATTGTTGGGTATGCAAATAAATAAAACAAAAAGAATATCAAAGAAGAAACTGTACACTTGGGTATCATGCCTTCCTGTGCACAACAGTCAATGTAGAAATAAAACTCAGTGGTGATCAATGATAAAGCTGGTAGAATATGTCATTTATGCACATGCAGTTGAATATTATGAATAGAAAAATACCGATAAACAATAATTTTCAGCAAAATGAATGGATAAAAAACAGTGTTAAGAGACAGCTCATATTCCTAATTAGACCACCTTTTTAAAAATAGTTGATCAAACTGTTAAATTTTAGCATTTTAAATCATCAAACCATTTCACAAAATAGAAAAAGATGATTACCAAATTTATTTTATGAGACCACAGTAATTCTAATATGTAAACCAACAGAGACTCAACAAAGAAAGAGAATTTCAGACCAATTTCCTTCCTGAACATTGATGTGAATGCACACAATGAAATACTCACAAACTTAGTCAAAGAACATATCAGAAAGAACATCTACCATAATTAGGTAGACTTCGTTCCAGAGATGCTGGGATGTTCAATTTATGAAAATAAATCATTGTAATCCACCATATATAAAAGTTGAAAGATTCCTTCATATACCATTTTACTGTTGAGAATAGTTTTAGCTATTCTGGATTTTTTGTTATTCCAGATGAATTTGACAATTGCTCTTTCTAACTCTGTGAAGAATTGAGTTGGGATTTTGATGGGGATTGCATTGAATCTGTATATTCCTTTTGGCAAGATGGCCATTTTTACTATATTAATCCTGCCAATCCATGAGCATGGCAGATTTTTCCATTTTCTGAGGTCTTCTTCAATTTCTCTCTTCAGAGACTTGAAGTTCTTGTCATATAGATCTTTCACTTGTTTGGTTAGAGTCACACCAAGATACTTTATATTGTTTGTGACTATTGTGAAGGGCGTCATTTCCCTAATTTCTTTCTCAGCCTGTTTTCCTTTGAGTATAGAAAGGCTACTGATTTGTTTGAGTTGATTTTATATCCGACCACTTTGCTGAAGTTGTTTATCAGCTATAGGAGTTCTCTGGTGGAGTTTTTATTGGTTGCTTAATTATACTATCTTATCATCTGCTAATAGTGATAGTTTGACTTCTTCCTTTCCAATTTGTATCCCTTTGACCTCCTTTTTTTGTTTAATTGCTCTGACTAGGACTTTGAGTACTATATTGAATAGGTAGGGAGACTTACAGAATCAACTAACCAGGATTCACAGAAATGGAAATGGCAATCAGAGAGCATGCATTTGAGTAATCTAATTTCTCTGCACTCATGTAACAGTTGGATATGTTGGTCTACATATGAGACTCCTAAATGCAGGAGCAAGGGTTGTCTCTGAAGCTATTGCCTGCCTTTGAGGCTACTGTGCTGCCTTATCTAAGAGGAGAAGATGTGCCCAGTCTTAACTGCAGCTTGATGTGCCATGGCTGGTTGATGTCAATGGGGAGTTGTTTCCTTTTCTAAAGAGAAAGAGAGCAAGCATGAATGTGGGAGGAAGGGAGGGGCTGAAGGACTGGCAGGAAAGGAGTAAGAGAAAACTGGTCAGGATGTAATGTAAATTAATGAATTTAGACACCAAAGGATTAAAGAAAAAGCAGATATTAGGGTAAGGTCAGACTCCAACACACAAACACACACATTCGATTTTATCTATTAATCTAAAATTAAATGAGTAAAGAAAGAAATGTTAAAAACACTGATTTGGTATATAAAGCAAATTATAATATTGCATCTCATAAATACATACAACTAAAATAAAAATGTTTTATTTTCTAAGTGGATTTAAGATTTTTTTTCAAAAAACATAAGCATTTCATAGGACTGAAGGGATATAAGAGCACTCTCCTGTAATTGACTTTATTATATTGATCTAAGACTTCTGATGATATTCCTCTGGTCCTACTTCTTGATGGTTTAAGTGCTTATCTTAGTGCTGTTATGCTAATCAAGTCATTCATTACAAGAAACCTTGGGTAAAAACATAGAGTTTACACAAAACTTAAGACTATAGGACTGGACTGTAAATTATGTAAAGGCTTTCATTATAATCAAACTTTTTTTTTTAAATGGAGCAAAAATTATGAAAAGTGAAAATGAATTTGGGTTAATTATTGCATAGGGAAGCCTTCAATGGTAATGAAAGAAAATCAAGTTTTCTAAACTTTTATAGGTAAATTATGCATTATTCCATGCTTGTGTTGAAGTAATTTGGTGTGATTTTGGAGTCCCCTTCATATATGAGGAATATTATATGAATTTAGAAATGTATTTATGGAATTTGAGAGTGTTAATTATAAATTATATATAAGTTAGGCTCCTAATTATAAGAGTTAGACTCCTAATATTATTTTGAAGGCTCAATAATTGATAATTCTCTTCCAAGGAAACAGGTATAAATTGTATAAAAACCCTGGGAAATTTGTTCACTTTAGATATGCCCAATAATTAGTATCTAGGTAGCAAATAATAAATATGTAATAAAAGTTGATTGATTTTTAAAATATTAACATATCTGCGTGCAATGTTATAAAGATATAATAGGAAAGTGTAAAGATGTGCTATTAAAGACAACAAGAAATGGCCACATAAAACATAAGGAAATTAGCTTCACCCTTAACTGGTTAGGTTTCAAGTGTTTAGGTTTCAGAGTGCTAAGAGATGTCTTGTAAGATATTGAAGGAGAAAAGTAATAGACAGCCATATGTAGCTATCTACTCTTCAAGCAATATTTCCCACTGATCCAATAGTGACTAACACATCATGGGGCTAACCAACCACTATGTAGTTAGATTTAAGTCCTGTTTCACAAGATGATATCTATACCTGATACCAGTATTAGGATAATAATCTACAGGTAGACAGACATAGGCCCTACCAGAGAACTGATTATTGTTTTGCTCCTAAAAGGCAATAGTATTAAATGACAATGACTTATTCCCATAGATCAATGCATCTCTCATACATCATGTGATAAACTCTTATATGGAAAAAAAATCTGTGGTGACTAAATTCTAGTTATGTATTAGTAGGAGAGGACCTGCACAGTAACCCACAGCTGACCAAGGTTCACCTGTCCAAGACTGTAGAGTTCTTAGCCATAAAAGGAACATATGTACCACAAAGGGAAAAAGAACTAATGACATCTTTAATAGGGTTGAGTGTACTTTTTATTTAATTAGCTCTGTCTCTTCAGAAAATTTTATTTAATATTATCATAGGCCTATGAATAAAATAAGAATCCAAAAATAACTATTAATATATTTATAATATATATTTATATATTGTATTAATATATTAATAATAAATAGAGACAAATATTTTTCTGAGTAAACATTTCCCTGCATATAGTTTAAACACTCTTTAGAACTACAGAGTCTGTATTATACCTGTATTTAGCTATTCATAATTAAACTTGTATGCAATAAAAAATTAAATTCCAAAGGGATACTATGGCATCAGAATATATTACTCATTGATACAATTTGGACTCAAGTGTTATATATTTGTACCTCAAATCAATTAATGTGATGTCTAAATGAGCAGATACCAATTATGGTTGATAATTTTTCTCATTTTGTTAATTTCTATAACTCCTAAAAATTATCTTAACACTTCACAAGCTTTATCATTATTCCTTTGTGGGAAAAAAAAGAAAAGCGCAGGGCCTGGCGCGCACGGATGCAGGGGGGTGGGGTGGGGGGGTGGGGGGGTGGGGTGGGGGGTGCGGGGGAGGCGGCACACGCCAGGCTGGGCGGGCGGTGCACGGGCCTCACTCCCTGGCCAAAGTATTGTGCATATGCAGAGGACACAGGCGGACATGGAGGTTCTGCTGGGGGCGGAGGGGTTGGGGGAAGCAGGCAAGATGCAGGCGTGCCTCAGCCTAGCATGGAGCAGGCGGTCACACCGCTGCCCGGTCCCGCGCAGAAGGCATTCTGGTGTGGATTTCTCAGCCTGTTACCTGTACGGACTGTCTGTGTGGCTGAATCCCTCCGTGTGGTGAATTTAATAAGAGGCAGCCCATAGCTTTGATGTTTTATTATTAAGAAAATAGAAAGAGAAAAGAGATAGAAAGATAAAGAAAGATGAAAATAGATAAGAAAAGCCATGACCACATGGAAAGGGGAGAAAATGGAGAGACAGAGAGATAGACAAAGAAGAGGGCCAGGGGAGAATAAGCGGGAGAGAGAGAGAGAGAGGAGCACACGCGCTGAGGGGTGTTATTTATAGTGAGTTGGGCGGTCAGTAGGTGGGGGGAGTGTGGCTGCAGGCAGGTGACTGCCTAGGCGGAGTCAGGCTAGAACCTGGGGCGTGGCTACATGTCTCATCAAGGTCCCACAAGCTAGAGGTTTTAAACTCTATTTCTCAATATATTTGGCTATCCAGAGTATTATAATCTCACCAAAGAACACCCTGTGATATTGTCACTGTAAAGTACTAAATCTCAAATCTGTTTATGCACAAATCTTTATACAGAATTCATTTTCAAATTTCACCTAAGACTTGCTCTAGCTAGTCCAAACGAGTAAATACATTTTATTCAAGTCCCTGAAAGCCTGAGTCATTCCTTAACTATGACTCAAGAGGATGGGATCACTTCATCTTACAACAACCTGCAGAAGACTTCACAGAAGCCAGGAGACTGCTATGTATGCAATTGCCACCAGGATAATTTAATATTATTTTTTAAGTAAAAGACTTTGGTTCACTGCACACCCTACTTTTCCATGCAGGTCCTCCCTTACTAATACATAACTGGAATTCAGTCAACACAGATTTTCTTGAAGACTAAATAAGAACATTTAAGTTCTCCAGTAAAAGAGATAGTGTGAAATGTCTTATGAAGTCATCCTTGGCTCTGGAGGGCTGGCATTAAAAACTCCCAACAGTGCCTCCAAAACTCAGCTGCATTTCATTACTGTAATATTGTCTGAGAACTCATCTGGCTAATGGGAAGATCAGTTGTTTCTATTGAACTTTGTTCACTATGTTGGGAAATGCATTGTTTCTCAACACTCTACTCTCCCCCATTCCTATATATGATGTGACTATTTTTTAATTCTTGTTTGCACAACAAAATGAAATGTGGTTTAATATCAGTCTTTGACTAGAAAGGATCAAAAGTCAAAGCAGTGACAAAAATACTTCTTTGATCTATTTTTTATATTTGCAAAGGGGAAAAATAGAGAATCTGAAATGGGTTACTTATTCTTCAGTTCTAATCTCTGACAGGCTGTCTTTTCCATAAAACTTAAGCACTGGGTGTGAAGATGGAGTATCACAATGGTTTGGAGATATCAGTCTTCCCTATAAATGCTCATAAAACTAATTAGCACCTTCCATATAGGTCTCAGTAGCAGTATTTACTAATGAACCTTGGACATCAAGTTTTTTCTTTTAATTTCAGTGAATATTAAATTTAATAGTTGAGATACAAATTGAATTTATCCTCATAAATCTTTGCATACTACTAAAGCTTCACAAATAGAGGAATAAAGTTTAAATAGTGAAAATGCTGAAAAATAACATTTTTTTATTCAAAATATTGAATTGAATTGAATTATTTTACTTATTCCCTTTATATCATGCTCAATGTCTGCCTCCAGGTCACTCCATCACACAATTCTTCCCCCATCCTCCCATCCCCTTCTTCTCTGAGTGGGTGGGATCACCCCTGGTTGTCACTCACACCAACGCTGTCTCTTCAAGTCTCTATGAGGCTAGGTACTTCCTCTCCCACTGAGGCCAGACAAGCCATCCCAGCTAGTAGAACATATATTTGAGTACTTAAGTACCTCTATTGAACATAGCAGATATGCATGTGTAATTGGCTTTGATATTTGATTCACTTCAAGAATATATAATTCAAATGTATATACAATATACAATTTCAAGTAAACAGGATAAAAATTAATTAAGCCCCTCTCCATACTTATGAAGACCTTCTCTACCCCAAGTTTCCTTGTGTGTGATATAGAAGTGATAGACCACTGGTCTTGAAGACTCTAAGACAAACAGTCAGATGGTCTTTGAATTCATGAAATTCTTAGGCAAATGGTCAGAACTGGAAAATATCATCCTTAGTGAGGTAACCCAATCACAAAAGAACATACATGGTATGCAGTCACTGATAACTGGGTATTAACCCAGAAGCTCGGAATACCCAAGACACAATTTACATATCAATTGATTTCCAAGAAGGAAGGAGAGACCCCTGGCCCTGGAAAGACTGGATGTAGCAGTGTAGGGGAATACCAGGACAGAGAAGCGGGAAGGGGTTGACTGGGGAACAGGGGGAGGGAAGAGGGCTTATGGGACTTTCGGGGAGGAGGGAACCGGGAAAGGGGAAATCATTTGGAATGTAAATAAAAAATATAGAAAATAAAAAAAAAATTAAAAAAAATAAGAAAATGTGGAAGCTTCTGCCACACCATTGCTCAGGTTTGTGCTAACAGTTCAAAGATGTAGATCTTATTTTCTTGATCCTTGGGCATTTTTAGAGAGGTGTTAGTAAGCTGGCAGTTGCAGTACTAGTAGAGGGATTGCTAATTACCAGTACAAAAGCAAACTCTTACATCAAACAGGAAGAGATTAATTTAATAAACACTTACATGCCACTAAGTTACTAGAAATTTATGCAATTATATAATAACTTGGGTATTAGCACTACACTACAAAGCAACAAGGCAATAATAGCATTATTATTTTAGGATATCTAACCATTCAAGGTGGGAGGGAAAGGCTAACTCAGGGTCCTCAGTGACAATTCATGGTTGCAACAGTAATAATACTAATATACATACAAACTCTTACTATTGTTGTTAGTAGTTGGTACAAGGTATGCATTGTGTTAAAGTGTTCCATGTTCTATCTCATTTGATGGTCAGAAAAAATAAATTATCATTACAAGTCCTCATATTATTAATAATGCTTAAGTAGTTCAAATTAAAAAACAAATGAAACAAATTTTTCTCTACTGTTAAACATGTATGACTATATTTTATAATTGTATAATATACAAAACCCAAATTTAGCCTAAAGTCAATTCAACAGAAATGATAGATATCTTTATTGGCTGTATTGGCAGGAAATATCTTGGCATCTTGTTTTATTAACTAATTCTACACAGATAGACATTGGAACTTCTTGTTTTTATGATAGAAGGCAGTTTTACCAGGCAAAACAAGAAGCCCTCTTAAAAGCCACTGCTGTTCTCTGGGACCTAGTTTTACACCAACTGTTAATGCTACAATTAACCATATTCTGACTATAAAATTTTGATAATACCCAAAGTTGGCATCAGCTTTCTAGTGTCCAGAGCTCAAGCCAAAGATTTCTTCTTTTCAGAGACCAGGTTACTTAAACATATATCACATTTGAATGGGACTTTGGTTTACCTATAGGTGACTGTCCTCTGAGAGGCTCTGCCAGCACCTGACTAAGACATATGCAAATACTCACAACCAACCATTGGATTGAACTCAGGGATTCCAAAAGAAGAGGTAGGGTAAATGCTGAAGAAGCTGAAGGGGATTGTAATCCCATAGGAAGAACAAAAGTATCAACTAACTGGACCCCTTAGAGCTCCTAGGGAGTAAACCACAAACCAAAGAGTATATACATGGATCAGTGTATTGCTCCAGCTACATTATGTAGGAGAGGACTGTCTTATCAGTGGGAGGGAAGGAGCTTGTTCCAGTGGGAGCCTGTTTTCCTAGAGAAGAGGAATGCTAGAGGGGTTAGGCAGGAGTGGGTGGGTAGGTGAGCACCTTCTTAGAGGCAAAGGGAAGGGGAAGAGAGTGGGGGTCCGTGGACCAAGAAGGGGGATAACATTTGAAATGTAAGCAAAATGAATAATTAAAAAAATAAAACAAAACAGAGTCAGAGATTTCTAATATTTTCATCTGAAACTGAAAATTTTCTAGCATGGCTCACAGAACTGAGGAAAACATTATTTTTTTCTATCTCAAGCTTTTCATAAAAACACTGGTGAACAGTCAGAACAGATTCACAAAGTGAGAGCCAGAAAGATCTCAAACACTGTTGTGTTTCTTAAGGAAAATACATTCACCAACTTGGAAAATTTGTATCTGATTCTTTAGTTTGGTGGAGGCTCCATTCTATCATATATAATTAAAAAATTGGCTATTAGAATTGGCTGTTAGTGATTATCTCAACCTTTCACTCTGCTACCCTTAGGGAGATCAGGTGGCCAGGGTTGAAAGTCTTATTTGTTGACGTTGGATTGTTTCCCCTTGCAAGGATTCTCCCATTAGGGTGCTACTAAGTGTCCTACAAGAATCATCTCATTAGCATAAAACTCCTTTGGAAAGAAGCATATCATGAATGACAAAAGACCATTCTCCTACTCCATTACAGAGAAACTTTCAAGGGTTTTAGGAATTTCACATTAGAAATTAAATGCATTTATAACATCATATCATCATACTTTTTAATTATTTTATTAATTAATTAATTTACATCCCAACAGTGCTCTGCTTTCATTCCTCCCTCACAGTGTCCCTCCCTTTTTTCTCCTCTGAGAAGGTGCCCTCCCTCCAGTTCCCCATCTCCTCACTCTGACACATTGACTCTCAGCCTGAATGGGTACATCCTCTTCCATTGAGGTCAGAGAAGGCAAGTCATGAAGGCTGAGCTGCCTGAATGCTACATTTGTGCCTAAGGTGAGGTCTCATTCCAGCCCATGCAAGTCCTTTGGATGGTGGTTCTGACTCTGAGAGCTCCCAGAAGTCAAGGTTTATGGGTACATGGCACTGACTTCACCCCAGTCGAGTTAATGAGATGGTAATGATGTTAACTATATTCAGCCTTTAATGTGTAGCATGTCAGTCTTTCCACCGGGCATTGAAAATTTTATCAAATAAGCACAATCATTAAAAATGTGTTTTTGATATGTTTTGAACAATGGAAACTGCTTGCTTTAGAGACTACAGTCTATTACATAGCTTGAGGTTTGGTAGATGAATGGGTTGATTACTGTCAGCTCGAGAGTTTCTGTAGACTATTTCAGATGCATGACCCCACAGAGTAGGAAGAAATAATTGTTTTTTATGTAAGTGTGTTTTTGTATACTATGTTTTTATAAGGAGAAAACAGACCAGTAAATTGCATAAGAAGAAGAAAAGAAGAAAACAAGATATGGCCTAGACATTAGCAGTGAAATGGGAAAGGCTAGAGGAAATAAATACTTGTGAGACTTGTAAGGACAAAATTCATGAGTTTTTATTTATTAGAACATATCTATATCACCTGAAGGGCTTATCAAATTGAGCATTCCTGGCTGAAGCCCCATAAACATTTTGTTGATTTCTAAAAATATACATTTCTAATGAAGTGTAGGTGATAGTAATGGGCTAGTTAGGGAAACTTACTTCAAAATTTTGCTGTGGCAGTATGACCTAAATCCTACAAATAGGTCAATGTCATGAGGAGAATTAAGAGTATATACATTTGAAGGAAGAATAAATATAAATGAGGAGAAAAGTATTTAGGCATCTATTTAGAACATATTTCTTCAACTCATATGTTCATAAAATCATTCCAAACATTATACTGTAAAACTAGAATCAAACATCTCTCAGTTTTATTTATGTATGAAAGAGGTATTGTTTTTCAGAGTATTTTCACATATACTAATTCATTTGATTTTCCTAAGAATACTTTTAAATTCACAGACAGGTTATTTTGGTGATACAAATGAATCCTAAAGATAAATGATAAATTCCATGTCCGTGTGACTAAGAAGTTTCCATCAGAGTTATTGCCCCATTTTCTCGTAAATAATATCTTGTTATTTTTGCAGCACCATTCTGTCTTTAAATAAGTTGGACATCAGAACTCATGGCTACATATGTAGGTCTGATGAGTGGTAGTATAAATATAATGACTTCTAATGTTTGTGATAAATTTTCGTAAATCACTAAAACCAAGGATTAAGCACATTCATGTGCTGATTTGTTGTAGCTGTCAACTTGACAAAACCCAGAACGATCTGGGAAGAAATTTTTTTGTTGTTTTGATCTTTTTATTAAATTTATTTATATATTTACTTTACAACCCAGTATCAGCCCTTCCTCTACTCCCAGTACCTCCCAGTCCTCCCCATATTTTCCTTACAGAGTGAAGCCCTCATCTGTGTGTCAACCCACCTCCCCTGACACACTACACACCCCCAACGACCTAACACCCCACTCCACACACCAAGTTACTGCAGAACTAGGCACATCCTCTCCCAGTGAGGCCAGAAAAGGCTGTCCATTTTGGGGTGCAGGATCCACAGGCAGGCAGGTAGGCAACAAACTCAGGGATAGTCACTGCTTCAGTTGTTTGGAGGATCTGCATGAAAATAAAGCTGCTCATTTGCTACATTATGTGCAGGGCCTAGGACCAGCCAAGGCTTGTTCTTTGGTTGGTGATTCAGTCTCTGCGAGACCCTCAAAGGCCTAGGTTAGTTGACTCTGTTGGTCTTCTTATGGAGTCCCTGTCCTCTTCAGGTTCCTCAATCTTTCTCCTAACACTTTCTAAGCTCCATCTACTGTTTGGGTGTGAGTGTCTCTTTCCATTGGCTGTTGGGTGGAGCCTCTCAGAGGACAGTTATGCTAAGTTACTGTCTGAAAGTATAACAAAGTATCATTAATACTGCAGATATTAATGATTGGTTCTTGCCAATGGGATGATTTTCAACTTGGGTCAGTCATTGGTTGGCCATTCCCTCAGACTCTGTTCTTTGTCCCTATACATCTTGTAGGCAGGACACATTTTGGGTCGAGGGTATTGTGGGTGGGTTACTGTACCTTATCCTTTCACTAGAACTCCTGCCTGGCTACAGGAAGTGGCCACTTCAGGATCCATATCCCCTACTTCTAGGAATCTCAGCTAGAGTCACCTCCTTAGGCCCTCTGGCGTCTCTCTGAATTCCAGGTCTCTGATACATACTAGAGATTGGCCCTGCCTTCCAGCAAATCTCCCTTGTTTCTCCCCTGCTAACCCTACATATGATCTTCCCACTCCACTCCCCATCCCCTCCTACACTAGTTCCCTCCTTGCATCTACCTCCAATATAAATTTATTTCCACTTTTGAGAAAGATTCAACCATTCTCCCTGTGCCTCCTTGTTATTTGGCTTCTTTTGGGTCTGTTGATTATTCCATGATTATCCTATAATTTATGGCTAATATCTACTTATAAGTGAGTACATACCATGTATCTTCTTTTTTGTCTGGGTTACTTCACTCAGGATATTTTCTACTTCTATCCACTTGCCTGCAAAATTTATGATGTACTTGTTTTCAATGGCTGAGTCATATTCCATTGTGTAGATATACCCCATTCTTCAGTTGAGAGACATCTAGATTGTTTCCAGTTTCTGTCTATTACAAATAAAGCTGCTATGAACATAGTTGAACAAGTGTCCTTGTAGAATGGTGGAGCATCTTTTGGATGTATGCCTAGGGATGATATACCTGGGTCTTGTGGTAGAAATATTCCCAATTTTCTGAGATACTGACAAATTGATTAACAGAGTCATTGTACAAGTTTGCACCCCCACTAGCAGTGGTGGAGTGCTCCCTTTGCTCCACAACCTCGTCAGCATATGTTCTCCTTTGAGTTTTTAATCTTGGACATTCTGATGGGTATCAGGAGGAATCTCAGAGTCATTTTAATTTACACTTCTCTAATGACTAAAGACAATAAACATCTCTTTAAGTGCTTCTTGGAAATTCAAGATTCCTCTATTGAGAAGTCTCTGTTTAGCTCTGTACCCCATTATTAATGGGATTATTTGGACTGTTGGTGTGACAGTTTTATTGATATACTGCACCTGTTTGATTGTGTTTTATGTATGTCTTTTATATTTATTCACTTTGTCTTTTAATGACTCTAACTATTTGAATGTATTTCCCTGTGTTTCCTTTAAGGATTTATTCATGTCCTCTTTAAAGGCCTCCATTATCTTTATAAGATTGGATTTAAGATCATCTTGTGCTTCAGTTTCATTAGGTTATCCAGGGTTTGTTGTAGCAGGATAGGTGGGCTCTGGTGGTACCATATTGCCTTGGGTCTTTTTGATTGTGTTCTTATACATTAATATGTTCATATGTCATTTAGGCATCTGGTTTTTCCTGGTGTTGGCTGGAGGATCTTGAAGTCAGCAGGATTCCTCAGGAAGGTGGGTAGAGCTGTGGGTCAGACAATGGAGGTCAGGGTCTCCTATTCTGTTGGCTGTGCCTCAGGTTGACTCAGATCTGTAGACTGTATGGCAGGTAGACCATATTCTGCAGGCTGTGTCCCAGTTAGACCCAGTTAAGCTGGCAGGCGGTCTTACTAGGATGGGTGGTCACACAGGGTTGAAAGCTGGTTAGTTTGGGGGCAGAATGGGTTAGGCACTGGCTCAGCCTCTGACATCAAGTCTATATTTATATATAACCAACACAAAAGTGCCAAGAATGATAATGTAACATACCACTGATATTTGGGAGGTTTTCAGAAATCCAGTGTCAAGAAGTTTGTGCTAAACTATAGCCCATCTTCATAGTACTATATCAGCAATGGTTTATAGCTGATTCATACTGCATCTCTGTATTAGTTCCACATAATCTTAATGTGAGCTGGTCCTTGTGCCCTTCTATTCCCAACATCTTATGCCTTTACAGTACCTGGGATTTTATTAGAGAAGGGCCTATGGAGTGCTACTTAGACCCATAATCCATAATTACAGTGTAGAAAATAGCTCTATCTGCTCTGGAAATTCTTACTTTGAATGTTTCCAGACTTTCCAGTCTGGCAGGCCCTCAGGGTCTCTACTATCCTTCAAATGCTATGTATGTTCCTTTGTATCTCAGGTCCTATGTTTCCCCTATGGTTCTCTCAATTGTGTACACTCATGGAATGAAGAGAGCTCACTTAATGATGATTAGTCACTGAGTATTTGATGCAGCCATTGTCTGTTCTATCCACACTGTTTTTCTTTGTTCTCAGACAGTTACATTATTGTCTTTTTATATGTGGCTCATGGCCCCTAATGAAACTATCAGTATCTATGGCATCTGTCTTTTGGGTAACGTATCTTAGATAGTTATATATGTTTGGTTATCTTATATCCTTCTGTAACTCTCTTATTAGGCAATTAATACTTAGTGCCAACTCTTTGAAATAGAACAGGCCCTTGTAATCTGGAAGCCTTCACCATATGTACCCATTTTTTTTTTAGCAGCTACTAGAGCATCTATCAGACTCACAATAGACTCTAAATTTGCAAGAGAATCTTAGATTTGTATTTGTATAATGGCACAAAGTGACCTTGGGCCATTGCCTCTAAGCAATTCCCAAGTCACCAGACCATAACAAATTGTGAGGTAATACAAATTTCTCTTGTGTAACATGATTTGGTAAATGTCCAAGATAAACCTTTCCCAGTGAATATAAACACATCTTGGTCCATTCTATAGTATCACTGATTGCAGATCAGAGTTGCCTTGTTATCTCCTCCCACAATCTTTTCCCCTTCCCCCCTCCCATTCTCTTTTGAGAGGGTGGGGCCCCAATGGGTCCACTCTCTTCCTATATATTTAATATAGCATTTGAAGTTCTAATCAGAGCAAGAAGACAACTAAAGGAGATCAAGAGGATACAAATTGGAAGGGAAGAAGTAAAAAAATGTCATTATTTGTGGATGATATGATAGTATACAAAAGATACCCCCACAATTCTACCAGAGAACTCCTACTGCTGATAAACACCTTAATAAAAGTGGTTGGATACAAAACTAACTCAAAGAAATCAATAGCTCTCCTCTATACAAATGATAAATGGGATAAGAAAGAAATTATGGAAATAACACCCTTCATAATAGCCATAATATAAAATATGTTGGTACAACTCTAACCAAGCAAATGAGAGATCTGTATGAGAAGAACTTCAAGGACCTAATGAAATAAATTGAAGAAGATATCAGAAAACGGAAAGATCTCCCATACTCATGGATAGGTAGGATTAATATAGTGAAAATGGCCATATTACCAAAAGCAATATACATATTCAGTGCAATTCCCATCAAAATTCTAACACAACTTTTTAAAGACTCTGAAAGAGCAATTCTCAACTTCATATGGAAAACTGGAAAACCCAGGCTAGCAAAAACAATCTTAATCAATAAAAGAACTTCTGAAGGAATCACCATCCCCTGACCTCCATCTATACTACAGAAAATAGTGATAAAACCTCCATAGTATTGTTATAGAAACAAACATGTTGATCAATGGAACTGAATCAAAGATCCAGAAATAAAACCGCATACCTATAGACACTTGATTTTTCCTAAAGAGGCAAAAATCATAGAATGGAATAATAAAAGCATTTTCAACAAATGAAGCTGTATTAACTGGATGTTGACATGTAGAAGAATGAAAATAGATCTGTACTTTATTCACCCTATACAAAATTCAAGACAAAGTGGAACAAGGATTTCAACATAAAAGTGGATATACTAAATCTCATTGAACAGAAAGTGGGAAATACCCTTGAACACATTGGTATAGGAGACAATTTCCTGAACAGAACATCAATGGCTCAAGCTCTATGACCAACAACTGATAATTGGGACCTCATGAAACTGCAAAGGAAGGCAAAGGACACTGTCAAAAGTCCAAGCCCATTGGGAATGGATGTTCATCAGGACTAGGTTTTTTAAAACCTATTTTTAGTAAGGCTTCTCAAAAACACTTTGACCCCCTTCAAGCCCATTGTCCATAAGTAGGGGAGAAAAGATGGTAAACAGGACAAGGGATGTGAACGTGTTTAGAAGTAGTTGTATGGGACGATCCCTATCACAGTTTGTCAGAATACCAGCAGCCCTGTTCATTTGAGTCAGGATACCAGACACCAATCAGTAGCAGTGGCATGATCCAGCAGAAACAGCAAACCCTCTGCTGAATCAGAACAGGTCAGCTGGAACAAACACAACCAGCCTGGATAACAGAAAAAGTTCTCTGCTCTGTCATTCTCAGTGAAGTAAAGATCAACAAAGATGCAAGACCAATGAAGCACTGCAAGGCTAGCTATGCAAGAGCCCCATCACTGTCTGTTGAGGCCTATTTATATTCTCTCCAAACATCATGTGTCCTCCCACAGGTCTTGCCTCAGCAAAACACCAAGTGAGTCTGTCTCAGCAGGACACCACATGAGTATGCATCTGAATTTCTTGACACAACCAGAGACTTCCATTTCAATTTTTAGCATAGAACTTGTTCTGCTTGCAAAGTCCACTATTGATAGTAATATTACATTTAAGGAGCATGATAATTATTATTCCTGAAATATCTGTATTAAGTCCATTTAGGAGTTTCCTTTATTTATAGTCTCTGTCAATTCACCACTCACATACTACATGCTCCTGTGATCACAGAGGTCATTAGTTGTTTCCTTCAGACACTGCCTTAATAAAGGGGCTGATTTCATGGACGGCAATTTTTCCATATGCTTACTGTATTGGCATTATGCTTTCTCAGAGATATAGGATTAGGATGCCCCAGTCTCTAAATATACTCCTTTTGTTTTAAATATAAAATTTACAAGGTTCTTATTCATATCATGCTCTAAATCACTTATTTAAGCATTTGATTTTTCTGTTTCACCTCAAAAGTCTCATACATTGGCTTCTAACTTCAAAATGTCCTCAAGGTCAGTTTTCTATGTAGTCAAAACAGCCAGTTTACGTTCTTAGCATCCACTGTGCTCTTCTCCCAGCAGAATGGCTAAGAAAATGTGAAAAGATGGTCCCAGTGAGGTAGGGCATTTGTATCTTGCTGACTATGCCAAGTTACATTGCCAAGAAAGGAGGGAAGTCACTAGAGCCTGCAGATTGAAGAAACTGTGAGGAGCTGACCAGAAATAAGGCATAAGTTATATTATCTTGATGAAAGCTACTGGGCATGCAGATGCCAGCAGACAACCAGTATACCTACAAAACAGCACAATGGCAACAGGGATGTAGAGACTTAAACCTATAGGAAGATAAACACAGACATGTTGAGAAGGACAGAGCTGAGGCTCCAGCTGCTCTAGCTGTCTTCCTTGAAGCTATACTCATACAGAACCCACGTAAAGCAACATATTGGGACAAATAGTTATATAACAAATTGTATCCTGTTTACTTTGTGGGTTCCAAGGCATAACAGTATTTGCTATTTTGTGCTGAGTCCTGGGGTCCTCTGGCTGTCAGGTGTCAGCCATGTTTAACTTATTCATCCTAGGTATTCATATGGCTTACGTGTTGTCTGAATATAAACTTCCCCTCATGGCCTTTTATTCCCATCAGTAGCTCAATTGGTAATGCTGAGTGCTAATAAACCTTACGACTTGAGTTCAGTCCTAGGAACCTGTGGGGTAGAAGGAAAAGGCTTATTACGATAATTTATCCTTTGTCCTCTATGAATGTATGTGTACAACATATATACAGGCATTCACACATATGCACCATACACTCTAAGTAAATAAATGAATGATATAAATATTGGGTTTTTTCCCTAAAGGTTTATTTATTTTATGTGAGTACACTGTTGCTGCTTTCAGACACACCAGAAGAGGGCATCTCATTACAGATGGTTGTGAGTGACCATGTGGTTACTGAGAATTGAACTCAGGACCTCTGGAAATAGTGAAATATTAAATATTAATATTAAATATTAAATATTCTTAACTCTTACTGGCTGAGCCATCTCTCCAACCCTGATATAAATATTGTTAGATCAAGTATTTTCATTCCTATAGTTTATCCCAGACATCCTCTCATCATTAAACTTAGAACATTTTTTCTTCATGTGGTTATTTCTGCATGTAGTTTCCTTGTTAATTCTCTATAGGGTTCATGCATAGATATTTTTGTATTTTAAAATAAATGATTTTGACACAAAAGCCTGATGAAGTTTTTAAATTCTTCAAGCACTGCCCCCTCTACATTTCAGCACTTCAATTTTGTGTGTAATCAAGATAATTACAACTGTCATTGTTAGTGCCATTGTAATGAGAAAAATAATTTTCTGGGGTGCTTTTTCAATAATGCAGATGACTCTCAACCTGTAATTCTGGAGTTCTAATTTATAGACCTGAGATAAATGTCAGTCATTTGCATTTTAACAAGTATCCTATATCTATGATAAAAGTGCTGGCTCACGGTCTAGCTTTCTGAAAAGCAGATTCTGAATCAAAGATTCCCCATGGAAAGTACTATGAGGGAAACTCTCTGCATTGATTCCTGGGGTGAAGGAAGAGGTTGGAAAAGAGAAAAGATACACTGTGGTGCTTCAGTATTCTATGAGACATTAAAGAGCTATAATTCTTATTACAAATGTTGAAATTGAAGTAAGATCTGGGAATGCTGACAAAGAAATACTCAGATTTTTCCATTAGAAATGACTAAACTGAGATCTATAATATTTGACTGTACTGTGGTGCTTTCAGGCAGTGTATAGGTGAGGCTAGTGACAAGATGGCTATAGTTGGAGTAAAGCATTTATTTCATTTCTAATTTAAGAGAGGCTTATGTGCCAAACTTGTAACATTCAATGCTAGACATATGGAATTGTTCATGTCTTTTTAATCACACTTACAGTCCAAGGGAAATAGATATATATCATGCACATCTGTACCAGGGCATTAACTCAGGTGCAGAATGAACCACTGAGGAATGTAGTGACCTCGCTTTGTAGTTAACAAGAAGATGAGATAACAGTGAATCTTGTAAAAAGATGAAACTATTGTATTTAAATAATTTAAATATGTAAAAAATAAATTTGCAAGGAATACAAACTCATTTACTTGCAACCATATGTGGTGCAGTTGGTGTTCCTGCTAGAAAAATATGTGGAAAATGTCTTTAGTTGAGCAGGAGACTATCTATAGATAAGTGACATCATGGAAAACCTCTGGATGTATCTAGTCTTGAATACATCCTAGAAGTACTAAAGATTTTAGATCTTATAGTATAGATATTAAATAGAGTTGGGCATTGTACTCCATAAGGAGTATTGTATTTTTCCATCTGACATATTTGCAAAAAATCAATTGATATCATGGTTATTGGAGTATATGAAATCATGGGTATAAACATTGGGAGAGTTTTTCTATTCTGTTCTGTCATACGTGCCTTCACTAACTATGACAGAAAATAAAGTTGACAAGCATGGTTAGATGAACACATTTATAAATACCCCAAGGAGCAATGAACTTTTGGGGTCATTTAATTATATTTTAGGATTGAAATGAATTATACATTTCTGATTCTTGATTAAAGGCTTTTGAAAAGTTATCTGGTTCAATTAAAGCTTGGTTTAAAATATTTACAAATTGTTAATATTATTATAATTTGACTAAAGTAAAAATGTATTGAAGAGACTAGTCAGTATGAACGAAGCCTGTTTCAAATTAAAATAAATTTAAAGCTACCCATGTTTGTTGTGTATTGTTACATTGAAAATAGATTCATTTATAAAATGTCACTGGTTGAGGGCTGGAGAGGTGGCTTATTAATTAATTGTGCTTACTAATTTGCAGAGGGCCTGAATTCAATATTAATCTACAGCCCAAGGAAATCTAACACTCTCTTCAGGACTCTGAGAAGCTTCACTTATGTGCACATACTTACAAATGATGGACACAGACATATTTTTATTTGTATATACATATAATATTTATTATTTTAATACTTTTCAAGGCATTCAATTATTTTACACTTATTTATTTGTAAATGGGGAAGTGTAACAGCAAACTTGTGTAGGTCAAATTAGTAAGTTGTAGGAAATATTGTTCTCTTCTGTGATGTGAGTGTCTGGTATTAAACTCAGGTCATGCAGAGATTATCTTTTAGGAAGTTTATTTTATTTTGAATTATGTGCTGGTGCACAGTCTGTACACACATGTGTTTAGGCAACCACATAAACAAAAGTACATGAGATCATAAGGGGTTATAGTTACAAACAGAAAATGACTCAAATGATATGAGTACCAGGAGTCTAATTCTTGTGTTGTCAATGTTCGCAATGCAATTTGAACCTCTGGGGTCACTCTCCAGTCCAAATAATATTTTAGAAATGTGTTTTTGTTCTCCAATAATCTTCCTCCATGTATGAAGATACTATAGTTTGTGTTGTGAATGAACCAGAAAAAAAAAACCCAAATACTTCTGTCCTCAGTTGCTATAAGAAGTTTCTAAATGTAAATCTATGAGATCCTACCAGTCAATATAAGCACAATTGCAAATAATTTATCACCTTCATATAGACTCTTTTCTATATGCTAGTAATAATAAAACACTTGTCCAGTGAAATTCAAGATATAATAAAGTTAGCAGACTTCTACTTACAAAGCAGGGCAAATTTATATGACAATATCCAGGTCTAATAGATGAAGGATTGTATGTTTTTATTTTTACCTGACAACAGTAAAATGTTGGGATGGATTAAGAAATAAAGAAGTGAAAGCATGAACATAAAATTATAAGATAAATTTACACTATGGAAATGAAGTAATAAAGAGAAAGGGCAATCTCTGTTAAAGTAACAAGTAACTCAATTATATATATATATATATATATATATATATATATTTTACTTTTTTTATATATATTTTTTATATATATTTTTTTATATTATTTTTTATATATATATTATATATATATATTTTCTATATATTTTATATTATTTTTTTATATATATTTTTATATATATTTTTACTTTTTTTATATTTACAAGGTATATATATACCTTGTAAATAAGCAAAAGCCCCAAGGGATCAAGGGATTATTTCTTAGACAACATCTTCATGTAGGACTCCAGGGACCTAATTGTAATTTATTTTTAGCATGTAATTACTTAGTAACTTATTTGCCCTTATAGGATATAACTTTTTAGTTCAACAAGTTTCATTTATTTTACATTTTATATCAGTAGCTAGTACTAGGATTGCAGGATCAGAAAAATATTCTAATTGTGGTAGAACAAAGTGGGCAATGAGAAAAGAAGGGATAGTAGCATTATGGATTTTAATATCATGTCTATCATCTAATCTTCAGAAGATAAAATTTTTTACCAATTACTTTACTAGTGTAAACTAAATTCTATCAGTTCTTTGTAACATAGGCAAAGAAAAATAAATAGACAGCTGATACAGAAAATTGATCTATGGGTATCTATTCAAGGCAATTGTATGGCTCAGTATGTAGGATGACACGGATGTGATACAGTACATAAGACTCTGAAGCAGTATACTTCACTACTGACATCAGTAACATCAGGTAGCAACCATGGTTACAGTTCTCTCTAGAGGGCTTTCTGTCATCTCTGGGAAATGAAACCATACTTCAAATAAATAGACAATCTAAAAAAAAACCTCTGCCCATTTTCCAAGGCTCCTGATAAAATACAGTGGCTTATAGTTCACAAATGCCTTTTGTATGAATTATATAATTGCAAATAAAGAGAAAAATATGTAAATTGGTAATTATATCCACCACATGAAAGATTACTAGTATATATAGAAGTATCACTGTATAGGAAACAAAGAATCATCCAATATTTTTGGCTTCTTGCAAATTAAAAACTGACATGATAAACACTGTTCTGCAGAACACTGCTTAGGACACATGCTCAAGCCTAACTATGACAAGATAAACAGAATGGGAAACCTACAGCAGGCTATCTGAGCTTCCTCGAGTTACTGGCAAATGAATCAGGATAGGAAAGAAGCAGGAAGATTAAGTGATAGATAAATGTTTGGAATGAATGCTGATTGTTGTTGACACAAAAGGGAACCGAGATGGGATGAAAATCAAGAAAATGGGCAACAAATGGCTTTTTGTTTTCCTAATGGCATTATTAATAGCAAAATATTATTTCTGTCAAAAGAAGTACATTATTCCTGAAAGAAAAGTGGAAAATATTTTGTCTGAGAAGCTTGATGCAAGATTATATTAGTTTTCTTAAAGTTACGTTTATATTTAAGTAAGAATTAAGAAATGTATTTGCAGTTTCTCTACTTAGAAAAATTAACCTATGTGCATATTTCCTTGAGAGTGATTGCAGTGGACATGGCTTTAGAAGTAAGATTTAACTTCTTTAATAGAGATCCTAAATTTCACTCATCAAAATTACAATTTTGATTTTTGTGTAATGGTTAAAATTAAAAATAAAAGATATAAATATAACAAATCAATTTTAAGTCAAAACACATGTATCTTGAGAAAATGCTTCTCTAATTTCATTGTTTATTTTTTTCTCAGTGTCTTTTCTCCTGCAAGTTTGTTTCCATTTGCCCACCAATGCCATGTACCTTCCTGCTCTCCTTTGAAGTTCAATTCTCTGCATGCAAGGACTAACCTAGATACCACCTTCCTCTGGAAGCATCTACCTCTACATAGGAATCCACTAATATGTATGTGTTGCTTTTTCCAGATATTTAGGGCTGGATTTTTGTATCATGAAAGCTAATGATAAAGTTGTAGGTTAATCAACTTTAACCTTTTCTTGTTTATAAAAAAAAACAACAATGACTGTGATGAGAATAGTTTAGAGGAAGAATATTTAGCATTCATGGGACACTACGTTGGAGACCCAGAACTGAAAACAAAGGAAAATTTTTGTGGTTATTGCCAGCCCCAAGGAAAATTAGAGGGAGGAAGAGGGAGAGGGAGGGGGAGGGGGGAGGGAGGGGGAAGGGGAGGGGGAGAGGGACAGATACAGAGACAGAGACAGAGACAGAGAAAGACACAGCAAGATTTCATATCTGTGATATATATATATATTATCAACACACACACACACACATATATATATATATATATATATATTATCAACCAAAGGAATTCAAAACATGTATTTTAAGAATCAAGTAAGTTTTAGACAAAGGTAGAGTAGCATAGAAAATGCACAAGGAAAGAGGCAAATGGAATGCATATGGTATAGCTGTGGAGTGGGGATTTAATTTACAGGTGATAGTCACAGCTAAAGAGTCCTATTTTGCTTCTAATTCACCAACACACACAGCTGTACATATGCCAGGATTTCTTTCTGTATTAGACAGGTAAGATAATAGAATACCTTTACACTGTTCTTGGGGAACAAATAAATAATAAAGTATGTTTTTATCTTAAAATATCAACACAAGTGGAGCAGCGGGGAAAGGAGTCTTCCCTTCCAGCCACCATTGGCAGCAGGGAACCAGGCAGCTCCACAGCCTTCTGTGCACAGACCCTGCCATAAGAAAGTTGGTCTAGGAGTACAGACACAGGTTTACAGGCCCATAGGAGGGGCAATCCCCAGCCAGAGACAACAAAACCAACTAACACCAGAGATAACCAGATGGCGAAAGGCAAGCGCAAGAACCCTACCAATAGAAACCAAGGCTACTTGGCAACATCAGAGCCCAGTTCTCCCACCACAGCAAGTCCCAGATGTTCCAGTACACTGGAAAAGCAAGAGTTGGATTTAAAGTCTCTTCTCACGATGCTGTTAGAAGACATGAAGAAGGACTTAAAAACTCTCTTAAAGAAATACAGGAGAACATGGGTCAAATGGTAAAGGCCCTTAAAGAGGAAACACAAAAATCCCTTAAATAATTACAGGAGAACACAAACAAACAAGTGAAGGAACTGAACAAAACCATCCAGGATCTAAAAATGGAAGTAGAAACAATAAAGAAATCACAAAGTGAGACAACTCTGGAGATAGAAAATCTTGGAAAGAATTCAGGAGTCATAGATGCAAGCATCAACAACAGAATACAAGAGATAGAAGAAAGAATCTCAGGGGCTGAAGATACCATAGAAAACATTGACTCAATAGTTAAAGAAAATGCAAAATGCCAAAAGCTCCTGAGCCAAAACATCCAGGAAATCCAGGACACAATGAAAAGACCAAACCTAAGGATTACAGGTATAGAAGAGAGTGAAGATTTACAACTTAAAGGGCCAGGAAATATCTTCAACAAAATTATAGAAGAAAACTTCCCTAAGCTAAAGAAAGAGATGTCCATGAACATACAAGAAGCCTACAGAACTCCAAACAGACTGGACCAGACCAGAAAGTCCTCCTGTCACATAATAATCAAAATGCCAAATGCACTAAACAAAGAAAGAGTATTACAAGCAGTAACCTATAAAGTAACCTATAAAGTAACCTATCAAGTAACCTATCAAGTAACCTATAAAGGCAGGCCTATCAGAATTACAGCAGACTTCTCACCTAAGACAATGAAAGCCAGAAGATCTTGGGCAGATCTCATACAGACCCTAAGAGAACACAAATGCCAGCCCAAACTACTATACCCAGCAAAACTCTCAATTACCATAGATGGAGAAACCAAGATATTCCATGATAAAACCAGATTTACCCAATATCTTTCCACAAATCCAGCCCTACAAAGGATAATATATGGAAAACGACAACATGAGGGAAACTACACCCTAGAAAGAGCAAGAAAGTAATCTTTTTCCAACAAACCCAAAAGAAAGTAACCACACAAACATAAAAAGAATATCGCCGGGCGGTGGTGGCGCACGCCTTTAATCCCAGCACTTGGGAGGCAGAGGCAGGAGGATTTCTGAGTTCGAGGCCAGCCTGGTCTACAAAGTGAGTTCCAGGACAGCCAGGGCTACACAGAGAAACCCTGTCTCGAAAAACCAAAAAAAAAAAAAAAAAAAAAAGAATATCAAAAATAACAGGAAGCAACCATCACTATTCCTTAATATCTTATAATGTCAATAGACTCAATTCCCCAACAAAAAACATAGTCTAACAGAGATGTTTTTCATGTGGATTTTTGATTTTATCAGAAAATGTTTGTGACTCCTCTTTCACTTCAGTAATGCTTTTTTGTGTCTACTATTTTGACTGTGTTATTTTACATGATAATCTTTAATTTTAACATATTTTTCTGTGTATTTCTTCAATTTTGTCGGAGGTGTTTTTCATGTAGATCTTTGGTTTCGTGTGTGTGTATTGGGGGGGAGGGGGTGTTTGTAGTTTCACTTTCAATCAATTTAGGAATGTTTTTGTGCCTACCATTTTGTCGGTATAATTGTCCATGATAATCTTCAATTTTAATGTTTCTCTGTATTTTTCTTCAATTTTGTCAGAAGTATTTTGCATGTGGATGTTCAGTTTTATCAGACAATGTCTATTATTTTACTTTCAATAAACTTAGGAACATTTTTATACCTTCCATTTTATCTGTATAATTTTCCATGTAATAGTTTTACAAGTTTCTCTATACATTTCTTGAATTTTTTCAGGAATATTTTCCTTGTAGACCTTCAATTTTATCAGAAAGTGTTTATAATTCCACTTTCAAAAAACAGGAATATTTTTATGCCTACCATTTTATCTGTATAATTTTTCCGTGAAATACTCAATCTTAATGAGTTTTTTATATATTTCTTCAATTTTATCAGAGATATTTTCCAGGTAAATCTTCAATTTTATAAGAAAATGTTTATAACTTCACTTTCAATCAACTTAGAAATATTTTTATGCCTACCATTTTATCTGTATAATTTTCCATGATAATCTTCAATTTTAATGTTTTTCCATATATTTTTTTCAATTTTATCTGAGTTATTTTCCATGTAAATCTTCAATTTTATCAGAAAATATTTACAATTCTACTTTCAATCAACTTAGGAATATTTTAATTCCTACCAATTTATCTGTATAAATTTCTTCAGTTTTATCAGAGGTATTTTCCATGTAAATCTTCAATTTTAACAGAAAATGTTTTTACCTCTACTTTCAATCAATTTAGGAATATTTTTATGCCTACTATCTTATCTGTATAATTTTTCATGAAATAGTCAGTTTTAACGTGTTTTTCTACATATTTCTTGAGTTTTATCAGAAATATTTTCTTTGTAGATTTTCAATTTTATCAGAAAATGTTTATAATTCCACTTTCAATCATTTTAGGAATATTTTTATGCCTACCATTTTATCTGTATAATTTTTCCATGAAATAGTCAATCTTAACATGTTTTTCTATATATTTCTTCAATTTTATCAGAGATATTTTCCATGTATATTTACACAATGGAAAATTAATCAGCAATTTAAAACAATGAATTCATGAAATTCGTAGGCAAATGGGGAACAGGGGAGGCAAGAGGGCTTATGGGATTTTTGGGGAATGGGGAACTGGGAAAGGGGAAATCATTTGGAATGTAAATAAAGAATATAGAAAATAAAATAAAAAAATTAAAAAAATATCAGCACATCTTTAATAGTCAATGGTCATCACCTCTTCTATGAATCATTGATCATAATGTGCTAATTTCATTTTATTTTCTCCTCTCCCTACTCCTTTTTTCCTCTCAATTCCTGTTGTAAATAGCACAGTATACATTTGTTGATTTTACATTTATTTTCTATTTCTTTAAGAACTCAGGAAATACTTCAAAGTATATTTTCTTTTTTTTGCTAATTGGATATTTTCGGTATTTGCATTTCAAATGTTATCCCCCTTCCAGGTCTCCCCTCCAGAAACCACCTATCCCATCCATCCTCCCCCTGCTTCTATGAGGGTGCTCCACCACCCACCTATGCACTCCTGCCTTCCTGCCCTGGCATTCCCCTACACAAGGGCCTCTCTTCTCATTGATGTCCAACAAGGTCATCCTCTGCCACATATGTGACCAGAGCCACGTTCTCTCCATATGTACTCTTTGGTTGGGGGTCTAGCCCCCGGGAGCTCCAAGAGTCTGGCCTGTTGACAGTGTTGCTGTCCCCATGGGGCTGCAAACTCCCTCTGCTCCTTCAGTCCCTTCTACAACTCCTCAATCGGGCACCCAGCGCTTGTTTCAAATGGTTCCCTGTAAGCATTTGCCTCTATATTTGTCAGGCTCTGACAGAGCCTCTCAGGAGACAGTCACATCAGGCTCCCCATAAGCAAGCATTTCCTGGCATCTGCCACAGCTTCCAGGTTTAGCTACTGTATATGGGATGAATCCCGATGTGGGGTAGTCTCTGGATGGCCTTTCCTTCAGTCTTTGCTCCACACTTTGTCTACATATTTCCTCCTGTGAGTATTTTGTTCCCCTGCTTCTAAGAAGCACTGAAACATCCTCACTTTGGTCTTCCTTCTTCTTGAGCCATCATACAGTCTATGAATTGTATCTTGGCTATTCCAAACTTTTGGGCTAATATCATACCATGTGTGTTCTTTTGTGACTGGGTTACCTCACTCAGGATGATATTTCCTAGTTCCATCCATATACCTGCAAATTTCCCGAAGTCATTGTTTTTAATAGCTGAGTAGTATTCCATTGTGAAAAGATACCACATTTTGGGTATCCATTCCTTTGTTGAGGGACATCTGGGTTCTTTCCAGCTTCTGGCTATTATAAATAAGGCTGCTATGAACATAGTGGAGATGTGTCCTTATTACATATTGGAGCATCTTCTGGGTATATGCCCAGGAGTGGTATAGCTGGGTTCTCAAGTAGTACTATGTCTAATCTTCTGAGGAACCACCAGACTGATTTCCAGAGTGGTTGTACTAGCTCGCAATCACATGAGCAATGGAGGAATGTTCCTCTTTCTCCACATCCTTGCCAGCATATGCTGTCACCTGAGATTTTGATCTTAGCTATTCTGACTTGTGTGAGGTAGAATCTCAAGGTTTTTTGATTTGCATTTTCCTGATGACTAAGGATGTTGAACATTTCTCTAGGTGCTTCTTGGTCATTTGAGTTTCCTCAGTTGAGAATTCTCTCTTTAGCTCTGTTCCACTAGAGAACTCAAACATGATACACAGCTTCAGCAAAGTGGCTGGATATAAAATTAACTCAAACAAATCAGTAGCCTTCCTCTACTCAGAAGATAAACGTGCTGAGAAAGAAATTAGGGAAACAACATCCTTGAAAATAGTCACAAACATTATAAAATATCTTGGTATGACTCTAACCAACAAGCGAAAGATCTGCATGACAAGAACTTCAAGTCTCTGATGAAAGAAATTGAAGAAGACCTCAGAAGATGGAAAGATCTCCCATGCTCATGGATTGGCAGGATTAATATAGTAAAAATGATGATCTTGCTGAAAATAATCCACAGATTCAATGCAATCCCCATCAAAATTCCAACTCAATTCTTCATAGAGTTAAAAAGAGCAATTCTCAAATTCATTGGAAATAACAAAAAAAAACAAAACAAAAACAAAACAGAATAGTGAAAACTTTTCTCATCAATACAAGAACATCTGGGGGCATTGCCATCACTGGCCTCAAGCTATACTACAGAACAATAGTGGTAAAAGCTGCATAGTATTGGTATAGTGACAGGCTGGTAGATTAATGGAATAGAATTGAAGACTCAGAAATGAACCCACATACCTATGGTCACTTGATCTTTGACAAAGGAGATAAAACCATCCAGTGGATAACAGACACCATTTTCAACAAATGGTGCTAGTTCAACTGGAGGTCATCATGTAGAGAATGCAAATCGATCCATTCTTATCTCCCTGTACAAAGCTCAAGTTCAAGTGGATCAAGGACCTCCACATAAAACCAGGTACTCTGAATCTAATAGAAGAGAAAGTGCAGAAAAACTACGAACACAGGGGAAATTTTCCTGAACAGAACACCAATTCTTATGCTCTAAGATCAAGAATTGACAAATGGAGGCAAAGCTTTTGTAAGGCAAAGGGCACTATCAATAGGACAACAGATTGGGAAAAGAGCTTATTAATCCTACATCTGATAGAGGTCTAATATTGAATATATACAAAGAGTTCAAGAAGTTAGACTCCAGAGACCTAAATAACCCTATTAAAAAATGGGGAACAGAGCTATTTTCTTGATTTTTAAAATATGTTTTCTCAATCACAAAGATTTTAACTATGTACTACAGTTTGGTGCTTTTATTCATTCATTTATGATTCTAGTGAATTTTGATCAACTAGAAATTAATTTTTAAATTTTGTGCAATCAAATTGTCCAAAAATCTTTTTACTTTTTTTTCTTGAAACTCATATACTCTGGGTGTTTTTCCTTGTATTTGCCTAAGGCTGTTACAGATCTCCCTTGCTTTATCTATTTATAACCTACTTCAAGAACAACTGTGAGCATGTGAATTATCTGTATGACTTATTTTTTTATCTTATAGACTCCCAAGCTCAGGTAGATTAAACCATGTAATGTAAACCCTTTGGTTCACTTTCCTTTGGCTGCTTTGGACATAGGAAGATTTCAGGAGTACATTTAAGATTTAATAGAGTTAATTGCATCTGTCAACAATTTTCAGATGGCATCAAGAATTCTCCCCAAATTACAACTTAAACACATCCATGGAAAATAGGCCACCTGACACATGAAGTGTTTTCTATTTGGATGTTGCAATAATGTCCTTTCCATTTTCATACATAAATATTCCAGCATTCGTTTGTGCAGTCATGCATTTCCAAGTCCATAGATTCAATGCATTACCTGAGGAATCCTGAAATATTACCTGAGGAATCCTGCTGTTGTTGGGAGACCACAGCACTACATTTCATTGTCCTTTCTGGACAGGAATAAAAAGAACTTATCTTTCAGGTATCATTACATCACTAACAGAATAGACAGGAAAAAAAGAACAACTGTGAGGATGATGTAATGTGCAGAGATTTGTTCCGGCTTTCCTTCTATGGTAAATAATTGTTCATGTATCATTGTTTGAGTCATATTTTCCTTCATTATACATACATTTAGTTTTCATATGTGGGTTCATTGCTTTGCTTTTTATTTTCTACATTGGGTCTGTCCTTGGTATCTAACCACTAAAGTTTGCAAAACTGTGCAAATGGAAATTCACGTTTTCCAGTTAAACAAATGTCTTTCATTTGAAAACAGCCATAGATTGTTGGTTCTTAACCTTAGTCTTATATTTTTATTTCCACTGTTTTTCCTACCTATTTCATTTCTGCCAAAGTGTTAAAATGGAGTTATGCTATAGCAAGAGGACAATCCTCATTAGGCACCACATGTTAGTAATTAAAAATTCCAGTGCTAGGAATGAGTTACCTGCTTTGGAATTGTTGGGCAGTGGATTTTCACATACTACCAAATATTGCCTCTTATTCGCATATATATATGAAAATCAATATGAATATATGCTACATTTCTTAACTCTATGAGAAAATAGTTTGCACTGGAAGATGTAGAGATGATTCAGCTCTTAAAGAACAATTGCTGGCTTTTCCGGTTCCAGGCGTTGAGGGAGCTACGGGTTATCATGCAGGCATGGCCAAGTCCAAGAACCACACCTCACACAACCAGTTCCACAAATGACCCAGAAATGGAATCAAGAAAGCCCGGTCACAAAGATACGAATCTCTTAAGGGGATTCTGGGGAACATGTGCTTTGCCAAGAAGCACAGCAAGAAAGGCCTGAAGAAGATGCAGGCCAACAATGCAAAGACAGTAAGTGTATGTGTGGAGGTCGTCAAAGCCTTTGTGATGCCTCAGGACATCAAGCTCAAGATGACAAAAGGCCCCAGCCACAAACTCAGCCATTTGGCTTTCATTGCTCACCCCATGCTTGGGAAGTGGATTTGAAGCTGCATGACCAAGTGTCATAGGCTCTGCCAATCAAAGCCCAAAGCTCAAACTAAAGCAGAGGCCACAACTCCAGCTAAGGCCCAGGCTTCAGCTCCAGCTCAGGCTCCCAAAGGTGCCCAGGCCCCTGTGAAAGTCTCATAGAAAAGGCTCCTGCCAATATGAAGACAGATGCACTGCTGTGACACACCTATCCACACACTATTTGCAGATGACCAGTGTCCTATGCTGCTTTTACAAATAAACTTGAGGCTAGATCTGTTTAAAAAAAGAAAGAAAGAACAATTATTGCTTGTGCAAAGGAGTTAGGTTTGCACTTACATACACATATGTCTATAAATGTCTTTCACTTCAATTCAAAGGGTTCTGACATCCCCTCCCACACTTTGTGGGTCCTTACATGTGTATGATGCACATATACTCATTCAGGCACACAGAGAAACACTCATTTGAACAATAAATAAATGCATGTTTAAAAACTGAAATAGCCACAAAAGGAAAAGTTCTTCCTGCTGAGAAATATTTGAATAGTTAAAGAGCAAAATATACACAGTGGTGGTGATTAAATATTAATATAACCATTCTCATTAACATTGTTATTACTTCTTCCAAGTAAAAATAGTTTGGAAAAAATAAATATTGAATATTTTCTGGGGAAATTTCAATTATTTGTGTTTTTACCAAGCATTTATTACTTGTTCTCTGTGTACAGTGGTGATAAGGGACATGGCTTTAAGAAGAGCTGAGGGAAAATAAGCATTTACTAAAAAAGAAGTGGATAAAGGGAGCAAAACAATTCTGAGAATGTCTGCTATACAGTTTTTGAGAGAAACTCTGTGTAAATCCATTGGTCCTGGCTTTAAAAAGTGGGTAAAAATCCGTCTAAATAGTAGTAGTTTATGTTCTTTGAATGTAAATTCCAAAGTAAAGTGTGTAAGAAATACCAAGATTTAAACATAAATTTTTGAGATCTTTCCCCAAGGAATATATAAAACAAACAAAGAAGCACTTCCCAGAGAAAGAAGTGCTATGACGTGTTTTCTCAGAATCCATAGTATGGATAGTGACACAAGAATTAAGCTATTGTGAAATTAATAGTGCAATTAGTGACCCAGGTTTTTGTCTAAAGGCTTCAGACTGTAGAAACTATTACCCATTTATGTAAGAATTTTTGCATATTCCTGATACTTACTAAATGTGTGTAAAAGCTGTAAAATTAGAAAGATCAGTTCTAACATTCTAACAATTGTGAGAGGTAAACATTTCTAGACAATGTAAGAACTGTCTTTTCAAGGTAAGAGATAAGGTCAAATAAAACTAAATATAATAAAGGAGGAACCTTCTGGAGATCTCTTAGACACATGGGAAATGGAACCTGAAGGTGCTGCAATAAAGTTGGGAAGTATAAACTTCATTGGTTATAGGGTCTCTCTGCATGAGCTTCAGTCAGAAATCACCAAAAAGTTTTTGCTCCAGAAATTTCTTTGCTTAGTCCTGTTTTCACTACAGCCTTATGGGATGCTACAGTGCTCGAATTAGAAAGAAACAACAGAAAAGAATGCTACAATTTTAATGAAAGGTAATCAAAATGAATTCAAATAAAAAAACCTCAAAATATAATAATGGAAAATGATTATATGCAGGCTCATGTGTAATCTTAACACTTCTTTTAGAAGTTTGAACATCATGTAAGACTTGATTGAATTATAAACAATTATTTTTCAACCTATTATTGAGCTAAGTTAAACATCTACAAGCATATTTAAAGCTGTTAGCTCCCGATCTCTTTGAGAATATTTAGAAGAGGAGTAATTGAATGCTTTTCTAACCAACTACAAATTAAAATGCTACATAGTTATAGGTCCATTAAAACGTTAGAGAATGGAGATCATGGTATAGACTGATATAAGCCAGATACAGAAAGGCAAATGTCAAATGTTCTCACTCACTGGTGGAAACTAAAATGCTGATCTCATAAAAGAATGAAACAAAAAACAAACTCATAAAAGAGCTAACCAAGGAAGTGAAGCCCTGTACAATTAAAATTCAAGCTTCTGAAGAAAGATATAAATGAAATTATATCCTATGATCATAGATTGATAGGGTTAATATTGTGGGAAAGACCACTTTACCAAAAATTACTACAAATTAATTTAACCTCAATCAAAATCCTCATGCTAGTATTCACAGAAAAAGAAAAAAAATCCAAAATACAAATGGAACCATAAGACAGCCAAAACCATCATATACCACAAGAGTAATGCTGGAATTATTACCATAACACATCTTAAGGTACATTACATAGCTATAGTTAAAAACATAATATTTTCCTGCAAAGAAACAGGCACAGAGATCAATAGAACAAAAAAAATTCAAACTTTAGTACATATGGTAACAACCATCTAATGTTTGACAATGATGTCAAAACCATAATCTATAGGATAGAAATCATCTGTAATAAATGAGATTGAGAAAACTAGTTGTACACAACAGAAGAATAGATTGTATCTTTTACCTTTCACAAAAACTAATTTCAAACAGATCAAAAGCCTAAACATGAAGCCTGAAACACTGAAATTTCTATACAAAAGCATAGGCAGTACCTGGCATTGTGCAGGTGTAGCAAAGAACTTTCTGAATTTGACTTCATTTGCCTAAAATTTCAGTCTAACTATTAACAAGTTGTATTCATATAATCAAAAAAAATGGCAGAATTAATAAGAAAAGACAGCTCATAATTTTAATGTTTTATTATTAAGAGAGTAGAAAGAGAAAAGGAGATAGGGAAGTAGCCAGAGAAAGAGAAGATAGAGAGAGATGAGGGAAGGCCATGACCACGTGGAAAGGGGAGAAAGAATGGAGAAAGAGTGGGAACAGAAAGAGAGAGAGAGAGAGAGAGAGAGAGAGAGAGAGAGAGAGAGAGAGAGAGAGAGAGAGAGAGGGAGGGAGGGAGGGAGGGAGGGAGGGAGGGAGGGAGGGAGGGAGAGAGAGAGAGAGAGAGAGAGGGAGGGAGGGAGGGAGAGAGACTAGGAGAGATGAGAGAGAAGGGCAAGAGAGAGGTAAGAGGGGCGAAAAGCATTCTTTTATAGTGGACTGTGTTACCTGGCAACAGTTAGGTAACCGAGGGGTGGGGAAAGCCTGGATGTAGCCAGGTGACTGCAGAGGTGGATTCATGGATTTTACCAATGTCATTTTTATGCAGAGGTGGAGTCCAGCCAGAACACTAGGGGACTGGGGCATGGCCACATATGACTGATGGCCACAGGATTATGGGGTTGAGGAGTCAGCAGTCTGGGAGCATAGCGCACAGCGCAGTCTCTGGAGTAGCTTTGCTTAACCAAGCTACAGGCTGTCTCACACCACGGTCCCACAGGAGAACTCCATGTACATACTGCTTAATTTTTTCTCTGACACTAAAAATTCCTTTAACATGATTTTTATGTATTTTAGAAAGTAGAAAAGTCATTGGAAGGGACTCTCCAATTTATACACACACATACAAACACACACACACACATCCATACACACACACTCACTCACAACACACATAAACGTACATACAACAAGCATGTGGAAATATGATAATAGCATTGGTTATTAAGAAAATACAAAGTATTTTCTAAATGCTTAAAACTTCATATTCACCAGGTAGGATTAAAATAGATATTTGCCATGATACCAAAAATAATGATCTAGAAGAATTGGGACTCCCAAGAATTGCTTATAGAAATGTGAAACATCACAGTGACTTTGAGAAACAAAAATTTTGCAAATCTTAAGTGTACTTATGATATTACCCAATAACTCCACTGTTAGTTGTAAGTTCAGAGGCAGATGCTCATAGCCTATCATTGGACTGATGATAGGGCCTGCAATGGAGGAGTTAGAGAAAGGATTGAAGGAGCTGAAGGGCTTTGCAACACCATAGGCAGAACAACAATATTAACCAACCAGAACTCCTAGAGCTCCCCGGGACTAAACCATCAACCAAAGAGTACGAATGGAGGGACCCATGGCTCCAGCTGCATATATAGCAGAGGATGGCCTTGTGGGACATCAAAGGGAGGAGAAGCCCTTGGTTCTGTGAAGGCTTGATGCCCCAGTGTAGGGGAATGGCAGGGTAGGGAGGTGGGAGTAGATAGGTGAGTGGGGGAACACCATCATAGAAAAAGGGGGAGGTGGGATTCGATAGGGGGTTTCAGGGTGTGTGGGGGGAACCAGTAATGGGAATAACATTTGAAATGTAATTAAAGAAAGTGTTCAATAAAAAATTCATAGAAATGCAAAGCAATGTTACATCAACCTACTAACAAAAACCCAAACTACCAATCCACTGAAGTGCAAAATTTTATGCATATACATATACATGTACACATCCACATACATGTACACATACATATACACCAAGTGAAAGAAGCTAGTTTAAAAATTAAGACAGAGGGGCTGGATAATGCCTTATGTGTTAAAAGTCCTGGGTACACTTCTCAAGGATCTGGATCCAAACTTCAGCACCAGGGTGGATGCATAATCATCACTAATTCTAATGCCAGGTTATCTAGTGTTTTGCTTCTGTTCTCACAGGACTCTGCATAAGCAAGGTGCTAAGGTATATATGAAGGAAAAAGGAACATACACTTAAGATGATGAAGTAATAGAATTACAATAGTATATCATACAATGTATACACTGTATCTTCTCCCCAAAAAAGACAAGTATTTAGATACCTACAGTATATGACTGTTTAAATGTGGATTGAGAAATTGCATGATACAGAAGCCTAAAAGGAGTTACTGGTGTTCACATGGAATTAAAAAAGATGGTGATGATATCTGTGTAACACAGAGAAAGCAAATAATTCAAAATGACTTACTAAATTGCATACTGTAAATTCCTTATGAATGTAAATGGTGAATGTATGGTATATGAATTATATATCATTAGAAATGTTTAAGATTGTGTGTCATTCCCACATACAAAAATGTGTCAGTCACTAGATTCATAAATTCATGCATCAGTAATCTAAACAAGCTTTGATTCTATTTTGAGATCTGTGATAAAAAAATTGAAATGAAATATCTGATTTTCACAAGTACCTACTGCCTATAAGGTAAATACAGTCATGATGGGCATATGTAAATTCCCATCCATAAGGGTTGCTAGGAAAATCAGTCAAATTTGTTCAAGGAGGGAAAGGAGTGTTTACTTGTGTTGGGCTCAACAAATTACTACTATGACTTAACCACTCTGTCAGATGACTGCCTCAATTTATTTTTATAAATTCATTCCTCACTTCCTTCAAAGTTAAACTGAATGATATGTGCTGTTCTGCCTCAGGAAGAGCCATCTGTTGTGTACTTATCACAAGAGGATCACCATTATCTCAAGGTCCAGAAAGCTTGAATTATAGTTATCATGAATGTATAATTTACTAAGCTCATGTTTTTATCATGTACTTAATTTAAGACCTAAACATACATGTATGTATAATTATAGCTATATTTAATCAAGAACTCTAAGGTTTAGAAAATATATTTTTTCTCAAAGTTAAACAAAAAGCTTGTAATTCTGAAAACCTAACAAGCATATATGAAAATTTTCTTCACTTTTTAACAATTAAAATTTACTTGAGGAATTATTACCAGAACAATAACTATCACAGTAATCCAATATTACATTCATTGGTATATAAACACAAGTGAACCTGAAGTTTTATTACTCTTTGGTAAAACAGAAAGGTTAATTATTATGTGTAAGGACAGTAGTGAGAACACAGGCAGTTTTTTTCACCAGGATGCTATTTTTATTTTTATGAACAGCATTATTTTTAGAATTAGGAGTACAAAAAATAAAGATAATGACTTCTGAGTGTATTCTCCAGCACAACATGCCTTCATTTTAGTATCTAGACACAGTGTCCATATCTATTATAGAAACTGAATAACAATATAATGAATCCATTTTTAAGAGATATTGCACAGAAGCTACATGAGCTATTATTTACAGAATACAAAAATAACACAGTGTATATTCATATGGATATTTTAAAATACTTCTCTTCCTATTAAATTGAATAAAATTTGTTTTTAAAGTTAACGGTTGTATGTTTGTCTTCTTTTTCATAGAAGATAATGATATTTACAAGTGGCAGGTAATATTCTACCACCTATAAATCCTGTATAAATACCATTTCTCAAAGCATACTGTAGCATGGTTAGCTTATCAGTATCTAAATCCCTGAACAAAATCCTCCAGAAACTATAAATTTCATCTACTAAAGGTAGAAGTTCATGAAACTCTTTCCAGACACGCCAGAAGTACATGAATCGTAGAGGAAAGGTGGAGTGGGGATATGGAAGAAGTTGGAGGGAAGGATATAGAGAATAAATCTGATCATCATAATACATTATATAAACACATGCAATTCTCAAAGCATGCACATGCTTGCACGCACGCATGCGTGTGCACACACACACACACACACACACACACACACACTCACACTCACACACTCCATTACATCATATATTTTCTGCTGACAACTGTGAGCTCAAGATGCTTCTCATTTGGAAGCATGTAGTTTAGACATCACCTTTATCAGTACTTGAAGGAATCCTCTAAATGCAGAATTCAAATATTTAACAAAAGATTTACATAGCCAATTTATTCTAACACAAAATTCTATCACATAAGTTTCTGATCATTTATTCTGAACTCTTGCAACGTTACATAATTGTAATACCATGATTGAGTTTTTGAAAGCTTTAGCAGCTGACACTGAAGGTATTCTCTCTATGTGCTTTGGTATATGTGTGTGTGTGTGTGTGTGTGTGTGTGTGTGTGTGTGTGTGTATGTAATATTCATATTACAGGGACATTCAGAGAGAAGTCAGAAGTTGCTGTTTTCAGATCATCTTATAATTTTTATAATCATACAATCTATTTCTCATTCACAGATAACCTGAATATCATCTTCTAATGGAAAAAGTAATTTTTTATTGGAAATTCTCTCCTCAATCTTAGCTTGTTTTAATATGCATCTATCTGTCTATCAACCTCTTTAGGTATGTTTTGCATAAGATGGTTATTTCTCTGAGTCAGCAATTAGATTCCCATCATTTATCCTAGATTCACTATGTTTTACTGGTCATCTTAATGTTAAATGTTTACACACAAAAAACATGTACAACACACAATAAAGTATATGGTACATTCTCTTTCTCAATAAATATGGGTTTCCAATACTGAATTTCTGATGCTTATCTGTTGTTATGGAGAGGCCTTCTGGTAAAGATTATGTGTTTCAGCTGAATTAAACTACAAAATGTGTGTTAAAAGAAAAGCCTGATATGAAAAATACCTGGATTTAGGATTTTTTGAAAAGCTATAGAATATCTAGTACTTTGAAGGCCTTGCTTCAGAACTTTTGTCAAAAATACAAATACTCAATTTTTCTTATATCTAGATATTAGATAACAGGCATTAGATGTATTTTAATTCTAGTAACCATAGAGGCTAGGTAGCTAGTAAGAAATCAATGTAAAGAGGTGCTCTTCCACAGAAGGGGAAATACAGTGTAGTATTAGAAAAGGATAAAGAGTTGGACTACAAGAGGAATATTAATTGGGAAGGGAAAAAGAGGGTATGGTAAATGACAGAATATCAGGAGGAACAGCTAACACTAAAGGCCTTTAGAATATTTATACAAAAACCCATTACTGTAGGCAATGCCCAACTAGACATCTTTTTTTTTAATTAGATATATTATTTACATTTCAAATGATTTTCCTCTTACTGGTTCCCCCTTGCTTAAAAGTCCCATACACACTCTTCCCTCCCCCTGCTCCCCAACCAACCCATTCCTGCCTTCCCTTCCTGGTATTCCCCTACACTGCCCCATTGAGCCCTTCCAGGACCAGGGGCCTCTCCTTCCTTCTTCTTGGTATCATTTAATAGGGTTATTTGGCTCTCTGGACTCTACCTTCTTGAGTTCCTTGTATATCTTGGATATTAGCCCTCTGTCGGATTTAAGGTTGGTAGACATCTTATGATACAAAGGAAAACCTCCAATACCAAAAATGCATTGCATCTTATTGAGTCACTGACTTTCCATCTATAGCTACTTCAATAGTAGTGAAGAGCAGTTATAATGATGGTGAATATAATACAATATTCTTTCTATGTGCTCTAGTTAATACTTCCCTTTTATTTCAAAGTAGTATTGAGGCTAATTTCTCACTGAGAATCTTCTGCACATTGTGCTATTTTCATATTAAAACTTGCTTTTTGACCTTATTATAGTAGATTCTGTTATTTTCAACTGAGAATACTAAATGAAATGATGCATATTTATTATCATTTACAAAAATAGACCTCTTCATCTCTTCTATCATAATGAGCAAATGAATGTTATATGTAACAACATCTATATTTTAAAATCGAGATGCTCCCCTCCTTAAAAACTGACACAAGTAAAATATCTACATTGCTAGTTAGTAACTGATGATGAATGGCTTCTTTGTTCTCCAGTGTGCTTACAATTTCTGCTCTGCTTCTTCTTCAGCAGTCTGTCATCACTCTGAATATCACTTTGCAATGTTTACCTCCTTTGGTTCAGTTCCTTCTGAATTGTCCTTGAGTGATCCTTTGCTGGTAGCTGATTTTATGGTTTTTGGCTTCTTGTCAAGAACTGGTTTCAAACTGAATCTGACCTTGATGCTACACTGAGTAGAATTTCCTACATTCCCAAGTCCTTCCTATATATCTGTACTATCTGGTTTTGTGTGTCAACTTGACACAGGCTGGAATTATCGGAGAAAGAGCTTCAGGTGGGGAAGTGCCTCCGTGAGATTCAGTTGCGGTGCATATTCTCAGTTGGTGATCAAGTGGGGGGGGTATTGTGGGTGGTGCCATCGCTGGGCTGGTAGCGTTGGGTTCTATGAAACAATAAGCTGAGCAAGCCAAGGGAAGCAAGCCAGTAAGTAACATTCCTCCAAGGCCTCTACATGAGCTCCTGCTTCCTGACTTGCTTGAGTTCCCTGATTTCCTATGGTGATGAACAGCAACATGGAAGTGCAAGCTGAATAACCCCTTTTCTCCCCAACTTGCTTCTTGGTCTTGATGTTTTATCCAGTAATGAAACCCTGACTAAGACCAAGACGCTCTTTTTTAATCAACCCTGTGTACAGCCAGCAGTACTTTTATAACGGAATCATTCTACATATACTTTGTCTTAGTGTGCAATTCTGAAAGTGATTCGATTCCCTTGAAAAACTGTAATGATTGGTAGTTTAATCCCTGGGAGCTCAGAAAGGTCCAGTTAGTTGATATTATTGCTCTTCCTACGGGGTTGCAATCACTTTCAGCTCCTTCAGTCCTTCCCCTAACTCTTTCATTAGGGTCCCTGTGCTCAGTCTGGTGGTTGGCTTTCGGCATCCGCATCTATACTGGTTAGGCTCTGGTACAGTCTCTCAGGAGACAGCTATACTAGGTTCCTGTCAGCAAGTGCTTCTTGGCATCAGCAATAGTGTGAGTTGGTGTCTGTAGATGGGATGGATCTGCAGATAGGTAGAGAGGTCTCTGGTCAGTCTTTCCTTCAGTATCTGCTCCACTCTTTGTCCCTGCGTTTCATTTAGACAGGAACAATTCTAGGTTCAATTTTTGAGATGGGTGGGTCGCTCCATCCCTCAACTAGTAGCCTTGCCTAGCCTCTGCATATAGTCTCTATAGGTTCTATTTCCCCTTTGTTGGGTATTTCAGCTAATGTCATCCCTGTTGGGTCCTGGAAATCTCTTGCTTCCCTGGCATCTGGAAATTTCTAGTGGCTACCCCATCCCCATCCCCCACTGTTACACACCTCCATTTAATTTCCTGACCCTCTGTACTTCCCCCCCCCCCATCTCCTCTCACACCTCATCCTGTACCCCCTTTTTCCTTCCTTCTCTTCTTTCCCTCTCAGGTTCCTCCCTCCTTCTTCCTCCCATGATTATTTTGTTCCCCCTTCTAAGTAGGACTGAAACATCCATGCATTGGTCTTCCTTCTTCTTGAAGATTGCATATGTAGGGACCCATGGCTCCAGGTGCATATGTAACATCATATCTGGCATCAATGGGCAGGAAGACCCTTGCTCCTGTGGAGGCTTGATGCCATCGAGTAGCAGGATGCTTGTGCAGTGAGGCGGGAGCGGGTGAGTGGGGGACCACCCTCATAGAGGCAGGGGCAAGAGGGATGGGATAAGGGGGCTGCAGAGGAGAAACAGTGAATGGTGACTACATTTGAAATGTAAATACATAAAATAAACAATAAAAATGGTATTTATCTACTAATACTCAAAATACAAAAAAGAAAAAGAAAAACTGCAATGAAATGGTATTTTAACGGTGTGTATTCTGAAATACATTTGGACTTCAAAAATAGTATTTAAAATTTGCCCTATCTCTAATTTTCAGAAGGTGAAAGAAAAATGAGCTAATATGAAGTTAAGACACTTGGGCTTACAATGTATCCCACAAGAAACATAAACTAACATAAATCCAAATATCAGGCACCAGGAACCTCATTTGAATGGCTGTTAAGGTAGACTAAGTCACTATTACAATGAAAGAGTTTACTGATGCAGCCCTTGATTGGCTCTCAGGCCTTGAGTATGGACCTCCCCTTTGCTAAGACACTGCACATGTAGCATACAGGACTGGGATGATTCAAGATGTATCAGACAAGCCTCTTCCCTGTGGTTTAGATTCAATGGTTCCAGAAAATACTACCTAAGTTGTCGAGGGAAGGTATCAATTAAACAGTCCTATCCAGTTTAAATATATATATATATACCATGACAATTACCAGCGTGATAAGATTTTCACAAAGGTGCTATGAGTGGCCCTCACATTTCAGTGGCAACTAACAACAGTCTTAATTGTACTCAAAATCCACACAGAAGGAAAGAAGTCATGCTTTATATCAGAAACCCAGCAAGCATCTCCGGACTAGTGAAAGCACAGACCTTAGGAAAATATCTGTATGGCACTGCCCTGGCTTGTAGGGCACACTGTGTGGGGGATAGGGGGAGTTGGGGGAAAAAACCACATCCTGCCAGAACTCACTCTGGCAGGGCAGACATGGGAAACTGCCTTGTGATCCCACAGACTGCTGCAGGACAGGCATCAGGTCAGGCCATGTGAGGTGGCTGGACCCTGTGGGGGTTGGGCAGGGAAGTGCAAAGTCTTGGGGCCCCCAGGCCTCACTGGTTCTAGCTCTTGGGCATCACAGGACACCAGCTGGATAATTCGGAAGAGCTGAGAATGGGGCCCCAGGGGCAGCTTGGTCAGTCCCGAACCGAAGGAGAAAGGGGGCAGGGGGAAGGTGTGCTGGGATGGTTCCGTGTGGGCAAGTCCTTAGTCCAGTCTGGTGATTGGAAATGCTGGGAGGTAATCCACTGGTTTTAGTGCTTTATTGTAGGAGTGTAGAGTGAGAGCGTGAAGGTAGAGAAGTAGAACCTGGCTGTGGCCACGTGGAGAGAGGGGGAAGGCAATGGGGAGAGAGGGGAAGCAAACGGACAAGAAATAAGAGATAGACAGGGGAGTAAAAGGATGAGAGACTAAGAGAGAGGAGGGGGCCAAGCAACCCCTCTTATAGTGGGCTGGGCTAACGGGCTATTGCCAGGTAACCGTAGGAGTGGAGTCCAGCTAGAATATCAGGTGCTTGAGTATTGCCCTACATGACTGATGGCCACAGAATTATGGAGTTGAGGGCATTGTGGGTGTCAGGAGCCTAGTGTCTGGGAGCATAGCTAATGGGGTCTGTCCCTTGTAGATTCATCTACTGGGTCTCTGGAAGTTAAACCTTGTACAACCAGAACACAGACTGCCTTTCACAGTCCAACAAAAATCTATTACCACCACTTTGCTAGTCCATCGTATAATTCCTATCTACATTTTAAATATTATACTTATGTCCACAGATAAGTGTAACTACTACTGCTCATTAAGGATGTTTTTCAGCAGCGCTGGAAGATGAAGACAGAAACCTCTTTATGGCCATGCCCTGAGGCAGAAGCAAGAAAGACTGCCACACAACTAGCCCACCATCCCAAATTCTATACTCTGTGGGCTATAGATACAGAGAGTCCTACCTACCATATTGCCAAGCAATGCAACACAGAATAGGAAAGATGTCTACAGACCTGCCTTCTAGCACTGCTACATGGGAGAGCTTTAAACATAATGCCCATTAGCCATCACAGAACAGATTTCCAAGAGAGGCACACCAGCTGCATGGCCAGTCAGCAGCAGGAGCCACTAGAATCTGCTAGCAGGTAGTGGACAATTGGGCAGCTTGAGCATTATGAAAAGGATGAAACTGGAGACACAAGACACTGCAGAAGAATAGCTTGTGAGAAGCCAGCCCCACCTCCCTCGCACATGATGAAGTTCCAGCCTGTGTTAACACTGAAGACCATGTCTGGGTCATTGGCTATGCAGCTTCAGGGATCAGTGTCAAAGTCTTTGGCTCATTTACCACAGAGATAATGGTGATGTTCCTTGGCAGGGTAGCCTCCAGGGACCATGTGGATTTCCAGGGGATTTGCAGAATTGGCTCTGCCTCTTACTGGCTGTTTCCCTCTGGAGAGCTGTTCCCAACTCTCACAGGCACCAGGGAGAATGGGTCCTGTACTTCATGCTGCCTGCAGCACAGTTAAGGTTGCCCTGGTTGTAGGGGTGCTGCTGAGCCAGTCCTGAGGGCCAGAGAGAGCAAGGGATTGCTGATCGCACCCTTCTGCTGTGGTGTGTCAAGGGAGTTGAGCTAATACCCTCCCCAACCCACCCATCCATGGAGTTTGGAACATGGGCCCCAGAGTCATAAGAGCTGGAGAACAGGTCCTGCACTTTGTCTTGACAACACAGCAGACTTTTGTGGTGAGGGGCAGGGGAGTTTGCCATAAAGATAAGAGAACAGGATTGCTGGCTGGCCTGACCACTCCTTTTCCTTTGCTGCCTTGAGTTAGAATGTGTGTGGGACGATGTCAATTGCCACTTGCCACATCCTGCACTTGGGATAGCAAGAGAGCCACCCAGGCCCAGATTCCTTTCTTTGAGTTGGCCCACCTCAAAAATCTACATATCTGTGAACTGTTGGTGCATGTGAATAGGTCTGTCCTGTTGATCCAGGAATGCAGGCTCTCTGTGACAGAGATTAACAATGGGAAGGCTCAGAGGAGTCTGTGTAGGATCCAAAATTGATGCTGTCACAGAGACCAGAGACCTTGAACCAAACCAATGACTCAGCAGGAAACTTTTGCAGGTGAAGAAGATGTATGATCAGAGGGGTATACTGTGGATACAAAGTTACACACTACAGCTTCCACAACAAGATGTTTTCTATGTTTTATTAGGTTTTTCATTTGATTTATTTGTTGTTGTTCTTGTTGTTGGGTGTGTGTGCTGTTTTGTGGGGGAGGATACAAGGACAGAGGGTGGATATAAGGGGACGGGGGATGGGGGGACTGGGTTGAATGATGTAAAACTCACAAAGAATCAGTGAAGGGTTTAAAAGTCCAATTAAAAACATAAAGATAAAGAAGTTTTCTTCACAGCAAATGTAGGCTACCATAGAAAACCACAACTGGACATAATGCATTGGTCAACAGATCACAATTAGGCTACTCCCAAAGAATACACTTACAACATGATTCCTGTATCTCTGGCTAAAGGAATATCACAGCAGAAGGAACAGAAAGATTGTAAAAGACAGAATACCAGTAAGTCGTCTGTGAAAGAAGTCTCTCTCAGAAGTGGCTATACAAACAGGACCAGAAGACTGATAATACCATTGGAAATGTTAAAATGGAAGGAGAAAAATTTCATTGTTACCTGCCTTAAAATAAAGACCTACAGGCAGCTCATGACTGCTGAGAATAGGAGAATTAGATGAGTCCACTTGTATTAGCTGTCCAATTCAGAGTGGTCAGTCTTGAAACTATATACACACAAGGAATAAAGTTCTATTTACATATATGTGTTTATGTGCATACCCATATGTGCACACACATATATGCATATAAATGAATATATCAATAACAGCATATGGCATATGGGGAAGAGTGACTGTAAGAGGTTGCAGAGAAAAATGAAAACATGATAAAATTTAATTTTAGTTAAGACTATATTTTTAAAAATATAATTGGGTTACAAATAGAGCATTATCTAGAAGATTTATCCTTGTATCAAAATATTAACCAAGACAATTTTACTAAAGTATTTGTAAAAATTACCTTTCTCATCAATGTTACTAAAAAACTGACAAGTGCAGAAAGGTTTACATTTGTTTATGATTTATTGGAATATATTCCATTACAATTGGAAAAATGTTACAGAATTTGCTCATGCCTGAGTATATTAAAGGAATGCCCAGATTAAGACCAACTGTTCAAACACATGAGTGCTTCAGGAATACTCTATAACCGAACAATGCTATTGTTGTTTGATGATTATTTTATATTTCATATATTCAAGTCCTTGACTGTGAAAGTATATGTAGGACAGAGAGAATATAAATCTGAACAATGTTTTCATTATTCAGTAACTGAAATTTAATGATGTTGATAATACATTTAAATAAGATCTAAGACCACCGAAACTATGAAGCAGCCCAGGACTAATGTGGTAAAACATTAACAAATTTATCATTAAATTATCCTATACAAGATGGCTATTAAAAAGATCATAGCTTATGTGGTAGTTCTTTAGTCTTTCTTTGGGGAAGCCTACCCCCCCTTTCTTTTTCTCTAAACCAATTATGTTTTGGTAGAAAAGTCACAAATAAAGGTTGTATGTAGAATTCTATTGTTTGGATTATTTAGCTACCAGAAATAGGACCAAATCATTTGAAATAAGTAAATGTTATAGCATGAGGAAACTCAAAAGTAAAAACAAATTTTCCAGTAATTCCAAACCCAAATGAAATTAGAAATTCGGGAAATGCTACATTGCTCTAATGAGGCACACTATCAAACCATCCAGGCTTGCCTCTTGGGTCAGTAAGTATATGAAGATGAAATGGTTCTTGGCCTTTTAATTGTTCAATATGTTTCTTTTTTTCAATATTCTATCCATAAAAGGAAATAATACCCTGTAGTTGATTAAGAAAATAGTGACCTAATAACTATGTTTTGCCATATACTAAACTTAATAAGATGTCTTTATTTACTGTTTATTTCCTTAGGCAAAACTCACTCTTTCATTATTCCAAGATGATATGAGGCAATCATTATTTGTTGTCGGTTAAATGAGAAATATCGTCATAGGCTAAGGCATTTAAATACTTGAGACTTTTTGGAGAGGTTTAGGAAATAAAGACGTGTTAAATAAATTATTTTAATGATGACAGACTTTAATAGTTTACAGCCTCATACCATTTCCAGTTCACTCTCTCTACTTTGTTCTTGCATTTGAAAACATGACATTTCAGTTTTCATTTCCTGCTCCCATGCCTACCTTTTGTGCTGCCATACTTCCCCACCATAATGGACTCTTATCCCTCTGGAATTATAAACCTAAATAAGTTTTATGTTCCATAAATTTTCTTTGCTCATGGCAAAAAAACACAGGAAAGTAACTAATACAGAAATTGGTACTAGAGAGTGGACTGTTGATGTTTTGTTTTATTTTAATGTGTCAGACTTCAAAACTTTGGACTAGAAAAGTATTTGACTTCTTTAAGTAGAGACTAGAGGGCTGTTGCAGTAGAATCCTAGGAGGCAGTAATACTAAAAGCAATGGGAATATTGGAAGCCTGGCTAAAATTGTTCAGAACTGCACAATATTAGTAAGAGGAATAGAGGACAATCCTGTGATACTGTTTTTTTTTCTACCTGTTTCCTAAGAACTTGTCCTAAGAACATGCTAACTTAGATTATCTAAATTTTTGGTGGAAGAAAATGTTAAGGCAGTGTAATACTAAAATTTTTATGTAGTTATACTTGACAATTCTTATCCATGTCTACACTTACAGGAGAAAATTGTGCAAAATGAAATGCAAAATATAAAATTTGAAGAGAAAAAGATTATTAAGATTCTTAACGTTACAGTCAAGGCATGAAAAAGAAAATCTAATTCTTATGGAGATTTGCATCAGTAAGAAGAGATCTGCTTTGCAGTGAAATAAAGGGAAAACAAGACCTAATATACAGCTAAGTTTCTAACTAGTAAAAAGAAAATACATAAGAAGTTTTTCGCTCCTAGAAAGCAACTGCTATCGATGTGGGTCCAAGGCAAATGGCTCCCTCTCAAGACAGGAGCAGAACTTGGCAGTCTCATTGAAGTCATAAAGGTTGAAATAATAAAGGGACTGTGGATTCATCCCCTGTGTTTACTCATTTATTTTTATGTTTAACTAAAAAGAGTTCTCTCATACAATACGTCCCAACTGCTGTTTCCCCTCCCTTCACTCTTCCCAATCCTTCTACCCATGTACCCAGATTCATCCAAAAAAAAAAATCCACCAAATAAAAAGTTAAATAAAGCTAGACAGTATCCTCTCATATCAACACTGGACTAGGCAACACCATAGGAGGAAAAGGGTCTCAAGAGCAGACAAAAAGAGTCCAAGACAACTGCCACTCCCACTATTAGGAGACTCACAAGAATACCAAACTAAACAACCATAAGGTAGATGCAGAAGTCCTAACTCATGCCCATCTGCAGTCCCTCCCAGGAAAGCAGAATTAGTATCAAAATGCAAGACCAAGGCTATCCACAACATACTCCCACAAGCTCTGTGACACTATTACCCTAGCACATCTGGCAGGCAGGACAGATTGTAAGTTTAAGATTTTGCAGCTGGGTTGATGTCCCAGACCTATTCCTAGGAGATTTGCCTGTTTATAGAAGATGGCCAGTTTGGGCTCCATATCTCATATTACTAGAAGACTTCAAAAGGGTTATTATTCTAGATTCCAAGTAATTTCCACTGCACTACATATCTATACCAAGCCCAAATACTCCCTTATTCCAGTATCTCTCCCAGTACTCTCTTCCTCTTTCCCTCTAACATCCCACCTGCACCTAGTTTACTTACAAAATACATTCCATTTCCCTTTCCCATGGAGATCCATGAGTCTATCCCTTATGCCCCTCCTTGCTATTTAGCTTTTCTGAGTCTGTGGATTGTAGCACTATTATCCATTACTTAACAGCTAATATGCACATAAAAGAGTATATATAATGTTTGTATTTCTATGTCTGGGTTGTCTCACTCAGGACGATCTTTTCTAGTTCTATCCATTTATCTTGACATTTTATGGTTTCATTATTTTTAACAAGTGAGTAATATTTCATTGTGTAATGTACCACATTTTCTTTATCCATTCTTCAACTGATGAACATCTAGTTCATTTTATGTCTTTGGAAGTTATGATTAGAGCTGTAATGAACATGGTTGTAGTAGGAAAGGATGTCTTTTAGGTATATTTTTAAGTGTGGTATAGCTGGGTCTTGAAGTAGAATGATTTGCAGTTTTCTGAGGAACTGCAATATTGATTTCATCCTCTGTATTTTAAAGGAGCTACTGATGGCATTATGTGGCAGAGAGTCTCAGACTGAAAGGTCTGAGAAAGAAAAAGCCACCAAGAGACCATTTGTGTGAAGCAGACAAAGTTTGACTATCTTAAGAAGTTGGAGATGCCAGAGCTGTGTGTATGCATGTTATCTGTCAAGAGAGCTGAATAAACAGAGTGCACCCAGACTAAGAGAAAGAGAGATGTATATTTCTGATAGCAAAAGTACATGGCCAAAACCATCTGAGTCCTTTTACAAGTTTGTCTTGCTGGGTGAGTCTTGCTTTATTCCTCACTTTGCCTGCATTTCTTCCTTTCTACATAGAAATATACATTCTGGGTAATTTTATGTCATTTGCCTTTTGATTCCCTAAGAGGTTTTAATTAAAAGATTAAGTTGAGTCTTACCAGAGACTTTGGACTTTTAAACAGTGTTGAGACTGAAGTAATATAGGGATATTTGAAGGTGAACTGAGTGCACTTTGCTTTGTGATATGTCAGTGAGCCTATGTGAGTGAGGGCATGATATCTGGTGCTTTAAGAAATTGTATTCACATTTGAAGAGTTGGTCCTATGCTGGTGGAGCTCTTTGAGCAGGTTTAGGAGAAATGACCTTGTTTGTAGTCGCTGTACTTCACTGTAGGTAAGCTTTAAGAGTTTAAAGCCTCAGCCTCTATCCGTTTTCAGTTCTATCATCTGTTTATCATATCTATCATTTATCTATCTATCTATCTATCTATCTATCTATCTATCTATCTATCTATCTATCTATCATCTATCTATCTATCTATCTATCTATCTATCTATCTATCTATCTATCTATCATCTATCTATCTATCTATCTATCTATCTATCTATCTATCTATCTATCTATCTATCTATCTATCTATCTATCTATCTATATCTATCATCTATCTATCTATCTATCTATCTATCTATCTATCTATCTATCTATCTATCTATCTATCTATCTATCATCCATCTATCTAATTTATCTACTCTATCTCTTTCTATCTGGTTAATGTTTGCATTTAAATGTGAGAGTTCTCAGTTTCATGCACCTACAGCCATCCTTGCCCCTTGATTCCATGTGTCCCAAGCTTCGTGTACATTTATCCCTCTACAACTACAAGACAAAATAAACTTCTAACATTAGAGACTCTTGGTCACAGTGTTCAATCACAGAAACAGAAAAGTAGCAATGCTGAGTGAGAAAATAAACATGAATTTGGACAGTGAGAGGGAAGAAGGAAAGTTTGAAAATCAGTGAGTGGTGAAATCACTTTGTTGTATTTTGAGTTCATTCAATGTATACTAATTTGTATTCTGATGAGATAGAAAAGAAAAAGAGGGGGCAGTGTCAAACTGGAAAATACCAACAAAACAATGTGAAAAATTTGATTTTTAAGGTAGAAAAGATTCTATGTAGATACATTAGGAAGATTACCTGATAGGGAGGAAGCAGTCATAGAATACATAACAGTTTATAATTTTCTTTTCATTTTCAGTTTAAGTTTTATAATTATGACTGTTTATTTGCTTCTTTTTGTTCTTTTTTTAAATTGGGTATTTTATTTATTTACATTTCAAATTTTATCCCCTTTCCTGGTTTCCCCTCTGGAAACACCCTATTCATAATCCCTCCACCTGCTTATATGAGGGTGCTCACCACCCACACACCCACCTCCCCTCCCTGGCATTCCTCTATACTGAGGCAGCAAGCCTTCCTAGGATCAAGGGCATCTCCTCACATTGATGCCCTACAAGGCCATCCTCTGCTACATATGCAGCTGGAATCATGGGTCCCTCCATGTGTTCTCTTAGGATGGTGGTTTAGTTTCTGGGAGTTCTGGGGGGAACAGGTTGGTTGATATTGTTGTTCTTCCTAGGGGGTTGCAAAGCCCTTCAGCTCCTTCAGTCTTTTCTCTAACTCCTCCATTGGGGTCCCATGCTCAGTCCAATGGTTGGCTGTGAGCATCTGCCTCTGTATTTGTCAGGCTCTGCAGAGCCTCTCAGGAGACAGCTGCAACAGGCTCCTGTCAGCAAGCACTTCTTGCCATCTGCAATAGTGTCTGGGTTTGGTGTCTGTATATGAGATAGATCCCCAGGTAGAACAGTCTCTGGATGGCCTTTCCTTTAGTTTCTGCTCAACACTTTGCATATTTTTTCCCCATGAGTATTTTGATCCCCTTCGAAGAAAAACTGAAGCATCTACATTTTGGTCTTCCTTTTTCTTGAGCTTCATGTGGTCAATAAATTGTATCTTGGGTATTCAGAATTTTTGGGCTAATATCCACTTATCAGTGAATGCATACCATGTGTGTTCTTTTGTGATTGGGTTACCTCACTCAGAATGATATTTTCTAGTTCCATCTATTTGCCTAAGAATTTCATGAAGTCATTGTTTTTTAATAACTGAGTAGTACTCCATTGTGTAAATGTACCACATTTTCTGTATCCATTCCTCTGTTAAAGGACATCTGGGTTCTTTTCATCTTCTGGCTATTATAAATATAGCTGATATGGACATGATGGACAATTTTTTGGGCATATGCCCAGGAGTGGTATAGCTGGGTCCTCAAGTAGTACTGTTTCCAATTTTCCAAGGAACTGAAAGACTGATTTACAGAGTGGTTGTACCAGCTTACAATTCCACCAACAATTGAGGAGTCTTCATCTTTCTCCACATCCTTGCCAGCATCTGCTATCTCCTGAACTTTTAATCTTAGCCATTCTAACTGGTGTGAAGTGGAATCTCAAGGTCCTTTTGATTTGCATTTCCTTAATGACTAAGGATATTGAACATTTCTTTAAGTGCTTCTTATCCATTCAGGTTTCCTCAATTGAGAATTCTTTGTTTAGCTCTATACATCACTTCTAATAGGGCTATTTGATTCTCTGTAGTCTAACTCCTTAAGTTCTTTGTGTATATTGAATATTAGCCCTTTATCAGATGTAGGATTAGTAAAGATCTTTTCCCAATCTGTTGGTTGCCGTTTTGTCCTATTGACAGTGTCACACACTCATAAGCTATTAATATTATCAACACCAAAATTGTATTAATTTCCAATAGTTCCCTAAGTTTCCTCACATCTCAATTAGTACTGTTAATGCTAGCATTTTGTGCAAAAAGCACCTAATATAAGACCTGTCCACTGAGGAAATTCTGTATAGTCTATTATAAATGCTCTACAGAAAATTGGATTTCCAGATATTAATTATTCTGCATAATGGAAATTTTGTAAGCTGTGATTATATTTTCCCATTTTGTTTTCTCCAACTGTTGGAAACTAATATTTGTTTTTTTCTAGAAGTTTAACTCTTACAGATTCACCAAATAAATACTATCATGTGTCTGTTTTATTTCATGCAGCATATTCTATAACTATATATAGATGAATACATAGATAATCATATGCCTGTAGAGATATATTTAAATAACTCTTTGTATGTGCATACTCATACACAGATATATAAACAGTTCTGTCATAATGAATTATGACAAGACTTCTCTTACATTCCAAAGAATTAGAACTTTCATCATATCTCAAAGGCAGGGTTAATAATATAGACTGAGTTCATTTAATCCACATTTAAGAGAACAATCTAGCAATTTTACCTGACTTGGATTTGTCATGTAACTAATTTTCACACCCACCCAATGTGTAGCTGTAGTCTTAAATTATGTATTCTTCCACAGCCTTGCCCTGGGATAATTCATCTGTGTTATGATAATAATTTAATAGAAAGCACAAATAATGGATGATGAAAGCAGTCTTTTGACATGTATATTCACCACACATGTTGAAGACAACATGAAGCTATTACTTGATAAGCAATTATGTTTGTAATATGGTTTGTTGTTTAGGTCAGTTGGGATATGTTGGAGTCAGTAACAGAACTCCATATAAAGCTCTGTAATAGATACTGTAAAGTATCTATTCGTCATGTGATGTTTGCCATCATGTTCAGTGACTAGAGCAAAGTCCTATAACACATAGGGATAGGGACAAGGTTAGATTCAAAAACATGAGGAGGCACAGATTCAGACTTATGTACCAGGCAGACAAGAGGATGATGGGCATAAGGAGTGTGAGGTAGAGAATAAGTATTTATACATTCTTCTAGCTAAATGCCACCAAAGATAAGCCCTTTAATTTCTTTCCTGCATGCAACATTAATGAATTATTGGTGAGTAGGAGTTTATTATTAGTGTACTAAAGTCAGGAAAAATATAGAAAAACAGTTTAAAAATTGTAAAGTATAAGTTTTTTGGCAAGTTGCTCCTGAACCGTTAATCCCTTATAGGCCCACACATACACTAATCTAATTGTAAATAATTTGAGTGCATATTTTAACTATTGTAAACAGTGCTTGGAAAACATAAGAGTAAAGGTATTTATTTATGATTATGTTTTATATTTTCTTTGAATTGATTTATTGTTTTGATGATTATTTCCTGTAACACATAAAATAGTAATTGCTCCTGTGGGTGTGATAAGAGAGTTAACATTTGCAGACTGCTCATTCAGTGCCAAAAACAAAACAAAACAAAACAAACAAAAAAACCTAAGCATCTCTCTTTGGATTGCTCTAATAATAATTACCTTGAGAATTTATTAATGACTCCATTTATTTCACAGTTGAGAAAAATATAGCTGAGAGAGGTTAAACACCACAAGAGGCCATGATGGTCATTTTTTTCATCACACTGTGAAGTAGCTTTATGCTTGCATTGTTCAAATATCTATGTTTTTGTTATTTTACTGTAAGTTTTTACATATATATGATCTAGATTATTTTAGTAGGGTTCTGGATCATGTGCACAGCAGATGTTGAAATGAAAGGAAATCAAGTTCAGCTGTTATTTTTCAGGAAGGGTCAATGAAGGAAAACACTGTAAGAAGTAAGTTTGGGATGGGATATAATGATTCAATCAACATCATGTAAGAATAAAAAGAAAAACTTGGGATAACACTGCAGTTTTCTAAATATGATCACCAACTACTTTCATAACTTTTTTGGACCTTAATTTTTCTTTTCATGTAGCCATCATATCTCCCTGAATTATTTTGTTCTTATTCTTTCCAAGTTGCTATCTTAAAATTTTATTCTTGCAAATTATTGCATAAAATGCCCAAACCTACACTTGGATGTTAAATATAAAACTTTTATGATAAAAAAACTTTTATGATAAACAACAGAAAACAACAGATAAACCACTAAACTCTACATAAATAACATAGGAAATCACAAAACAATTCCCTGCTTCTTCCCAAGAGGCCGACTTTGTGACTGTGGAGTTGATGTTATCACCAATGCCATGGGAAGCTGCTGTCTTTGACATGTCTCATCATGGCAGAAAGATGACTCAAAACTTACTCCCTCATACCTTTACAGGAAGTCTGAGTTTCCTGAGACAATAATATTTTGTCCTTATCCCAAGTCACATGTATCAACTCTGGTGGAAATGAATTGATTGGATCCTCAACAGGATATGTGTAGAAATCTTAAATGTCTAGAAAATCATTAGTATATATTAGGATCTCAAAGCTTACAAAAAAAGAATTGCTGCAATCTTCTCATAAGTTTTCTAAAATAGACAAATAGTTTTCAAGTATCTGTAAACTTTCAAGCTATAAAACAGTCATCTCTAGTTTTCCATCACAAAAATATAATTTCACTTCTATATAGGGAAACAATTAAGTTTGAAGTCTGATCACCCACGATAGCTATGCTGGCTGTTTTCACATCAACTTGAAATAGGCTAGAATCATTTTGGGAGAAAGAAACTCATCTGAAAAAATGCTCACAAGATTGGTCTATAGTCAAGCCTGCTGTAAACTTCCTTTTTTTAAAATTAGATATTTTCTTCATTTACATTTCAAATATCTCCTTTCCTCCATTTCTCCTCTGAAAACCCCCATCCCATCCCCCTCTCTCTTGCTCACTCTCCCACACACTCTTCCTTCCCTGTCCTGGCATTCCCCTACACTGGAGCATTGAGCCTTTACAGGACCAAGGGCCTCTCCTCTCATTGACATCTAACAAGACCATCTTCTGCTACATATGTGTCTGGGGCCATAGGTCCCTCCATGTGTACTCTGTGGTTGTAAACTTTCTTAGTTGATTATTGATTTGTATGGAACCAGATAACCTGTGGCATTTGTTCCTGGGGAATGTAAGTTTAAGCTGAGCAAGCCATGAGGAATAAGCTAGTAAAAAAAATGTCTTTTTTTTTGTCCCAAAATTTCCTTCTGTGGCTGCTGCTTCAGTTTTTGCCTCCAGATTTCTGCTCTGCTGGAATTTTGGTCCTGATTTCCTTGGCAATAGAAAGTGGTAGGATAAAATAAAGCACTTGCCCCCAACTTTTAGCCATGGTATTTTATCATAGCACTAGGATCTCTAGTTAAGAGACTTGCCCATGACATTCCTTACTTGTCTTGTTCAGAATTATTAGCAATTCAATATTTTATAACTGGAAAATAAATGGTAGCTTAATATTTCTACATAGGCTTTTCTCTGTGAAAACTTTAGAGCAATAAAGGGGATTGCTAGATAACATACATAGTATATCATACAGCAAATTATTTAGAAGGTTTGAATAACACCATGATTCTTTTTCCTTCGACAAGTCAGAAAGTCATGTATGTTATTTACAATTTAATTTTCAGAAGTATTCCTTGTTCTTGCTTCTTGTGTTTATCATTTATAGTATATTTGAGAACATGTTTTCCCTTACATGTGGTTGCTGCAGTTTTATATTAACTATTAGCAGGTTACTGAGACACATTCTTTTCCCAGATAGTGGCAGAAATATTCTATTTTTAAATTATATTTTATGCCATATTTGCTTTATTTACATTTCAAATGTTATCCCCTTTCCTCATTACCCCTCTGAAAGCCTCCTATCCCATCCCGCCTCCCCCTGATGACTAACCCTCCTCCCACTTTCCTGACCTGTCACTCCCTAAACTAGGGCATCATTCCTTCACAGGACCAATTATGGTCTCTCCTCTCATTGATGTCTGAAAAAAACCATCTTCTGCTACAAATGTAGTTGGAGCCATGAGTTCCTCTTTGGTTGGTGGTTTAGTCCCTGGGAGCTCTGGAGGTATTGCTTGGTACATATTATTGTTCCTCCTATGGGGCTGCAAACCTCTTTAGCAACTTGGATTTTTTTTCCTAGCTCCTCCATTGGGGACCTTATGTTCAGTTCATTGATTGGCTGTGAGCCATGGGTATTTTGATCCCCTTTCTAAAAAGGACCAAAGTATTCACATGTTGGTCTTCCTTCTTCTTGAACTTCATGTGGTCTGAGAATTGTATCTTGGGTATTTTGAGCTTTTGGGCTAATATCTGCTTATCAGTGAGTGCACACCATGTGTATTCTTTTGTGACTGGGTTACACCACTCAGGATGATAGTTTCTAGTTCCATCCATTTGCCTAAGAATTTCATGAATTCAATGTTTTTAATAGCTGAGTAGTACTCCATTGTGTATATATACCACAATTTTCTGTATCCATTCCTCTGTTGAGGGACATCTGGGTTCTTTCCAGCTTCTGGCTATTATAAATATGGCTACTAAGAACATAGTGGAGCATGTATCCTTATTACATGTTGGAACATCTTCTGGGTATATGCCCAGGAGTGGTACAGTGGGTCCTCAGGTAGTACTATTTCCAACTTTCTGAGGAACTGCCAAACTGATTTCCAGAGTAGTTTTAACAGCTTGAAATCCCTTCAGCAATTGAGGAGTGTTCCTCTTTCACCACATCCTCTCCTGCATCTGCTATCTCCTTAATTTTTCATCTTAGCCATTCTGACTGGAGGGTGCTGAAATCTCAGGGTTGTTTCAACTTGCATTTCCCTGATGATTAAGAATGTTGAACATTTCTTTTTGTGTTTCATAGCCATATGATATTCCTCAATTGAGAATTCTTTGTTTAGCTCTGTACTCCATTTTTTAATAGGGTTATTTGTTTCTCTGGAGTCTAACTTCTTAAGTTCTTTGTATATATTGGATATTAGCCTTCTATCAGATATAGGATTGGTAAAGATGTTGGTTGCCATTTTGACCTATTAAAAGTGTTTTTTGCCTTACAAAAACTTTGCAATTTTATGAGGTTCCATTTGTCAATTCTTGAACTTGGAGTATAAGCTATTGGTGTTCTATTCGGGAAAATTTTCCCTGTGCACATATGCTCCAGGCTCTTCCCCACTTACTCTTCTATTAGATTCAGTGTATCTGGTTTAATGTGGAAGTCCTTGATCCACTTGAATTTGAGCTTTGTTCAGGGAGATAAGAACGGATCAATTTGCATTTTTCTAGATGTTGAATGCCAGTTGAACCAGCACCATTTTTTGAAAATGCTATCTTTTTTTCCACTGGATGGTTTTAGCACGTTTGTCAAAGATCAAGTGACCATAGGTAAGTGGATTTGTTTCTGGATCTTCAATTATATTCCATTGATCTAACTGCCTGTCATTGTACCAATACCATTCAGTTTTTATCACTATTGTTCTCTAGTATAGCTTGAGGTCAGGGATGGTGATTCAGACAGAAGTTTTTTTTATTGTTGAGAATAGTTTTCGCAATTCTGGTTTTTTTTTCAGATAAATTTGGAAATTGCTCTTTCTAATTCTATGAAGAATTGAGTTAGAATTTTGATGGGGATTACATTGAATCTGTAGATTGCTTTAGGCAAGATGGCCATTTTTACTATATTAACCCTGCCAATCCATGAGCAGGGGAGACCTTTCCATTTTCTGAGATCTTCAGTTTCTTTTTTCAGAGACTTGAAGTTTTTGTCATACAGATCTTTCAGTTGCTTGGTTAAAGTAATTTACCATGTCTCATATAGAAGACCAAATAATCACAAGCAATACATACCACAGGCATTACTTGGGCCACATATCTAATACTCTTACCAGCTGAAAAACTCTTTCTAAATCAGAGGTGTGATAGCAGATGGTTTGAAGTAGTATAGCCCAAATAGTTACATTTTTTCATGTGTCATGAACCACCAATTCTCATACCCCATGATAAGTGATAAATGTTTTAAGTATTTGTATCTGACCACTAACTATAGAAGACAAATTACTAAAGGTCCCCAAAATAGTATAGTATATATAATGCAGGTCAAGAGAAAAGTCTGTAGTATATAAGCATAGACTCCTACTAGATGATAAAAACAATTCTAGATGATTCACTAATCAATAGTCAATTAGACACCACATTTTTTCCCAGGGACAAAATATAGACAGGTATAAGAACCATTTCACTGTTTCAGTTAGTAGATTTACAAGTAAATTGAATGTGACCTTTTTTTACTATACACTGTCTGTATTTTCAAATTTGAGGGTTTTTTTCTAAATCAGAGTATACTTCAACATAATTGTGAAAGAATATTTTCTTTGCAATCACTGCATATATTAATTTTGATGGAATAGTAAGATTGGTATTTTGTTATCTTTATTTTCTATTTAAATTGCATGAAGTATATGTCCTGTTTAAATAGTACATATTTTCCTTCATTTTGTTATATATAATCATAGTCATGGCCATGTAAAGAGTCTTTGCTCTTCTTCCCTTCCGACCACCATCTGCAGCAGGGACCAGGCAGCTCCAAAGCCTTCTGTACTTAGCCTGCCAGGAGAGAGTGGTCTCCCAGCAGCAATTTAACTTCTGAGGGCGGACATGAGATCTCCACCTTCTCTCTGGAGGGGTACAGCTAGGAGCACACAGGGCATACGATAAGTGCAGCTGCTGGGACAGGAGTCTTCTCTTCCGGTCACCATTTACAGCAGAGAACCAGAAAGCTCCACAGCCTTCTAGGCACAGACCCTGTCAGAAGAGAGTTGGTTGCTCAGGAGTACAGACACAGGCTTACAGGCCCATAGGAGGGACAAGCTCCAATCAGAGACAGCAGGACCAACTAACACCAGAGACAACCAGATGGCGAAAGGCAAGCACAAGAACCCTACCAACAGAAACAAAGGCTACTTGGCAACATCAGAGCCCAGTTCTCCCAGCACAGCAAGTCCTGGATCCCCAAACACACTGGAAAAACAAGAATTGGATTTAAAGTCTCATCTCACGATGCTATTAGAGGAGATCAGGAAGGATATAAATAACTCCCTTAAAGAAATACAAGAGAACATTGGTCAAAAGGTAAAAGCCCTTAAAAAAGAAACATAAAAGTCCCTTGAAGAAATACAGGAGAGCATGGGTGAGCAGATAAGAGGCTCTTAAAGAGGAAACACAAAAATCCCTTAAAGAATTACGGGAAAACACAAACAAGTGAAGGAACTGAACAAAACCATTCAGGATCTAAAAATGGAAGTAGAAACAATAAAGAAATCACAAAATGAGACATTTCTGGAGATAGAAAATCTTGGAAAGAATTCAGGAGTCATAGATGCAAAACTCAAAAACAGAATACAAGAGATAGAAGAAAGAATCTCAGGGGCTGAAGATACCATAGAAAACATTGACTCAACAGTCAAAGAAAATGCAAAATGCAAAAAATTCCTGAGCCAAAACATCCAGGAAATACAGGACACAATGAGAAGACCAAACCTAAGGATTATAGGTAGAGAAGAAAGTGAAGATTTCCAACATAAAGGGCCAGTAAATATCTTCAACAAAATTATAGAAGAAAACTTCCCTAATGTAAAGAAAGAGATGTCCATGAACATACAAGAAGCCTATAGAACTCCAAACAGACTGGACCAGACCAGAAAGTCCTCCTGTCACATAATAATCAAAACACCAAATGCACTAAACAAAGAAAGAATATTAAAAGCAGTAAGGGAAAAAGTCAAGTAAGCTATAAAGGCAGGCCTATCAGAATTACACCAGACTTCTCACCTGAGACGATGAAAGCTAGAAGATCCTGGGCAGATCTCATACAGACCTGAAGAAATCACAAATGCCAGCCCAAACTACTATACCCAGCAAAACTCTCAATTACCATAGATGGGTAAAACAATATATTCATGATAAAACCAAATTTACCCAATATCTTTCCACAAATCCAGCCCTACAAAGGATAATAGATGGAAAACGCCAACACGAGTAGGGAAACTACACACTACAAAAAGCAAGAAAGTAATCTTTTTCCAACAAACCCAAATGAAGTAACCACACAAACATAAAAAGAACATCAAAAAGAGCAGGAAGCAACAATCACTATTCCTTAATATCTTATAACATCAATGGACTCAATTCCTCAACAAAAAGCATAGTCTAACAGAGATGTTTTTCATGTGGATCTTCGATTTTATCAGAAAGTGTTTGTGATTCCTCTTCTAATCAATTTAGTAATGGTTTTTATGTCTACCATTTTAACTGTATTATTTTCCATGATAATCTTTAATTTTAACATTTTTTCTATATATTTCTTCAATCTTATCAGAAATATTTTCCATGTGATTTCTTCAATTTTGTCAGAAAATGTTTATAATTTCACTTTCAATCAACTTAGGAATTTATTTATGCCTACCATTTTATCAGTATAATTTTTCCATGAAATAGTCAATCTTAACGTGTTTTCTATTTATATCTTAAATTTTACCAGTGATATTTTCCAGGTAAATCTTCAGCTTTATCATAAAATGTTTATAATTCCACTTTCAATCAACTTAGAAATATCTTTATGCCTACCATTTTATCTGTATAATTTTCCATGATAATCTTCAATTTTAATGTTTTTCTATATATTTTTTCAATTTTCTCAGATATATTTTTCATGTAAATCTTCAATTTTATCAGACAAGGTCTATAATTTCACTTTCTATCAACTTAGAAATATTTTTATGCCTGCCATTTTATCTGGATAATTTTCCATGATAATCTTCAATTTTCATGTTTTTCTATATATTTTTTCAATTTTATCAGAAATATCTTCCATGTAAATCTTCAATTTTATTCGAAAATGTTTATAATTCTACTTTCAATCAACATAGGAATATTTTATGCCTACCATTTTATCTATATAATTTTCCATGAAATAGTCAATTTTAATGTGTTTTTTTTTTTCCGAGACAGAGTTTCTCTGTGTATCCCCGGCTGTCCTGGAACTCACTTTGTAGACCAGGCTGTCCTCGAACTCAGAAATCCTCCTGCCTCTGCCTCCCAAGTGCTAGGATTAAAGGCGTGTGCCATCACCACCCGTTAATGTGTTTTTCTATATATTTCTTGAATTGTATCAGAAATATTTTCCTTGTAGATCTTCAATTTTATCAGAAAATGTTTATAATTCTACTTTCAACAACTTAGAAATATTTTTATGCCTGCCATTTTATCTTTAATTGTCCATGATAATCTTCAATTTTAATGATATTTTATATTTTTCTACAATTTTATTAGAAATATTTCCCATGTTAATCTTCAATTCTATCATAAAATATTTCTACTTCCTTTTTCAATTAATTTAGCAATGTTTTTTATGTTTACCATTTTACTCTTTAATTTTCCATGAAAATTGTCAATCTTAATTTTTCTATATGCTTTTTCAATTTTTTTTCAGAAACATTGTCCATGTAAATCTTTAATTTTATCATAAAATATTTTTTTACTTCCTTTTTCATTAAAAAAAGGAAAAAGGCCAAATTAAAAAAAAAAGTCTTTGCTATAGAAGTTTGATAGTGTCTTATGTATATGACTTCTGAATATATAAGTTTAAATATAAAAGTTCCTAATATCTTCTAATGAAATCTTCAAATGAAAATGTTATGTAGTTAAAAATTAGCCGTATATTTCATTTAATTCTTACTTAAGATCATAAGTCAATAAGTATTGCAAATATTTTCAGTGTTGAAACATCCAAACCTGAACAGCAATGTAACCACATTGGGTAGTAGTTATTACTGACAGTTTAGTTCTTAGATACTATATAAAATGCTGCTTCCATGGGTTCCTTTGCATGACTAAATGATCAGAGCTCCAATACAGCTATCTGTTCCATTCAACAGAGAAAAAACTCAATCATATTGGTCCTTTAAATTAATGAGTCAATTTAGAAAAAGTCAATGAACCCCATATATAACTAAGTTTGATATGCAACTTTCATGAAAACTATGTGATTTTATAAAGCTGTCCAGGTCTCAAAATCTGATGTGTTCAGATATGTGTTATGTTATACTTCAGTTTAACACTAAACATACTTAACAGATGCCTAGTACATACTGAATGAAGTACCCCATACCTTTACTAGTTGAAGAATAAAAGAAATGCCACAGAAAATCCAACAACATTTGACCATATATTTATTTATTCATCTAAAATTTTTATTATTTATTATTTTTTTATTCTTTTATCTTTTCTTACAGTACAGACTTTATCCCCCTCCCGGTCCTCCTTCCGACTGTTTCACATCCCACACCTCTAGCCCCCATGTCCAAAAGGATGTCCTCACCCCAGCCCCCACCTCACCAGCGCTTCCCACTCCCTGGGCCCCAAGTCTCTCAAGGGTTAGGTGCATCTTCTCCGACTAAGTACAGACTTGGCAGTCCTCTTCCTTATATGTGTTGTGGGCCTCATATCAGCTGGTGTATGCTGCCTGGTTAGTTGCTCAGTGTCTGAGAGACCCTGGGGCTGCAGGTTAGTTGAGACTGCTGGCCTTCCTACAGGGTCTCCCTCCTCCTTTGTTTCTTCCAGCTTTTCCCTAATTGAACCTCAGGGGTCACCAGTTTCTGTTCATTGCTTGGGTGTAAATATCTACATTTGACTCAGTTGCTTGTTGGGCCTTAGAGAGGGCAGCCATGATTGGCCCCTGTTTGTAAGCACACCATAACATCAGTAATAGTGTCAGGCCTTGGGTCCTCCCCCTGAGCTGGATCTCAATTTGGGCCTGCTTTTCCTCAATCCCTTCATTTTTGTTCCTGCAGTTCTTTCAGACAAGAATAATTCTGGGTCAGAATTTTTAATTGTGGGATGGCAACCCCATCCCTCCATATGATGCCCTGTTATTTTTACTAGAGGTGGACTCTACAAATTCCCTCTCCCCACTGTAAGCCATTTCTTGACCATATATTTATGAGGATAAAAAGTAAATATTTTTAAATGTTATAAAAATTTTAAAGATATATATGAAGATATATCTAATTTTATTTTTAAAAACATTAATTTAACTAGTACTCATTGAAGATGGAATTTTATTTCCATTATCTATTTAATACTATTAATTATCAAACAAAATATTTTTAAAAAATACTACATGATTTAGATCAGAAAATGCTAACTTCAAATTCTTTTTGGAAAGACTACATACATATATTTATATCACAATGAATAAACATCAAACATACAATTTCCTAGGGTATTTGTAGAGAGCCTTATTGGGGTGCCAAGCCACCTGGCAGGAAATTGACATTGACCAAGGTAAAGTTCCTCTCCTAGCCTTTGAGCAGGAATTCCTGTGTTAGCCATAATCCCCTCCACCTAGGGTGGAGCACTCAGACCAAGGTGAAGTTCCTCATTCTTCCAGATCTACAAATTCCTGAGCAGTGGAGCCAATGCCCAGTGAACAGTCAGACCAGTTCCCCTGATCATACCCTGGAATTTGGGGGAAGGGTCTTGCCTGAAACTTTAAATTCTGAGTCCTCCATTAAACCTTGAGACTTTCAACAGCAGCTGTTGTCTTGGTCCCATTCTTCTCTTGCAGCCTTCCCATACATCCCCAGCTTCCCTTCCAGGCAGCCTGTTCAACGTAACTGCAGGCATTTACAGGTATTGTGTAAAATTCCAATTCTGACTTTATACATAGTCTGTCAGTTTCTTATCAACCTCTGAGACACTAAACACAATGCCATAATATTCTTCCAAATGCTGGTTGATCAGAAACTACTAATCTAAGATGACAACAAATAATGAATTAATATTAGGATCTTAGGCTAAAAAACCCTCCAATTAATTGAGATTAAAAATAAAATTTTAATTTAATTACATTTTTCATAATAAGAAATGTAATATATGCATTTACATATCAAATGAAAACTTATATTATCTTAACCCCTGATTTCTGAAATATCTGTGCATGCTCGAGCCCTTCATAGCATTTTAGGTCTTTCTCTGACATTGTTTTCATCTGATTTTTTTAATTTCTTAATTTGTAATTGTGACTCATTTCTTGTTCTGAATTCATAGTATTGTTCCCCACTTTCTTTGAACTCTTATTAATCAAATTCTGATAATTTTTAAAAAATATGTATTTCTCCAGTACATATTTTACAATTTAGACTTAAATAATTAATTGTAATGTGTAAATGCTGGTTTTATTTCCTCAGATTAAGGGATGAGGTGAGAGCCATACCTAAAATGTATGATTACATAGCTTGGGCTGAGCCCAGAAAGTATATTTCCCTACTCTAATTATGTTTGTAGGAATATCTTTAAAAAAGAAAAGAACATGAATTTATGTGAGTTAGTAAATGGGGAAGATATTGGAGGATTTGGGAGAGGAGAAATAATATGATTAAATCTATTTCTTAACATTATTTAAATAATAAAAGCTGGAAACAATATTTAAAAGAGGACTATGAAAGTTGATTAATGTTTAGGAGATAAATTCAAACCAATCTAAATGTTATATAATCAACACAGATATTGAACATTACATAGTATCCATTAATGCACAGATTTTGTGTTTATTGAGCCCATTAAAATAAGAAGTAGAAAGTGTTGGAAACATCTAGAAATATCGATTCAAGACCACTAAAATACATAAACTATATTATAGTTAGAGCCAAGATAGGAATGTTATCCATGGAGATCAGCCGGACCAACCATAATCTGGGATCTTACTCTTTTCTAACTTTTAGTGACCAAGGGAAGCAATAGACAAGAAAACAAAACTATGAATGACTTAATCAAAGATTTTTAGGAATCTTGTTAATCACACACACATACACACACACACACACACACACACACACACACACACACACACACACAGAGAGAGAGAGAGAGAGAGAGAGAGAGAGAGAGAGAAAATATTCTACTCAGCATGTGCTATATATGTATTTCACTCAAAAAAAAAAGACTAAATATTTAAGGACTGATAGACTATAATTTAAATGAGAGATAACAGGAGCATGTTTATTCATTTTTGCATTTCTTTATATTTCTCTGTCTCTCTGTCTCTCTGTCTCTGTCTCTGTCTTTCTCTCTCTCTCTGTGTGTGCATGTGTGTGTGTGTGTGTGTGTGCTGCATGTGTGGAGTCATGTACAATATTTAGTTCAATATTTAGTACTCATGTAGAGGACAGAGGATAATATCTATTATGTCACTACACGGATTCCAGAAAGTAAACTCAGGTTGATGGTCTTGCTTGCAAGTGCATTAACCTCTGAATCATCACAACAAATCACAGCAACTGTGCATGCTACATATTTGTTTTGTAAATAAGTTCCACTTTTAAGCTGGCTCTATTAATTTTTTCTTTTTAATTATGTCCAAACAGGACCAACACACTGAGATATTCCATAAACCTATATATTTATTTAGTAGGCAAATCATGAGATAGGTGCAGCGTGCTGGCAATGTCAAACAGATAAAAAAGGCTTTGGCAATATCTCCCTTTCCCTGTTTCCATGCCCCTTAGATCTACTATTGGATAAATATCAGTATATATATATATATATGTATATATATATACATATATATATATACACAATATATATATATACACACATATGTGTGTATGTGTATATACATATATATGATATTATATATACATAATATCACATATTAAGTATACCTCTTTTCTTTCGATATTATGTCTTCTAGGCAACCCCATAGAATATACAAGTTCTTAATGTACTTTTTGCTTTAGGACTTGCTTTGATTTTTTTTATCCAATGCATATAAATATATTCAAACTGCTAACTGGTATTTTTTCAAAGTAAAAAAAAAGATAGTATGAGTTATCTATTTCCATAGATAGATATATAGATAGATAGACAGACAGACAGACAGACAGATAGATAGTTCTAACCAGGTTATACATACTTTTAAATTATAAGATTTTAACTTATCCTATTATGTTCCTATAAATGATGATTCTTTTATATAGTGTCACCAAACTGAATTTTTATTTTTTCCCTGTCTACACACCTTCTCTAATAGTTTTTGGTTCATGCAGCATGAACATTCCTTTACTTCTTAATTTGTGTTGTGCTATTGCTGTTCAAGATATGCTGTTTCTTCCAAGTCCTTGATAACTGATTATCCAAAATTCTACTGCCATTATTTCTGAATTTCTCAATTTTGAAAACTTCTTTTATCAAAGATATCATTTGCAATGATAATAGTGATTTTTTTTATTCTATTAAGAGATTAAGATTATCAAGTAGAACAGTAATTTCCCTGGGATAAAATAAGGAATAGGCATATTTACTCATCAGGCTTATACTTCTGAAATTTTAGAATCAAAACAGTAAAGGTCCTGCAAGGACTTATAAATACACTTCCCCACGCAGTCCTGATAAGTTACAATGTTGTCATCACAGAAACGCAGCTTGGTTATAGCTGTTTTCAGTCCCATTGTGCTTATGGCTCTGCCTGAATGGTTGCTGACCAGACACCTCTGTTAAATCCAGTAGCTGATTTCATTTAAAATGAGGCATTGTAGAGGAAATGGGTTAGTGACCTATGTCAAGATCCACAAAGCCCCTTAGAAAAGTGATAGCAGGTCACCTATAAATGAAGGGCAGAAATACCAAATTTCCTAAAATTTAGCTGCTTGCATTATCTGGGGAAAAGCTCCATTTTCCTCTAGATTCCAAAAATAGTTTCAGAATTTTAACTTTGTTTTAACATTATTATTTTTAGCATTAATATATTCACAGTATCTCAACATTTTCCTCTATTTGAAATAAATACAAATATCAATAAACCTGTATAACTAGCAAGTTTCAAAACATTTTTATGTTATTTCACAATACAAATAACAAATTTCTAAGCATTAATGTTTTAGTTTTGGGTAAGCCATTTTAATATCTGCATGAAACAGCTTTAACAAATATAACTTTGGAATTTTTAAAAGTTCTTTATCTATGAAAAATTTGAAAACAGTAGTCATATAATTCTAGCCAAATAGCTGAATTACTTTACAAAATTAAATTTTAACATGAATTTTATTCATTAATCTTCCTACTAGTCTAGAATGCTGTAGAATAAGGTGATGCCTTTAAAACTTATGAGTTCTATTTAACTTTTAAAAGAAATTAATTTGTCAATATGTATCTTTTCAAGTGCTTCTGGTGAATTATCTGATTTGGTTCTAATTTGACTCCTCAATCTATTTTAATTGCTCTTAGATGCCCACAACAACAAATGATGTAATTCAATTAACAATGCAATAACACAAAAGGTTGTGCAATGCTTTATATTACAGACTGACAAAACTTTAATACAAAGATGAAAATCTGTGTGAAGAAAATGGGGAAGAGCTTGTTTTGTATTGTAGGCATTTGGCAATTATATAATATTGAAGCTTTGAAACTTTAATAATAATTACAGAAAATGTAATAAAAAATCTATAGCTAGTGAACTATATGGAATTCCAGTACAAAAAAAAATGTGTATTTAAGACTCAAAATGGGTCTAAGTTAAATGCAGGTTGAATAATACTCTTCATATAAAATGATAACAGAGACAAATAAGGTCATTTAAAATAAAAATAAAAATTGAGCTAAGTAAATGATTGAGAGAAAGTTACCATTTCTATCGATTCTTAGTTCCCCTAAATTACACATTTGAGAATTATAAAATTAGAAAATTTAAATTACACTAGAGCACAAAAGGTTTCTTGAAGATAGAAATAATGGATTATACCCTTACTTTAAAAACTATTTTTATGTTAAAATATAGGAACTCCAATGAAATGGTATAGTTATAAGAAATGATCCCTGGTGAGGATAAAATGCCTTCCATACAACAAAAGTCAAGTCTTACAAGTTGTTATAAAGAGAACATAAACAAGAGATATGTGAAAAGTATGAGAACTTAGGAGCCACACATGACATTTTTTGTTTCATCATGCTGACCTTCCCATCCAGGGGTTCTCCTAAGCATGCTCTCTAAGTCAGGATTCCTGGTATCTCAGCAGAAGCCAAAATATAAGGTTTTAGCAACAGCTCAGGTGGTAGGTACTTCACTGAAAGAGAGGGGAATTTATGAAAATGTTAGTGATCTTTGTGTTTTTCTCTTGAGTTTGTTTATTCTTTTCCTTTTAATGGTAAGTAAAAAAAACCTATAGTTAATATAAATGGCAATTTAAATGATATCTAGGATGATATTTAAAGTTGGTACTAATGGAAGAAAACAAAGGCTTATCTCCATGTGGTCAAATTATATTTCAAAAATATATTTTTATTGTTAAAGAAAATACATTTTTAAGCCTAAATATTTATCTTATATTTAGGAAAAAACAGGTAAATAACTTCTATCACATCATGAGTCTATTATTTGCCTAATATTTGCAACACCTTTATAAATAGTTCTTTATTTATTAAATCCCAATTTTCCAAATCAGCACAAAACTCAAATTCCAACATGGATATAGGAGGGGCTAATGAAGACCCACAGCTGCCTAAAGAGCTGATGGTAAGTGATGGTTGCTAGGGGAGGAAGATTCCATTTTCCTCAGGTGTGGACATTGATATAATACAAATGTTCCAGGAGGTGGCCATACATCCATGAACATATTGACAGCACTAAGTGATCTTGGTTAAAAAAAGAGAGTACAAGCTCTAGCTATAACTTTAAATACTGTATTGATTAGCTATTAAAAGAGTAGACAGCCTTGTCTTTTTCTGAATTTTAGTGGAATTGCTTTGTCTTTTCTTCATTTAGTTTGATGTTGGCTATCAGCTTTCTGTAAATTGCCTTTATTATATATAGGTATGTCCCTGGTATCCCTGATCTCTCCAAGATCATTATGAAGGGATAATAGGCTTTGTCAAAGGATTTTTCAGCATGTATTGAGATGATTGTATGACTTTTATCTTTCAGTTTGTTTATATAATTTATATGTCTTGACAGATTGTTGTATGTTGAGTTATCCCTACCGCTTTGGATGAACTTTTTGATGTGTTCTTAGATTTGGTTTTTGGATATTGATTATTTTTGAATCAATGTTTATGAGGGAAATTGTTCTACAATTCTCTTTCTTTGTTGAGTCTTTTGAGATTTGGGTATCATTGTGACTTTGAATTCATAAAATAAATTTCATAATGTTCCTTCTGTTTGTAGTTTATGGAATAATCTACATTCTTCTTTGAAAGTCTGGTAAAATTCCGTGCTAAAAACAACTCTGTCTCTCTCAACCACTAATGCTGCAAAAGAATTCTCTTCCTCTTTGCTCACTAGCAAATGTCTTTTTTGACTGCCCGTCAGTTTTTTATTGACTCTAAACAAACTGACGAGCCCTTTCTTTCCACTTTCCTGTATATAAGATGGGAACATAATCCTGTATACTCAAGATGATGCATGAGTTAATACATAGGACTACCCAGTTCCACTGTGCTTGACTTCCATGGTAGGATAACCTCCCCAAGATGATGGCTAGAATAGTAACATGTCACTATAGTGTATTAAGTATAGCTCTGGTTCCTTACCTTAAACTTGATTGCTGGGTAATATCTTGCACAATGCCCAAAGGATTAAAGTTAAAACCAAAAGTGGAGTGGAAAGAAGGTTTTTGAAGAGGAAACAATAATGGAGATGTTAACCCTTTTCATTCTACAACCCCTCTCCCAAGAACTACAAAACATAATGAAAATACAAAATTTGGTAGCAGATTCTTTCAAACATTGGGTGATTATGTATTGATGATTTGAGAAAAAGTCTACTGAAGCCAGAAAATCACCTTATGCTGTGAAAAATAAAGATTATACTCATTCATTTGGAATAAATGTCCAAAATCTATGATGAGTCTCTCCTTTGTTATCTCAAGATATTATTTTTGGTAGTCCATTAGAGTGATGTGGAACCAAGTGAGTCATAGAGACAGGAAGATTATGTGCAGCTTCCAATGTTATCCAGTGACTCTGCAGCACTAATTGTCATCCTGGATATTCCAGGATAGATTGGCAGAGATATACTCTAGGTTGTCATGGACAACAAATATATAAACTTTAAAGTGTCTGTTTTACTCATGTTACACTATTATGGATTTGAAGAGTTTTCCATTGGTATCAAGCTTCTACTTATACTTCACCGAAGATACATTTTTTTTTAAAAAGAAAATACACAAAATGCTATGTCTTTAGATACCTTTATAGATATACAGAGGAATTCATAGACTACTATTAAGGTAAGGCTGCAAGAATGTTCCTGATACAGCGGTTACTGTCTTATCTGTACTGTCTTACCTGTTCCATTACCTGCAAAATTAGATTTAAGCTGTGACAGACTCTGCCATCCTTCTGGTAAACAGCTTTGAAATTGGATCTGTGTGTATGGATCATATCCATTAACATTCCAGTGGGTATCCCAAGGCTCCATGAGTCTTTAGAACTTGAATGCTTAACCACAGCCTTCATTTTTTTCTTCTATTTTACAATCAATTCACCCTCAGATGGTATAGTGAAAGTCTACCTCCATTTATGTAGCACCTTTGGATCGCTTACTGAGACCTGAAAGCCAAAAAATGTAGGCACTTGTAGCTTCTTGTATTCGAATGCTAATTATGTTGCTCCCCTCCTCCCCCCCCCAAAAAAAAACTGTATGAGAGTGTCTGCATGTAACTTCTGGGAACCTGCTTCAGTTGGTTCTGATTAGTAAATAAAGATGTCAAGAGCAAATAGCTGGGCAGGGCAGAAAGAGGAGGGATTGTAAGATTCCTGGGTTTGGGACTGGGCAGAGAGAGGGAAGGCAACAGAGATCTGCCATGCAGGGAGAGTTTGGAGAGGAAAGACACCATGCCTGAGTATAGTGCAGGACACAGAGGCCTGATCACCATGTGAAGGAGCTCAGAGAATGTGGCCTAGAAGGTGGCCCAGTTGGACAGCTCTCTGGGTTTAGAGTAGCCAAGATAGAACATAGAATTAGAAAGTAATAACTCAGGATTAGCGTCATGGAGGTTAGGCAATGGCCCAACTATTGTGCTGTTTAAGGCATTTTAAAATATAAAGGTTGTGTGTGTCTTTCATTTGGGGACATAAAAGCAGGTAGTTAACCTGCTGCCTGCTGTCAGGATTTTAGAATATCTATTTCAATTGACACTAAATATTTTTGTGACTTATTTCAGCAAAGAATATCCAGATTGATTTGATACCCAAAGTCCTAACTGATTTTAAAGTCTAAACACTTTAGGGGCAGCTCTTATATAAACAATTAGACATCAGGTGAGTTGAGAACACTGGAGCTGGATGACTTATTCATTATTAATGGCCTCTAGAATAGACTACAGCACTCCTCCAATCATTGGTCAGTAGGATGGAAACTGCATTATATCTTTGGTCCTAGAAAGAGATGTGGCATACGGAACTGACAGAAAAATCATTAATGTCTAACTTTATAAACTTCATTAGAGCAATGATAAACCTGACAAGATGACTGTATAACATCTGGCTTCCACATCAAGAACAGTCATATCATGATCCTATACTCTAAAAGTCAAACAAAAAGGCCAATCTTTCAACTGGACAGGACAACACCCCTGCAGGTAAACCTGGTTGTTCTATTTGGAGACTAGCATAAAACTCCCATTGACTACTGTCCACTGTCAGCATTGAGCTCTGTTATCATCGGTAGTAAAGTTTGTTTGGCTTCTATATTGCTCTCTATGTGCCTCATTTAAATTCTTCTCTTGAAGAACACAGGGATCCATGAGCCAATGGAGATAAAAATCTTGACTACCTTTCTCACATATAATAGCTGCATTGAAGAAAAGATAGTCAATGCACGGATTATTTTGTCAGAGTATTTTATTTTATAAAACGATAGGTCTTATTTACATGTAAATGCAAGCAAGGCTTTCCCCTATATTTTCTTATATTTTGGCCAACAGGGAACATCGTTTTCTACTGAGTGTTGTCAATCAAGAGTAAGTTACTAAAAATCTCAGAACACAGAGAACATGTGGCTTATTGTTATGAGCTAATGGCATAAATTGTTATTTAATAAAAATTCTATGGTATATATTTTAAATGTCATCAAATGAAGCATTCATATTTATTAACAAAATTAATCGTGGGAATAAAAATTCATAGATATATAAAAGAAGATTGAGGTTGTCAATATTAAGGGTTTCTCTGAAAGTTAAAGTACTTTGAATTTTAGAATACATGATCTAAAGCTTAATTATGGAAGGTCTGATTTCTTTATGTAATTCATAATTCAGGAATAAGTTTCCAATTTTCCAAGAAGATTTTGATCAATATTCCTCTATAATCCCTATTCATTTTCATAATACCATGCAATCAGTGTTTGTTTCTATCAGTATCAACACTGATATGTTAATAGATTTTTTTGCAATAAACCTTAAATTCACTGAGAAATAGCTTCATTTACATGTTTCTATTTTTGAATGCCCACAATATAAAGGTTGACATATTGCAGAACTTCTACTGTTAGTTATTATGTAAAGATATCAGTAAACTCGACATTGTACTAGGTTAATAATGTTTAACATTGTTGCTTTAAAGTAGTGGTTTCAATAAAATGACATTAAGAAAAATTAAATTAATTACTTTATTCAAAAACTTTAATCAGTAAATTTGCTAAGGACATAAATTTTCACTCCTAGTCAGGATTTTATTCAATTAGAATGTGTAACAAACCCATATATGTAATTTGCTAAAAATATCATGAAATAAATTTGACATATCTAGTCCTGAAATAATGTTTTAGAAAATTTCTCTATTTTAATCAGCAAAGAGAATAGCTTTTAAAAGTTGAATTTTTAATTGTCAGAAGAATCAAATCTAAATTATGCCTCTAGCATATCATAAAATCAAAAACTTGAATCACAGAATCACTTAAAGAATAATAATAATGGGCCACGGCCAGCCCTTTTTGCTGTGGCAGAATCTTGCCAGGTCTCCCACAGTGGAGACATCAATTCCTGATACTTTCTAGAGAACCAGCTGCACTCAGGGCATTTGGTAAGAACCCCCTCCCACCTCTGGAGGCCCAGAGCTGCTGGGGGGAGGTGTCCAGGGGGACTTGCTATCATGCAAGCACCAAAAGCCACGCCCTTCTGAATAACACTCCCCTTCCAATCCTTCTCCCCCTTCCCCCTCCAACTCTTTCTGCTGTGGCAGAATCTTGCCAGGTCTGCCACAGTGAAGATACCATCTCCTGATACTTCCTAGAGAACCAGCCACACTCAGGGCATTAAGAATCAGCCAAAGTCAGGGCATTTGGAATGTGGAGAGGCCTGGGAGCACAGGAGAGCTGGTCTCCCAGGAAAGCCTACATGCCTGTGTACACAGAGAGAACTGGAATCCCAGGAGTACAGATACACAGATTTGCAGGGCAGATAAGCCACAGTTAGAGACAGCAAGACCAGCTAACAGCAGAGAAAACTAGATGGCAAAAGGCAAATGCAAAATCATTACCCATAGAAACCAAGGCAACATGGCACCATTAGAACCCAGTTCTCCCACGACAGCAAATCCTGGATACCCCAACACACTGGAAAAGCAAGAGTTGGACTTAAAATCACATCTCATGATGCTGATAGAGGATTTAAAGAAGGACATAAATAACTCCTTTAAAAACTAAAGGAGAACATGGGTCAACAGGTAGAAGCCCTTAAAGAGGAAACACAAAAATCCCTTAAAGAAACACAGGTGAACATGGTTCAACAGGTAGAAGCCCTTAAAGAGGAAACACAAAAATCCCTTAAAGAATTTCAGGAAAACACAAACAAACAAGTGAAGGAACTGAAAAAAACTACCCAGGATCTAAAAATGGATGTAGAAACAATAAAGAAATCACAAAGTGAGAAATCTCTGGAATATAGATAGAAAACCTTGGAAAGAATTCAGGAGTCATAGACGCAAGCATCAACAACAGAATACAAGAGATAGAAGAAAGAATCTCAGGTCCAAAAATACCATAGAAAACATTGACTCAACAGTCAAAGAAAATGTAAAATGCAAAAAACTTGTAACCCAATACATCCAGGAAATCCAGGACACAATGAGAAGACCAAACCTAAAGATTATAGGTATAAAAGAGAGTGAGGATTTACAACTTAAAGGGTCAGCAAATATTTTCATCAAAATTATAGAAGAAAACTTCCCTAAAGAGAGAGATGCCCATGAACATACAAGAAGCCTATAGAACTCCAAACAGAATAGACCAGAACAGAAACTCCTCCCGACACATAATAAACAAAACACCTAATGCACTAAACAAAGAAAGAATATTAAAAGCAGTAAAGGAAAAAGGTCAAGTAACATATAAAGGCAGACCTATCAGAATTACACCAGATATCTCACTGGAAACTTTGAAGACAGAGGATTCTGGGCAGATGTCATACAGACCCTAAGAGAACATAAATGTCAACCCAACCTACTATACCCAGCAAAACTCTCAATTACCATAGATGGAGAAAGCAAGACATTCCTTGATAAAACCAAATTTACACAATATCTTTCCACAAACCCAGCTCTACAAAGCATAATGGGTGGAAAATATCAACACAAGGAGGGAAACTATACCCTAGAAAAAACAATAAAGTAATCATCTTTTAACAAACCCAAAAGAAGATAGCCACACAAACAGAATTCCACCATTAACAATGAAAATAATAGGAAGCACCAATCACTTTTCCTTAATATCCCTTAACATCAATGGTCTCAATTCCCCAATAAAAAAACTAACAGACTGGATACATAAACAGGACCCAACATTTTGCTGCATACAAGAAATCCACCTCAGCAACAAAGACATTCACTACCTCAAAGTCAAAGTTTGGAAAACAATTTTCCAGGCAAACGGTCCCAAGAAACAAGCTCGAGTGGCCATTCTTATATTGGATAAAATCAACTTTCAACCAAAAGTTGTCAAAAAAAGATAAGGAGGGACACTTCATACTGATCGAAGGAAAAATCGACCAAGATAAATTCTCAATTCTGAACATCTATGCTCCAAATGCTAGGATTTCCACATTCATAAAAGAAACTTTACTAAAGCTCAAAGCCCACATTGCATCACACAATAATAGTGGGAGACTTCAACACCCCACTCTCAACAATGGACAAATCAAGGAAACAGAAACCCTGCAGAGACACAGTGAAACTAACTGAGGTTATGGAACAAATGGATCTAACAGATATTTATAGAACATTCTATCCTCAAGCAAAAGAATATACCTTCTTCTCAGCACCTTATCTTATCTTCTCCAAAACTGACCACATAATTGATAACAAAACAGGCCTCAAGAGATATAGCAATACAGTAATAATTCCATGCACCCTATCAGATCAACACAGCCTAAGGCTGGTCTTAAGCTCAAACAAAAACAACAGAAAACACACATACACATGGACATTGAACAATGCTCTACTCAATGACAGCTTGGTCAAGAAAGAAATAAAGAAAGAAATTAAAGACATTTTAGAATTTAATGAAAATGAGGACACATCATACCAAAATTTATGGAATACAATGAAAGCAGTGCTAAGAGAAAAATTTATAGCTCTAAGTGCCTCCAAAATGGAACTGGAGAGAACTTACACTAGCAGCTTGATAACACACCTGAAAACTCTAGAACAAAAAGAAGCAAATACACCCAAGAGTAGTAGACGGCAGGAAATAATCAAACTCAGGGCTGAAATCAACCAAATAGAAACACAAAGAACTATACAAAGAATCAATCAAACCAGGAGCTGGTTCTTTAAGAATATCAAAAAGATGGATAAACCCTTAGCCAGACTAACCAGAAGGCACAGAGACAGTACCCAAAGTAATAAAACCAGAAATGAAAAGGGAGACTAACAACAGAAACTGGAAATTCAAAAACTCATCAAATCCTACTACAAGAGCTTATACTCAACAAAATTTGAAAATCTGTCCAAAATGGACAATCTTCTAGATACATACCAGGTGCCAACTTTAAAACAGGATCAGATAAACCATCTAAATAGTCCCATAAGTCCCGAGGAAATAGAAGCAGTTGTTAATAGTCTCCTAACGAAAAAAGCCAGGGACCAGAAGGCTTTAGTGGGGAATTCTATCAGATCTTCAAAGAAGAGATAACACAGATACTCTTCAAACTATTCCACAAAATAGAAACTCAAGGAACACTACCCAATTCATTCTATGTAGTCACAATAATGCTCACACCTAAACCAAATAAAGACCCAAAAAGGAAAGAGAACTTCAGACCAACTTCCCTTATGAACATTGACACAAATATACTCAAGAAAATTCTGTGTAAAGGAATCCAAGAATGCATCAAAACGATAATTCACCACGATCAAGTAGGCTTCATCCCAGGGATGCAGGGATGTTTCAATATATGGAAATCCATCAATGAAATCCATTACATAATACTCAATGGAAAAAAAAACACATGGTCATTTCATTAGATGCTGAAAAAGCTTTTGACAAAATTCAGTATCTCTTCATGATAAAAGTCTTGAAGAGATCAGGAATTCAAGACCCATACCTAAACATAGTAAAAGCAATGTACTGCAAACCGGTAGTCAACATTGAACTAAATGGATAGAAACTTGAAGCAATCCCACTAAAATCTGGGACCAGACAAGGCTGCCCACTCTCTTCCTATCGATTCAATATAGTACTCGAAGTCCTAGCCAGAGCAATTAGATAACAAAAGGAGGCCAAAGGTATACAAATTAGAAAGGAAGAAGTTAAAATATCATTATTTGCAGATGATATGATCGTATACTTAAGCAACCCCAAAAATTCCACCAGAGAACTCCTAAAGCTGATAAACAACTTCAGCAAAGTGGCCGGATATAAAATTAACTCACACAAGTCAGTAGCCTTCTTCTACTCAAAGGATAAACAAGCTGAGAAAGAAATTAGGGAAATGACACCATTCACAATAGTCACAAATAATATTACATACCTTGGTGTGACTCTAACCAAACACGTGAAAGATCTGTATGGCAAGAGCTTCAATCCTCTGAAGAAAGAAATTGTAGAAGATCTCAGAAGATGGAAGGATCTCCCATGCTCATGGATTGGTAGGATTAATACAATAAAAATGGCCATCTTGCCAAAAGCAATCTACAGATTCAATGCAATCCCCATCAAAATTCCAAATCAATTCTTCATAGAGCTAGAAAGAGCAATCTTCAAATTTATTTGAAATATCAAAAAACCCAGGATAGTGAAAACTATTCTCCACAACAAAAGATATGGGGGAATCACCATCCCTGACCTCAGGCACTACTACAGATCAATAGTGATAAAACCTGTATGGTATTGGTATGGAGACAGGCAGAAAGATCAATGGAATAGAATTGAAGACCCAGAAATGAACCTACATACCTACAGTCACTTGTTATTTGGCAAAGGAGATAAAAACATCCAGTGGAAAAAAGATATCATTTTTAACAAAGGGTGCTAGATCAACTGGAGGTCAGCATGCAGAAAAATGTAAATTAACCCATTCTTAAATTCTTGTACAAAGCTGAAGTCCAAGTGGATCACGGACCTCCACATAAAACCAGATACTCTGAAGCTTATAGAGGAGAAAGTGAGGAAGAACGTTAAACACATGGACACAGAGGAAAATTTCCTGAATAGAACACCATATAAACATAAGAATGGCTTATACTCTAAGAACAAGAATCCACAAATGGGACCTGGTAAAACTGCAAAGCCCCTGTAAGACAAAGGACACTGTCAACAGAACAAAATGACAACCGACAGATTGGGAAAAGATCTTTACCAATCCTACATCTAATAGAGGACTAATATCCAAGGTATACAAAGAACTCAAGAAGTTAGACTCCAGAGAGTCAAGTAACCCTATTAAAAATGGGGTACAGAGCTAAACAGGGAATTTTCAACTGAGGAAATTAGAATGGCTCTGAAGCACCTAAAGAGATGTTCATCATCCTTAGTCATTAGGGAAATGCAAATCAAAATAACCCTGAGATTCCACCTCACACCAGTCAGAATGGCTAAGATGAAAAACTCAGGGGACAGCAGATGCTGGAGAGGATGTGGGGAAAGAGGAACACTTCTCCATTTTTTGGTAGGATTGCAAGCTGGTAAAACCACTCTGAAAATGAGTTTGGTGGTTTCTCAGAAAATTAGACATAGTACTACCTGAGGACCCTGCTATACCAATCCTGAGCATATACCCAGAAAATGTTCTAACATGTAATAAGAACACTTGCTCCACTATGTTCATAGCAGCCTTATTTATAATATTCAGAAACTAGAAAGAACCCAGATGTCCTTCAACAGAGGAATGGATAAAGAAATTGTTGGATATATACACAATGGAGTACTATTCAGCTATTAAAAACATTGAATTCATGAAATTCTTAGGCAAATGGATGGATCTAAAAAGTGTCATCCTGAGTGAAATAACCCAATAACAAAAGAACACACATGGTATATACTCACTGATAAGTGGATATTAATTCGAAATTTCAAAATAAATTACAATTCACAGACCACAGGAAGCTCAATAAGAAGGATGACCGAAGTGGGGGGGGGGCGGGTTTCTTTGTTTCCTCTGAGAAAGGGAAGAAAATACTTACAGGAGCAATTATGGGGAGAAAGTGTGGAGCAGGGACTGAAGGATAGGCCACCCAGAGACTGTCCTATCTAGGGATTCATGCTGTAAACAGTCACCAAATCCTTACACTACTTTGGATGACGAGAAGCACATACCGAAAGGAGCCTGTGAGGGTTGTCTCTGGAGGGCCCCTGCCAGAGCCTTACAGATACAGAGGCAGATGCTAGCTGCCAACCATTGGTCTGAGCGCGGGGCACCCAATGGAGGAGTTGAAGGGTGGACTGGAGGAGCTGAAGGGGTTTGCAGCGCCATAGGAAGAACAAAGATGTTGGCCAATCAGATGTCCCAGGGCTCCCATCAATCAAGGGGTAAACGTTCCAGCCAAAAGAGTGGCAGAGGAATGCCTTGTTGGGCATCAGTGAGAGGAGAGGTCCTTGGTCCTATGAAAGCCTATCAAAAGATGCCCTAGAGGGGGGAAGTCCAGGGGTTGGTGGGAGTGGGTTGGGTGGAGGGTCATATTCTTGGAGGCAGGGGGTGGGAGAATTGGTTTGCGCTTTTCGAGGAGGGGGAAAACTGGGAAAGGGTATAACATTTGAAATGCAAATGAAGAAAATAATAATAATAATAATAATCGTGTCAACAGAGCTGTGGGTGTTCAGTATGGATGCTTCTATCTGAGGTCTCCCAGAGTGGCCAGATTACTTGGCTTCACTGGACCTGAAGCTTGTCATTGATAAAGTGAAGGAAAAGGTGTGGATCTTTCTTTAGCACAATCCTCATTTGTAAAATTTTATGAATTCACTAAGACAGTTAATAAACAACATTGATATTTTTGTCACACTATCCAAAGATGTGATATTTTCTATTTTTTCTTAATTGATATTTTAGCATATAGTATTGAGTTAATCATATATCCTTTACCCATTATTAAAAGGATAAATGAGACAAAATATACATAGCCATTCATCTATGGAGCTTTCAAGCTATAGAAGTAAACTTTCTTATGATGTACAATTAGAGATATTAACTCCTCATCTTTTCATAAGTGGACTTCTGTAGCCAGACATGGTGTATAACTGGCACAGCCTTTTAAAGTGACATACATCAAGTTTCATTATTTTCATTTAAATTCAAGACTTCTTTTTCCAAAATCTGGTGTACAATCATCTTTCTATGAGTGGACACAGAAACACCTCTAAACTGACAGATGACAGGTATTTGGAAGTATTACCTTAACAGTAAGAGGAGGAGGAGGATGTATCCTTGTACAGTATTTGCTTTGCTTCTCTGCTGATAATTACTACCTGAAGCCACATGTAGGAGCAAAACATTCTGGATCTCATGCCAGATTCTGAAACTAATATTTGAAACAGAAAATTATTAGGTGTCTTTGATATTCTTATCATTAAAAGGTTTTGTAAAATGTGATTGAATACACTATTTCTTTTTATATTCATTATGATTAAAATAAGCACAAGAGATGGGTTTTGATTTTGCACTGCAGATTTGACTGGAATCATCAATGAAAATGTACACCCTGTGCATTGGGTTCATGCCAATAAACTGCTCTGTCCTTTCAAGTCCTCTCAGTGGCTGGTTTAGCCGCCAGGTTCAAGGGAGAGTGGCAGAATGGCTTTTTCCCATCACCAAATGTTGCTAAATAAAAAGCTGAACTATCATAAATTCTTTTCTATCAATTTGTCTCTCTGTTTATCTTCTATCTATCTGTCTGTCTGTCTGTCTGTCTGTCTGTCTGTCTGTCTGTCTATCTATCTATCTATCTATCTATCTATGAACTGATCTGTTATTAGTTTTCTCCTGTATAAATGAAATTTCTAAGTTGATATTTTGTAAATTCTGGAAGCAGTTCAGCCACATTTACAGGATTCCTTTCTGCAGGCCTCAGCCAGCTTGTGAGCTGCCTGGCTTCAATGCAGATGTTAGACCGGAATGGGTACAGCTCAGGAGATGTCTTGGGGATTCCATTGATGGTTCTATCAATTTCTCTAGCTCCTGGATTACTACAAATTTTCTATTTTTACCAATTTATATGCTTGAAAAGTAATGGGAAACAAGATACATAATAATCATTCAAAGTCACTTAAATTTGATGAGCCAATGATTAAAATACAGAAAAAAAAATAAAGTAATAATTCATGCCTTTCAGTGAAGTTTTATTCATTTGGATAGAACTTTTTTCTATAACATTTCCAATGTCTGGTACAGTGCATAACTAAATTCTCCACTCAATAACTAAACTCTCAGTTCAGTTATTAATAAATAAATATAACAAATGCTAATTTATGATAGTTCAGCCTATTTATTGACTAAATTTAGGAAAATAAATGCAAAGCTCTTTTGTTGATGTGATTATTTGAATACATCATCAGCCATTAACTTTTCAAAACACAGAAGAGTGTCTTGGAGTAATACCTTCATAGATAAGATGATAGTTTGCTCTTCAGCATTAAATAGAAGAATTCCTGGTACCTTTGTCAAATAAGAAACAGGACACCTACTTTTGTGCCTGCAACTTTTCAGTAAAATCAAAACCTGGTAGTTTGGCATTTGAATCTATCTCACAGATATATATTGTGTGGCCTTCTGAGGGTTTTCATAAAATTTTGACAATTTTTAAAAATGAAATACTTAAAGAAAAAAATCTGTCCAGAGTTTTGTCTTTCCTTGCAAAATCAGATTATCATGCCAAATATGGCCTTATGTTGTGCATGAAAACAGACAGTTGACTATTTACTATGTATGTTAATAGTCACATATATAATACACTGGTTAGTGATTTTGTTGTATGAAAGACTACATACAATACTTGGAAAGTCTTGCACCTATAGCACCAACTCAGTGTCAGCCATTAGTTTAGAACATCAGCATCTTCATCCCTGTTATAAGTGTTTTACAAATCTGCAGAGGCCTGCGACTTAAGACCTCTGAAATAATGTTTCTCATTTCTTGTTTTTTTTCTCTATGTCAATATTTCCCATGAAAACATACCTTATACATGTGATTTTCAATACTATAGTCATTAACCATGAGGGATTACTGCATATTGTGACTGTGAGTACCAAAGCTAAGGAAAATTTTAATTTTATTTCATTTATAGATAGCATATCACTATAGCTGCATTTGTTCAAGAATTTTCTTTCTGAGAACTGTTAACAAATTCTTCCCCTCTGAATATAAAAGACATTCATATCCTATGGTAACTGGTAAAAATTTTTTGTGACAAATTTTATTTTGTCAGGTACAATATTATAAGGTATATATGTACATAATGGATCAACTAAATTAAGCTAATTATCAAGTACATTACCTCCCAGTAGAATAATTTTGTACTGAAATGACTGTGCTTAAACTTCCATGCTCATTTCACCATGTATAATGTTCAAAATATGTGACAATCTAAGTGTCAATCAGCAGAGAAATGTATATAAATATGTGGTATAATTACACAAAAGGATATTATTCAGCTAATATTAATAAGACTGTCATTTGCAGCAATATAGATGGAAAGGGGTGACATTGGACAGAGAAGCAAATTTGTATGCACAATCTGAAAAAGTAGATTTATAGAAAAGAGAGTGAATCCCAGGGACTGGGTTGCTTAAGGACAAATTGTCCTTGGAAGTTATTTATCACATAAAATGTTATAACGAATTATCATGACCAGGCATGATTGTTCAGGCCTGAAAATGTAGTTCTTTGGAGGCCAAGACAGGAGAACAAGGAGATGTAGGCCAATTTGAGCTACCTAGAGAAGCCAATTTCTTTTTAGTTCATTTCAGGGTAGTTTAATTTCACATAATAGTAATATTTTAAAATATGGATTTTTCCTCTTTCATTTCCTTGCCTATTCCATAATAACATAAAAGATTTCAAATTTTCTATTTTCAACATGCATTTTTTTTTTGCTATATTCTGCAGTAGAATTTCTCTTTAGGTCAATACTTATAAATGATTATTCTCATGCAGCTCTAGGACTTTCTTATATTCACATACATTTAATAAACTTTATAAAATGTATACCTTTCAAAGAGTCAGCCAAGTCAGAATTTCCTTATTTGGCTTGTGGGCATTTTAACTCTACACTCCTACCCTATTCTACTGTACTGCAACATCTACATCTTACTTAAGAGTCAAATCCTTGTTTTCTTATGTGCATTCTGAATTGTTTTTAATAAATAGTTTTAAGGTATATGCTGTATTGTTCTCCTAAGATAACTGATACTCTGCACCCATGCACATCTCCAGTAAGCATGCAGGTTGAGCCTATGATCCTGAATTACTCTCTAGTGCTTTTTGAGCCATAATAGAGTCAAGAAACTGAAGAACAACCAATGTTTTCTAACTACTTAGACCTGGTGTTTTAAAACCATAATTTATTTCTGTTTGAGCTGGGAAGTGGTGGCACATACTTTTAATCCCAGCACTTGGGAGGCAGAAGCAGGCAGATTTCTGAGTTCAAGGCCACCCTGGTCTACAGCACAGCCAGGGCTACACAGAGAAACCCTGTCTTGAAAAAACAAAAACAAAAGACAAAAAAAAAAAAAAACAAAACAAAAAGAAATTTATTTCTGCTTGATTGCAGAATCAAGGTAATATAAACTCATGTTGAATGACAGCCATAATAAAATGGTGATTTACTATGGAATAGAAAGTCAATCTTTAGAATATGGAATAAAAAGAACAAATGTTTTTAAGCAAAAAGATGTATATCCTCTGGTTCGGTTGGACAAATGAACATAGCTTCCTACTATATAAACCTTTTAGAAGGCACAGTGTGATATAAATCAGGAGATGTGGGTGTTGACGGGAAGATCCTGCTTGACATACTGCAATAACCTGTTAGACTTGCTTCCTACCTAGTATCTAAAAGTTTTGGCAATAGTCTTTTCTGCTAATTGCCAGTTAATGAATTTCACCAAAAAGTATGTCAGGAAAGTTTCATTATTCCTTGATTGTTTTAATTTTATTATCTTCCAAATACCACATACCTTTTATATTTTGAAACTCACCAACACATTTCCTCACATAAACAATTTACATGTAAGATAAACTAGTTGCAAACCAACTTCTTAAGTGTCATGAATAATTCAGCAGAACTAATTACTCCTCTGATGGTGAGGATGTTGCTGTTATCAGGCCAAATGAATCCACAGACAAATAGTACTCAGGTGTATATGGAAAGAGAAGTGAATGTAAATTATCATACCACAGTGACTCGGGTTATTAATTATGATTTGCATGAAAAAGTTCTTCCCTGATTCTGGTCCTTGAATACTTGGTCCCGACTTGGTGGAACTGCTAGGGAAAGTTTTGAAATCTTTCAGAAGTGCAGCTTTGTCAAAAAAAAAAATGAAGTAAAATATTCTACTGGGAGAAAGTTATGAGAGTTTACATCTTCTTTACTTCCAGTAACTCCTCTGCTTGCTTTGCTCGGTTGAGATGTGATCTCATTGCCTTTTACTCCTGCTGCCACACTTGTAGCTTGATGTCTGCTTTCCTGCAGGATAGATTCAGGAATCTTGAACCACATGCCAAAAATAAACATTTTCACCTCTAAATTGCTTTGGATTATGGTATTCTATCACAGCAACAAAAAAATAACTAATACATTAATTTTTCTAGGAGCATTTAAAAAATCAAATTCCTCATTCATAAAATAAGATTGGTTTGTACACTGACATTTTGAAAAATGTCATGGACTTTCTGAAGCAGATAATTCCCCTAAGGTAGTAATAGAGCACTAGAGGCTAAAAGGGGGCAAGCTTGAAAAACTCGTGGAAAGAGCAAGGGTATGTGTGTTCAGTGTGGTTCAGGAGGCTGGAAATAAAGAGGGGAGCTAAAGTAGCTAAAGTAAAGTATATCTGAAACCCCACATAGAAAATTGTTACTTTCTAATTGTGGTCATTACATTTCATTGTCAACTTAATATGATTAAGAATTGCCTGAGAAGAATGTCTTGATGAGAGATTGTCTACACTGGCCTGACCTATGAATGTGTCCCTGGGGGATTATTTTAATTAATGTGGGAAGACTCAATCTATTGTAGACATTCACCAGGCAGGGAAATCCTGAACTGAATAAGATGGAGAAATTGAGCTGAGTATAAGCAAGGAAACATACATACAACACACTCACATTTTGTTTGTTCCTGTCTGTGGATCTGATTTGACTAGCTGCTACAAACCCTTGCCCTGAGACCCGCCTGAAATGAAAGGACAATAACCTGCAATTCTAAGCTAAAGAAACTCTTTAACATAAGATGCTTTCACTTCTTGTCTGGGTATTTCTTTATCACAAAATCACAAAATAAACTAGAATGGTAGACTAATTTTTAAAAAGAATGTTAAATTGTATACCGTGTTTTGAAAAAATAATTAATCAGGAAATAGGAAAACTGTTTAGGGTATAGTGATAGAAGGATGAAAGAAAATACTTTTATTAAGAGTTGAAGAACATGTCTAATAACCCCAAATGTCACACAACACTCTCACTGTTATTTAATAAGTATTTGTTTATTGTCAGTCTTGCCTACAGTTATACCTTACAGTTTTAAAATAAGTTGTGCTTGTGTGTGTGTGTATACATTAGTTCAGGGAGGAAGAGTGTGCTGCATTCCTTGTAATTGAATGGTTGTGAAATCATTCATGTGGGTGCTGGGAACTGATCAGATCCTTTGAGAGAGCATGTGCTCTCTGAGTGCTCTCTCACTAAGTCAATCTTATCACCAAATACCCAGCTATAGGTTATGCAGAAACAAATGTCACAACACACAAGAAAAAAGAGTTTCTGAATTTAGCTACTCACTGTAGACTTTTACATGGTTCTCTATTCTACCATAAAATTGTGTAGTGATATGTGTTCAATTGTCAACATACCATAAAATTGTGTAGTGATATGTGTTCAATTATCAACATGTTCATTCCAAAGTGGTGGGCTCTGGGAAAGACATCAAGGAATGGAAGAAAGGAAAATAGAAAAGTGGAACAGAGATAAGAATATGGAGAAAAAGAGGTGAAAGGGACAGATGGAAGGAACAAAGAGAAAATGGAAGGTTAGAAAGAGGGAAGGAGACAGGGAAAACAATGAAAAGAAGGGAAGAATGAAGGAACAGACAGAAGAGTCATAGGGAGAACAAAATGAAAAAGAACAAATTCAGATCAGGATGAGGGCAGGGCATCAATCTAGAAAATACTGTCACTGTTAGTCTAAGTTGAGTATGTTACAGTTGGCTGAATGATAAACAAAGAAAATGGATTTTCATAAGTATTCCATATCACTGCATAAAATCTCATGCAGATTTAAGATCCTTTTATATAGAAAGGAATCCACAGAGCAAAACTATATACTGTTCTTTATTTTCACTAAAATAAGATACTGTTCTAGCATTCTGAATTGAACAGCTGTTGGAATACGTGTCTCTTGCCACACTCATGAAGGCTTTTAATATACAATAACATAGACTAAAGCTCATCTCTTCTATAGCTGGATGCATTATTTATAATTAATTAACTGTATAGTATCTTCATGTGTGTAATGAATAACTGGAGTTATCCATTTTTAGTTCACAGGAAACAAGACTTTTAATTTTTAATAGTGCTATTTACCTATCATTTTTTATGCCAGTGATTTGGATCATTCATCTGTTTTATTTCAAAACACTCATATGTAAGAACTCTGAGAAGATTCCTGTTCAAAATGAGTTATCCAGAAACCTCATCCTACTATATGGAGAACTTATTTGCATCCCTACAGCTTAGTTTCAGGTGTGTATATTGATCAGAAATAAAAAGACCTCAATCAACACAGTGGAGCAGAGAAGACAACACAGGTGAGACCTGCCCTGCAGCTCAGAGGATCCTGAACAGAACACTCTGTCTGGAGCCTTCCGGTTTTGGTCTCCAGCTTGGGACCATCCTCTGCCAGAGCGCACCATATCCAAGTGGAGCAGGAAGTTAGCTACCCACACTGCCAGCTCAGAGCAGAGAGTCAGCACAGGTGAGACCTGCCCTGCAGCTTAGAGGACCCCATCCAGAACCCACTGGCAGAAGTCTTCTGGTTTCTGTCTCTGGCTTGGGATCATCCTCTGCCACAGCATGCCATACCCAAGTGGCGCAGGAAGGAAGCTTAACCACCCAGGAGTGCAGAGGGGGCTGCTTGCACAGGTAGAACCACCCTCACCAGAGGATGACACCCGAAACCCTCTGGTGGAAACCCTCAGGTATCCTTCTCCAGCTGGGGACCACCCTCTGCCACCGTGCAACCTACCCAAGTGATGCATGGAGGAAACTAGCCACTCCGGAGTGCAGAGAGGCCGGGCAGCACAGGTAGGACCACCCCTGCAGCTCAGAGGAAACAGCCTGAAACCCTGAGAACACAAGAGCCCAGGAGCAGCATAGGACAGAAGTCTTCTGATTACCACCTGCACCCAGCGTTGATAGGGGCCACAGAGCTACATAGCCAAATACAACCACAAGAGAGCAGGACTCTCAGGAGTACCTACATACCGGTGTACACAGACAGATGGGTCTCCTAGGAGCACAGATAAGCAACAGAGACAGCAACACCAGGTAACATCAGAGATAACCAGATGGCAAAAGGCAAACTCAAGAACATCACCAACAGAAACCAAGGCAACATGACAACATCTGAACCAAGTTCTCCAACAACAGCAAGTCCTGGATATCCCAACATGCCAGAAAAGCAAGACCTGGATTTAAAATCTCATCTCATGATGCTGTTAGAGGATTTCAAAAAGGACATAAATAACTCAAAGAAGTACAGGAGACCATGAGTCAACAGGTAGAAGCCCTTACAAAAGTAACACAAAATGTAACTCAATCACAAAAGAACATACGGGATATGCAGTCACTGATAAGTGGATATTAACCCAGAAGCTTGGAATACCCAAGACACAATTCATATATTAATTGATTTCCAAGAAGAAGGAAGGAGAGACCCCTGGTCTTGGAAAGACTGGATATAGCAGTGTAGGGGAATACAAGGACAGAGAAGCAGGAGGGGGTTGACTGGGGAACAGGGGGAGGGAAGAGGGCTTATAGGACCGAAAAAAGCATCTGACAAAATTCAGCATCCTTTCATGCTAAAAGTCTTGGAAAGATCAAGAATTCAAGGCCCATATTCAAACATAGTAAAAGCAATATACAGCAAACCATTAGCCAACATCAAACTTAATGGAGAGAAACGTAGCAATCCCACTAAAATCAGGGCCTAGACAGGATTTCCCTCTCTCTCCATATTTATTCGATATAGTAATTGAAGTTTTAGATAGAGCAATTAGACAACAAAAGGAGGTCAAAGTGATACAAATTGGAAAGGAAGAAATCAAACTATCACTATTTGCAGATGATATGATAGTATACTTAAGCGACCGAAAAAACTCCACCAGAGAACTCCTACAGCTGATAAACAACTTCAGCAAAGTGGCCAGATATAAAATTAACTCAAACAAATCAGTAGTCTTTCTATACTCAAAGGATAAACAGGCTGAGAAAGAAATTAGGGAAAAGACACCCTTCAAAATAGTCACAAACAATATAAAATATCTTGGTGTGACTCTAACCAAACAAGTGAAGGATCTGTATGATAAGAACTTCAAGTCTCTGAAGAAAGAAATCAGACATCAGAAGATAGAAAGATCTCCCATGCTCATGGATTGGCAGGATTAATATAGTTAAAATGGTCATCTTTCCAAAAGCAATACACAGATTCAATGCAATCCCCATCAAAATCCCAACTCAATTCTTCATAGAGTTAGAAAGAGCAATTCTCAAATTCATCTGGAAAAAGAAAAACCCAGAATAGCTAAAACAATTCTCAACAGTAAAAGAACTTCTGGGGGAATCTGTATCCCAGATCTCAAGCAGTACTACAGAGCAATAGTGTTAAAAACTGCATGGTATTGGTATAGTGACAGCAGGTAGATCAATGGAATAGAATTGAAGACCCAGAAATGACACATACCTATTGTCTCTTGATCTTTGACAAAGGAGCTAAATCCATCCAGTGGAAAAAACCTTTTCAAGAAATGGTGCTGGCTCAACTGGTGGCTAGCATGCAGAAGAATGCAAATCAATCCATTCTTGTCTCCTTATATTAAGCTCAAGTCCAAGTGGATCAAGGACCTCCACATAAAACCAGACACACTGAAACTAATAGAAAAGAAACTGGGGAAGAGCCTTGAATATATCTGCACAGGGGAAAATTTCCTGAATAGAACACCAATCGCCCATGTCCTAATATCAAGAATTGACAAATGCGACCTCATAAAATTACAGTTTCTCTAAGGCAAAGGACACTGTCAATAGGATAAAACAGCAACCAACAAATTGGGAAAAGATCTTTACCAACCCTATATCCAACAGAGGGATAATATTCAATATATACAAAGTACTCAAGAGGTTAGACCCCAGAGAACCAAATAACCCTATTAAAAATGGGGTACAGAGCTAAACAAAGAATTTTCAACTGAGGAATATCAAATGGCTGAGAAGCACATAAAGAAATGTTCAACATCCTTAGTCATCAGGGAAATGCAAATCAAAACAACCACGAGATTTCACCTCACACCAGTCAGAATGGCTAAGATCAAAAACTCAGGAGACAGCAGGTGCTGACAAGGATGTGGAGAAAGAAGATCTCTCCTCCCACCACTCCTGGTGGGATTGCAAGCTGGTATAACCACTCTGGAAATCAGTTTGGCGGTTACTCAGAATATTGGACATAATACTACCTGAGGACCCTGCTATACCACTCCTGGGCACATATCCAGAGGATTCTCCAGCATCTAACAAGGACACATGGTCCACTATGTTCATAGCAGCCCTATTCATAATAGCTAGAAGCTGGAAAGAACTCAGATGACCCTCAAAAGAGGAATGGATACAGAAAATTTGCTATATATACACAATGGAGTACTATTCAGCCGTTAAAAACAATGAATTCATGAAATTCTTAGACAAATGGATGGAACTGCAAAATATCATCCTGATTGAGGTAACCCAATCACAAAAGAATACACATGGCATGCACTGACTGATAAATATATAGTAGCCCAGAAGCTTGGAATACCCAAGACACATTGCACATATCAAATGGTGCCCAAGAAAGAGGAAGAACAAAGTATGGATTCTTGGGTCCTTTGTTGAAATATGAAAGAAAAAATACCCACAGAAGGAGATACAGAGACAAATTTGGAGCAGAGTCTGAGGGAAAGACCATCTAGAGACTACCCCACACAGAATTCCATCTTATATACGGTTACAAAACCCAGACACTATTGTGGATGCCCACAAGTGCTGGCTGACTGGTGCTGGATATAGCTATCACCTGGGAGGCTTTCCTAGTGCATGACAAATACAGAGGGGGACACTCTTAGCCAACCATTGAACTTAGCACAGGATCCCCAATGGGGGAGCTGGAGAAAGAACCCAAGGACCTGAAGGGGTTTGCAGTGTCACAGGAGGAACAACAATATGAGTCACCCAGTATTCCCAGAACTACCAGGGACAAACCATCAACCAAAGAGTACACATGGAGTTATCCATGGCTCCAGACACATAGGTAGCAGAGGATGGTCTTGTTGGACAGCAAAGGGAGGAGAGGCCCTTAGTCTTGGAAAGACTTGATGCTGTAGTGTAGAGGAATACCAGGACAGGGAAGCAGGGAGGATTGATTGGGGAAGGGAAGATGGCTTATGGGATTTTCAGCGGAGGGGGGTCCACGAAAGGGGACAGCATTTGAAATGTAAATAAAGAATATACCTAATAAAAAAAAGGACCTTAATCCCTATGCCCAGGATTATGTCAAGTAAAAATGGTCATGCTAATGACAATAAATTAGAAAATACAATAATTGGATGGAATTTATAAAATTTGTCTCACAGCTGTTCTTCTAGCGCTAATTCTTCCTGATACTGGGAGCGTTCACATTACTGGGCACTGCACAAACACAAGGTGAAATTACCTTCTCCACATATTGTTTTAAGAAACAGTCTATGTACCCTCTTTTACGAACACTGATTATTTGGCTCTTCTATGTACAAAATGGAGCCTAATCTTAGTGAGGTCAGGATTCTTTACTCACTCTTAAAGAGAAATGGGGTCATGAGTGTTCTCCAATCTGGGACCATGGAGAAAAATACTTCAGCTGTTTATGAGAAGTTTGCAAGGAAAACTTTTGCTTTCAGATGACCTTTAAGTAAAGGTGATTAAGTTCACTAAAGCCAAACTGTCATAAAATCAACTAGTTTCAAACCCAGCTGCAGCTCTTACAAAGGTACTTACTATCCACAGGCAGATAGATTTCATGTTGAATAGACGAGTGAACCAGGTGAGACAGTAATCCATAGAAAAACTTAGAAACCCATGCAGAGAAAAATAACCTTTTGTTGAAACAGTTTGTTTTGGGAAACTGATGATAAATTTAATAATATGAACTGAGACTAAGATAAGAAAATTCCATTCAGAGAAAATTCCAGTTGCAGCTTTGGAAAGGTGTTGGAGGCAGGGTGACTGGACAGACACTGGGAGGAAGGCATAGAATATACTCAATTACTGAAGGGCCAAAGGAAAACTTACTTAGGCTATTAGACTGGGACACAGTTCCAACCGGGGCAAAATATAGGAGCAGATTGTCTATAATTACATGCTCTCAAGTTAACTTTACTAGTTGTTATCTTTTCTTCTTATTGATGTCATTCAAACAACTTCTTTTCCTACTCAGGAATACAGCTGTGCAGTTTAGCAAATAATAGGGGTTAGAAGAAAATTGAAGTTTAACCAATCCCCATCTAGGGATCAAGTTCAAATCAGTGAACCATGACAGTTTCTTGTATCATTACCTCCAAGTTATTGACCAGACTATAAATGGCCTATGTCCAAGTGTAACATAAGACTGTGGAAAGTGCTTTCACAGGAACAAAATCTCAGCCTATTTTCAATGGAATTCCCAAGCTTCAAATTTCACACACATATGTCCACAGGACAGTTTTTTTTACTGATTGCTTGTCCCATATTTGCTTCAATCCAGCAGAAACTTTCAATCAGTAGGGATGACTATTTCATTTTGTTATTGAAGTTGTTCATAGTATATTAATCTGTATATTTTGGGTTTGTTTGTCTATGATAGCAATGTCAGCAGGCGCGCCTCAGGATTTCAAAGAAGTGCTTATAGTCCTTTCCTAGCTCTTAAGGGTAACCGACTCTTCTCCTGCCACAGTAATTACCCATCCCATCCCCCAAGAGTTTCTCTCATCATTTGTAATTACAATTCCTTCCTGCAGCCTTTAGATGTTTAACATATGTTTTCTCCCAATAACCAAAAAGTTAGAACACCAGCCTGGACAGTTGCAAAGACAAAGAGACTTCCAAACTTCCCAGAAATCCTGTTGGGTTGTCTTAGTAGCAGTTGCCAAGCTGACCCAGCTCACACAGTTTAACTGCACCACTGCAGCACAGGGTTAAGGCCTGGCCCCGCCCACTGACAGAGCGCGGGTGGCTCCGGCCTTCAGGAGTCTTCAGCCTTTCTGCGGGGCGCCCCGCCCAGACCCGCCGCCCGCTAGGCCCCGCCCCGCCCCGCCCCCAGGCACGCCTCCCTGGATCAGACCCCGCCCCGCCCTACAGTACGTGTCGCCTTTTTCCGCCCTCGGTGGGCTAGGCGGCACCAGCTAGCTCGGCGGAGCATCTGTCTAGGTGGCATCGGGCCTTGGGTCACCATCGCTCTGCTGAAGACAGTGCCTGGAGATCATCCACGGGTTGCCTCCCGCCAACTGAGGCGCCCTGGCCAGCGCCTAGCCTTCCTCCAGGGCGGGTGTGTCTGCGTCTCCAGCCCCGAGATCCGGCCCTGAGGAGACTTGGCACCTAGAGGAGCAGCGGAGGCTGTGGCGCTGAGGAAACCACGCACTCTAGAGACCACCCCCCCCCCCTCACACACACCCCGCCTCCGTTCCCCTAGAGTCGGGCGCTGAGGAGACGACTCCCGAGCCGAGGAGACCAAGCCCGACCGCTGCCTGTGCAGTCCCGGGCCGCATACGGGCGGAGGCGTGCGGAGCTCTTGGCTTCCGTAGGCCCGCCTCCAAAAAAACCATCACTTGCTTCAACTGCCAACCTTCGCCTGTGCTGGGGCCCACTCTGCTTGAAGATCCTGTTGCCAGCGGCTTGAGGTAAGCCGACTTGACCATTTAGAGGTCTCTAGTCCCCACGTTGCAGCCACAGGTCAGGCAGTGGGGACTGGAGTAGGACGACGCGTTCGGAAGAAAGGAATTAAAATATGCAACAGGCGGGTCAAGTCAGGAACTACTAGAAGTGATTGTTTCCTACAGAAAGGAGACTTGTCTAACATTGAAACTTAGTGAGTTTCTTCCAAATCCAAGATGGGCAAAGGAGAGGCCTGCTCCTTAAACCTGGGTCTGAACTCCCTCTGGCGGCTCATGGGGAGGATGTTGAAGACAGCCACAGGTGAGCAACTGAGTCAACAGTGCCTTTTCTCTGCCTTCCAACTGTCATTTGTGATTTGTCCAAAGAAAAGTGACTTGTCTTGTGAAGCTACTTTTTCGTTCCTTAAAAGCTAAACTCGGGGCCATAATTTAAAAGGGTCATTTTGGCCTTTACCTTTCATAACCAAAGTAGCAAGAATATTGTATTCACCTTCATGGTGATTACTTGTGAATATAAACATGTTTAAATAGCTAAAACAAATACAGTGAAATATGAAATATATCTTGTGTTGTTTCTTCTCTGCTAATATTAAGTAGGATTCAAATGTGTATGCAAAAATAAGGAAAAAAGCACTAGATAAAAGACTGGAAATAATGTTACTGTGATTCTCACATTTCTGTCAAATGACCAAACTATGTAAATCATCATTTTATCTCCATTTCCAGTCTTAGAAATTTGCTTTGTTTTGTTTTTCTCGCAGAGAGGAGTGACATGAAAAAAGAACAAAAACAGACTTCAGTCTTGTGAAGGAGGAATTTTCTTACCCACTTGGTGGATATGTTTGTGATTGGAAGAAGAGCGTCTAGACATTGAAGAGATTAGATTCTTTTACAGGTACAGATAAACTTGATAAAAGGATATTTGGAAATGCTTTTAAAAGACATTTGAAATGAAGGCAGAAATTTCAATGTCCTTTGTCAACCATGTAGGACTTTGAACACTTGTTCAGAATATTTTCCTTCCCAAAATGGAAGAAGAAACAACTGACAAATCATTATGCTTCAGACTCTGAGAAAAAAAAATAATGAAGTCTGCTCACTTTGAGAATGACAATACTTTATCATCTTCTTTTGGGGAAAAGACAGAAACATACCATGTACATGTGGTAAGTTAATCACTAAGGATGGTTTCTTGTCCTACGTGCTCAAAATGGCTTCATTTGAATTTTGGAATTTTTTTTTAAATTTTCCCTTTTTCACGTTAATTAGATTTACATGCAGGGAATAAATGTTGGATTTGTTGTGTTTCCTGACGACACCACTGTTTTCAGTGCATTGGAGACATTTGAGGCATTAATATTCCTTGAAATTTTATGTTATTGGAAGCAAACCTGTGCCAGGGACACAGATATGCTGTATAATTCCCTCGTTATAACAACTTTCCTTGCTTTGAATTAGCTGAATGTCACCTGGATTTCCCAGCCTATGAGGTATAGTCGGTTTTTTTGCTATGTCTTTAATATATAATTTACAATAACCAGATGGGAAACACTGTGCTTAACACATATGCCTAAGGAAAAGATCTTCCCCATGGATCATGGCGTTTATGTTTACAGGACATTTACTATTTTTAACATTGATGATGTGTTTTTCTACTTGTGAAGAATCTGTGAGCAATTATTCTGAATGGGAAGTTTTCACAGACGATATACAATGGTTTAAGTCACAGAAAATACAAGATTTCAAACCCAACCAAAAACTTCATCCAAATTTATATTTTGATGCTGGAGATATACAAACAATGAAACAAAAGTCTCGTACGAGCCATTTGCATATTTTTAGAGCTATCAAAAGTGCAGTGACAATTATGCTGTCCAATCCATCATACTACCTACCTCCACCTAAGCATGCTGAGTTTGCTGCCAAGTGGAATGAAATATATGGAAATAATCTTCCTCCTTTAGCACTGTATTGTTTATTGTGCCCAGAAGACAAGGTTGCCTTTGAATTTGTCCTGGAATACATGGACAGGATGGTTAGCTACAAAGACTGGCAAGTTGAGAATGCACCAGGGGATGAGGTTCCAGTTGGCCATTCTTTAACAGGCTTTGCCACTGCTTTTGACTTTTTATATAATTTCTTAGGTAATCAGCGAAAACGAAAATACCTAGAAAAAATTTGGATTGTTACTGAGGAAATGTATGAATATTCCAAGATTCGCTCATGGGGCAAACAACTTCTTCATAACCACCAAGCTACAAATATGATAGCATTACTCATAGGGGCCTTGGTTACTGGAGTAGATAAAGGATATAAAGCAAACATGTGGAAACAAGTTGTTGTTGATGTGATGGAAAAGACTATGTTTCTCTTGAATCATATCGTAGATGGCTCTTTGGATGAAGGTGTGGCCTATGGAAGCTATACCTCAAAATCAGTTACACAGTATGTTTTCTTGGCACAACGCCATTTTAACATCAACAACTTTAATAATAACTGGCTAAAAATGCATTTTTGGTTTTATTATGCTACACTTTTGCCAGGTTATCAAAGAACTGTAGGCATAGCAGATTCCAATTATAATTGGTTTTATGGTCCAGAGAGCCAGCTAGTTTTCTTGGATAAGTTCATTTTACAGAATGGAGCTGGAAATTGGTTAGCTCAGCAAATTAGAAAGCATCGACCTAAGGATGGACCAATGGTTCCTTCCACTGCTCAGCGGTGGAGTACTCTTCATACTGAATACATCTGGTATGATCCAACACTCACCCCACAACCTCCTGTTGACTTTGGCACTGCAAAAATGCACACATTTCCTAACTGGGGTGTCGTGACTTATGGGGGTGGGCTGCCAAACACCCAGACCAATACCTTTGTGTCTTTTAAATCTGGGAAACTGGGAGGACGAGCTGTGTATGACATAGTTCACTTTCAGCCGTATTCCTGGATTGATGGATGGAAAAGCTTTAACCCAGGACATGAACATCCAGATCAAAACTCATTTACTTTTGCCCCTAATGGGCAAGTATTTGTTTCTGAGGCTCTTTATGGACCAAAGTTGAGCCACCTTAACAATGTATTGGTGTTTGCCCCATCACCATCAAGCCAATGTAACCAGCCCTGGGAAGGTCAACTGGGAGAATGTGCACAGTGGCTCAAGTGGACTGGTGAAGAAGTTGGTGATGCAGCTGGGGAAGTTATTACTGCTGCTCAACATGGAGATAGGATGTTTGTGAGTGGGGAAGCAGTGTCTGCTTATTCTTCTGCTATGAGACTGAAAAGTGTCTATCGTGCTTTACTTCTTTTAAATTCACAAACTCTGCTTGTTGTTGATCATATTGAAAGGCAAGAAACTTCCCCCATAAATTCTGTCAGTGCCTTCTTTCATAACTTGGATATTGATTTTAAATACATCCCATACAGGTTTATGAATAGGTATAATGGTGCCATGATGGATGTGTGGGATGCACACTATAAAATGTTTTGGTTTGATCACCATGGCAACAGTCCTGTGGCTAATATACAGGAAGCAGAGCAGGCTGCTGAATTTAAGAAACGGTGGACTCAGTTTGTTAATGTGACATTTCATATGGAATCCGCAGTCACAAGAATTGCTTATGTATTTCATGGTCCGTATGTCAATGTTTCCAACTGCAGATTTATTGATAGCTCCAGTTCTGGACTTCAGATTTCTCTACATGTCAACAGTACTGAACATAGTGTTTCTGTTGTAACTGACTACCAAGACCTGAAAAGCAGATTTACTTACCTGGGATTCGGTGGTTTTGCCAGTGTGGCTAATCAAGGACAAATAACCCGATTTGGTTTGGGTACTCAAGCAATAGTAAACCCTGTAAGACATGATAGAGTTAATTTTCCCTTCGGGTTTAAATTTAATATAGCAGTTGGATTAATTTTGTGTATTAGTTTGGTTATTTTAACTTTTCAATGGCGGTTTTACCTTTCCTTTAGAAAGCTAATGCGCTGTGTACTAATACTTGTTATTGCCTTGTGGTTTATTGAGCTTCTGGATATATGGGGTACTTGCACTCAGCCCATCTGTCCAAAGTGGACAAGGACTGAAGCTAAGGCAAATGAGAAGGTCATGATTTCTGAAGGGCATCATGTGGATCTTCCTAATGTTGTTATTACCTCACTCCCTGGTTCAGGAGCTGAAATTCTCAAACAGCTTTTTTTCAACAGTAGTGATTTTCTCTACATCAGAATTCCTACAGCCTACATGGATATCCCTGAAACTGGACTTGAAATTGACTCATTTGTAGATGCTTGTGAATGGAAAGTATCAGATGTCCACAGTGGGCACTTTCATCTTCTTCGTGGGTGGCTGCAGTCTTTGGTCCAGGATACAAAACTTCACTTGCAAAACATTCATCTACATGAAACTAGTAGGAATAAACTAGCTCAATATTTTACAACTAATAAGGACAAAAAACGAAAATTGAAAAGAAGAGAGTCTTTGCCAGATCAAAGAAATAGAATAAAAGGATCATTTGATAGAGATGCTGAATATATTAGGGCTTTAAGAAGACACCTTGCTTATTACCCAAGTGCACGTCCTGTGCTCAGCTTAAGCAGTGGTAGCTGGACATTGAAGCTTCATTTTTTTCAGGAAGTTTTAGGAACTTCAATGCGGGCATTGTACATAGTAAGAGATCCTCGAGCTTGGATCTATTCAATGCTATATGGTAGTAAACCAAGTCTTTATTCTTTGAAGAATGTACCAGAGCATTTAGCAAAATTGTTTAAAATAGAGGAAGGTAAAAGCAAATGTAACTCGAATTCTGGCTATGCTTTTGAGTATGAATCACTGAAGAAAGAATTTGAAATATCCCCATCAAATGCTGTCTCCTTATTATCTCATTTGTGGGTAGCAAACACTGCAGCAGCCTTGAGAATAAATACAGATTTGCTGCCTACCAGCTACCATCTGGTCAAGTTTGAAGATATTGTTCATTTTCCTCAGAAAACTACTGAAAAGATTTTTGCTTTCCTTGGGATTCCTTTGTCTCCTGCTAGTTTAAACCAAATGCTATTTGCCACTTCCACAAACCTTTTTTATCTTCCATATGAAGGGGAAATATCACCATCTAATACTAATATTTGGAAAACAAACTTGCCTAGAGATGAAATTAAACTAATTGAAAACATTTGCTGGACACTGATGGATCGTCTAGGTTATCCAAAGTTTATGAACTAAATGCTGCAGGTCGGCAAAATTTTGCACTAATGTGTCCCAATCTACTTTGTGGATATGAACTAGAAAACTTTGTTTATTCTTGTACATGTATGTATGTATGTGTGTAGAGAGTGTGTATGTACAATCTATTTGCACAGAGATATTTTCAAAATAGGCACCATATTTGGCCTAGCAGGATTTATTTTTATGTTATCACTTTTCTTGCCTTCGTTTCTGAATTTTTTTTCTGCTAAAATGTTTCTGCTACAGAGGTATATATTCTGGGGGTCTGAAAATGTGGGAAGATTTTAATGGACTTTAACTCTCCTTCGGAAACTAGTTATCTATCTTGGGACCTCAAACACTACAAAAGGCCTTGTAATTGCTGCTGTATCCAGTCATCTCTTGCTCTTAAGATGGACTACAAAACTTTATGTTTTGAAAAGGTCTAACATTTACCTTGCACACAAAAAAAGAGAAATAAAAAAAGAAAAAAAAAAACATTCTACATTGTATAGTATTTATTGAAATCACTTGGCAGGAGGGGGGGTGTGATGATAAAAGTTCCTATAAGAAACTAGAAAATAGAAAGACTGGATGTAGGGGAGCGCCAGGACAGAGAAATGAGAGGGGGTTGAATGGGGAAAAGAGGGAGGGAAGGGGGCTTAAGGGACTTTCGGAGAGGGAGGAAACGGGAAAGGGGAAATGATTTGGAATGTAAATAAAAAAAACTTAGAAAATAAAATTTAAAAAAAAATAAAAATAAAAAAAAAAGAAACTAGAAAATATACATGGAAACATAGAATTAAGGTTTTTTTGTTTCTTCCTTTTTTTTTGTACTTGAGAAATAAGACTGGACACTGGATACTGAAATTTATTAGATTATTTTGGAAGCAATTCTCTCATTTGCCTCTCTCAAGCTACAGCTGCTCACCATCACACCACCCTCACCCTATCTAGCCATTCTGTTATTGTTAACAAAAGTCAGTAGTTATTACCTACAAAACTGTCCAACACCCCTTTCTCCCAATGATTTACTTTGTGTTAAAGAGTGACACAGATTTATAATCACATTTAGTTGTGTGACATTACCACAGTATGACTGAAAGCAAAAGCAGACTTCTGTCTGTGGTAGTGTTTTTTTGGGGGGCGAGGTAGGGTGGGCGGTGGTAGTGACTGAAAACAGAATTAAAAAGCTTTCATGCTTTATCCTGTAATCCAATGAGTGAATTTACAGGCTGCTAGTGTCTGCAAAAGTTAAAGGCAATTCAGAGATGATCTCAGAAGCATCTGTTCTCTTTACCATCTGCATCTCATTATAAATTAGTCAACATAAAATGTGGTTCCTTTTACTTGGTAGTTTCTGAAATCAGAAATGCTCTGCTATTATAAGCCAATGGAGTAATTACAATGTGTTTGTGGAACATTATCAGGCAGCATCAAGATTTCATGGTAATCTATGCAGATTGCAGTCTTCCTGATGTTTCAAACTATAGTTTTCTCAGCCTCTCTAAGATTTGGAGTCTGTCACACTGACCTAGATAAAAGAGGTTTTGTCTCTGTAGTTTGTTATTTTGTCTAAATGTGCCTCCAGAGTGATAAAGCTGAGGATTTGTTACATTCCAGTGGAATCTAACTTAGCTGTCATTTTTTTTCTTCTACAATGGCATAAATGAAGATTGCTCCATGTTCCTTATATTTGTGCTTATCACACAGGACTCAGAATTTTGCCTTCATGTTAAAATGAATAGAAATGAATACAGACTGAAAACACAAATCTACATTTTTAGTTTCAAGGAAGATTACTCTGTAACAGGTTTGAAAACAAACATGTACAATTGCTACTTGGATAACACTATTTCCATTATTAGTCAGAGTCTCACTCTTTGTTTTCCATTCCCAGAGTATGCATCTCAAGTCAGATCAAATAGAAAACTGCTGGGGTAAAAGAGCAGTACTTCATACTCAGGTAATAATTAGAAATGGGTAGAGGTACAGGATAGATAGTAAAAGCTACTTCTGTCTTTCTTTGAAAATAACCCATAAATGTATCTATGGGTTACAGGTGGTTAATGGGCTATGTGGAGGAAAAAGGAAAGAAGAGATTTAGAAAATAAACTGTGAGTAGTTTTGAGATGGGATATGGAAATGTTTGTTTTGAGATGGGATATGGAAATGTTTTACTGATAAATCACAGTAGATCCTAGCTTTCAGCTTCACAGAGCAATACAGAACTAAACTTTCTTACTCTAGAGTCAAAGTGAGACATGAGCCCTTTTCTTAGTTTTTTCCATAATGAACATCTGAAGAAGACTTTGCAAATCCCCTCAGAGAAGTATTATGTACTGGAAAGGAATCAATTCAGTTCTCCTGTATATGCTCATGCCTGAGCCCTGTTTTACAATTTAACTACTTAAGGTGAGTGACACTTTTGACACATCTTAATTCTGAATATTCTCCAAACTTATTACCAAATTACAAATAAGATTATCATTTTTATTGCTTATGAAGACTTTAAAATATCCTATCTGTAAAAGCATTTCTTTAACAATGTCTTCACACTTGAGCCTAATTGGTACAACTACTCATTTAAAATAGCATAGGAATTTTGAAGAATTGCACGATAAGGTGACAAAGAAACATTGGTAATGAAGTTTTCAAAAAATTCACAACCAATACAGATTTATTTTAGATGATTAGAAAACAACCCATCTTAAGCTAAATTCACTTATAGTTTTATTTTTTGAAAAGTCTTGATATTAAATTTATGATTATGCTTACTTAAATTTATGATTTTTATCAGAAGATACAATGACATGTGCATATTGACATATTAACCTTAGATTCCACAAAATAACATAATTGATTTCTTTAGAAAAGCAGAATAATTGTCTCCTATGAATGAAATTATCTTTTTCAGGTTTTAAGAGGTGTCAGAACTTGTCAAGTTACCCATTGCAAATAACTTCAAAAATCATCTTCCTTCTCACATACAGCTTGCCTTGAATATCCCGTATCATGTCATTTTAGAATATCACTGGACTTTTATTTGATATCGTTGATCAGAAGATTTTGTTCATTATGACAAATCTTAGCCATTCTTTTTGTATGAAACCTATCACTTAATTTTGAGCAGTCAAATACTACAATTTTTTAGTCTGTGGTCATAACTGAGAGCGCTTTCAATGATTAAGAAAGATGTAGAAGAAAATAACACCCAGATCTAAGGATGTTAAAACGTCCTAAAACATATTAAGACATTGAATATTGAGCCATTTCTTGCTGATATAGGCTGGCTAAATTGTCTAATGTTCCTATGTATTTTACTTCATTTTAGCAAAGAAAAACATTGAAATAATTGGCAAGATCTAAATGACTTAAAGTTTGAACAGAGATGACAGCTAATTTTGTAGATTCTTAGCATTATATACCTGGATATTTGTGCTATAAAATTATGTGGGTTAATGTTTTTAATGTAAGTAATATATGCGTTTAATTTATTTCATTATCAAAGTGCACTCATTGAGGTCTGTAAACCTGCCCCCCACCCCTTTCGATGTTTTATACCATTTTCCAGTTGCTTTGGAAAGAAAACAGAATGATCATAAAAAGAGGACTCCCTGCTTAATAAAGGCATTTTGGCTATGGTTGAAATAATTTTGTCATGCACCTCCTTAGGTCTTTGGGTTATAGCATTGGCAATTTGTATGCTACTAAGTGAACCCAATTTGGAGAATGCAGTTCATTTCTACAAGTTCACCTATGAGAAGATTCTCCAACTTCAGCGACGGGCAATCCTCTTTCTGCTCTGCTAACTTTGTTCTAAGATCTGGCTCTGTGACCTTAAATATTAAGGATATATCTATAATGCTCATGTGTGTTCAATATCCCACCACCACCACCATGGTAAGATTTCATTCAGTAATAGTAACTAAGAAGAAACCTCTTTCAAGTTACATGAATCTAATTAATCCATTAAAGAACAGTCATGGTACAAACATTGTAACTTAAGTATTATGTCTTGTCATATAAGTATAAAAAATGGGTTTCATATATTACATATATGCAACTCTCACTGTTATATGGTTGTTATATATTATGTATAATCTTGATATCCATATCAAATGGTTTGCTTAAATTAAACCTGCTGATAAGTGTTTGGCTCAAATACTGACACAAGCAGGATATTCAGTACTACAATTTAGATTTCACTTCCTCAAATGAGTAAAACCATTGGTACTTATTTACCTAACTAATACATGTAACAATGAAATTGGTTCAAACATTTTATATCAAGGGATTTCTCAGGAAGAATGCTGAGAGATGTAGGAGTTGAGGGTGATAACAGTGGAAAGGATATCTTAATTCATTTTCCTATCCTTTCCATAATACAACCAGAAGTGCCTCCAGATAACCCCAATGCCCAGTGTAATATGGAATATTCTCAATCTAGAGAATGTAATATGGAAACTCTGCATATAACTTGCATCTGATCAAAATTTTCAAAGTCCCTACCTTAAAAGAACCTATACTAATTTGAAGTATATTGTCCTTTCAATATTGTGACTAACAGTCAGATGAATACATACAAATAATTTTTAATACAGGAAAAAGTCTTACATTTTGTATTCTTTGTGCATAATCCTAGAAGAGAAAAGTGACGAAATGAGAGAATGATGGGAGAAAGGAATTTATGAAATGACAGGGTAGAAAGAAAGACAGGAAGGAATATGGCAGTGTTTATTCTTACCATGCTCATATTATTTTCTAAACTATTTTAAAAAATCCTGGAATATTAGATACAATTTGATTAAAAACAAAAACTATAATCTCAGTACTTGCTGTTACATTGTAGTTCCTTTCCTATTTAATGCCTAAACTATTATTGTATTTCTTACTATTCTGATGTGTGTTTTAATTCGAGTGTTAATTGTGATGTTAAATTTCAACTAGTGTCTCAGGATTTTATATTCTCTAGATATGCAGTATTCTCCTAAATGTTGTATTCTCTCTTTTTAAAACTTAGGCTTTATACCTTTTATTTCATTTTTTTATGGAGAAAAAATACTTGTGCACACTTGATATGTCTTAATAGTCTTCCCATTTTGGAAAGCCAGTTCAGCTTACAACACTGTGGCATATTACTTTATCAAAAGAACCATACAAGTTCTATTATCCAAATTCAAGTCTGTAATCCCTATGTAAGAAATGCTTCACTAAGCATGGCATAGTAGAAAGGATACTTTCATCTTTATCTCGCTGTATTGAAAGATTACTGTCATATTTTATTTATGTTTGTTCTGAACTATATGTTCCCTCATGAAGCCATAGATTTTGTTGTAAAACTGTTGAAGTTCTATGGAACTTTAAAGTATTGCTGTTATTGAGTTAGTTGAACTATTTTGATTTGATACTTTGGCATACTACATCACAAAACTTGCCTGGATGATTTATTTATATATAAGAAAAAATGAATTCAGCCAAAAACTGTGAAATTGCATTTATAAGATTTTCATTAAAATATATAAAATAAGCTTTCACATAAGAAAGGTATTTTTCCTGTTAAATTTTAGTCATATACTTGGGTATCCTGCCAAATTTATTTGTATCTAGAATGCAACAGATATTTGCAACAAATAATTGGCTTAAATGCATTATCAAAACAAACTGAAATATTCACACATTTGCAGTTATTTCTCTTTTCAAAACAAATGTATGACAATTTAACATGTCTCACTGTTGAATACAATAGAAACAAATATGTTTGTGTACACATTACAAATTTCATTAAATTAGAGGTGTAAGATTTTTCTACATTACTGGCCAAGTAAGTTTTCACAAGCCTTGTTTTATTATTTATTTTGTCCTCTTTAATTTGAAGAGGGAAATTTTCATTAAGTGTCATTCACACAATTTACTTAAACAAGTAATCTGGTTAAAGTTTTCCAGCTCTAAGTTCCTTAAAATCAATGGGAATATAATTTAAAGTGTGAAAGTTAATAGAAAAATATATCCTCTTTGTAATCACCAACAACTCTCTAAAGAAAAGAAAGTGCTATTTATAACTGACGCATACGTTCAAAAAGCCAAACCCATATATATATAATAACTTTTTCCACTGATAAAATACTTCAGGATTTTCAGATTATATTTAATATAGAGTTCCACAAATATACAAAATCAGACTTGCATGGTTAATATGTTTATTTTGTAATATTGCCTTTTGCATACATTTTTATATATTCATATGTCAAGTGAAAGCTTGTTCAAACTTTCCCTTCAATATCTGTCACTTGACTTCTGAGGTTGTCCGTGATATTTTGTATTTATTTTTGTGATATATCAACTACATAACTTTCTGAATTCAAGTACAGATATATTTACACAATTATTGCTTTTTTGTTTATATTGATGTTTTATTTGAAATTTGACTTTTTTCATGAAAGATAATGTTCATTGAATATTTTGCTTTTCCCTCTGAGATAGTCTTAATTTTTGTTGTTTATCTGTTAATTTTCTTATATTACTCGTGTGTGTGTGTATGTGTATGTATATATATATATATAAATTTTTTTTTAACCTAACTTAGTTTCTATGATAAAATGAGCCTGGTGATGATGTATTATATTTTTGTTGAATTGTATTGGTTAGTGATTGCATAAACATTTATAATAGTAATTGGACTGTATACTTTTCAGATCAACAATATGTGTCATATAAGTTGGGCATTGTCTACATTTATGCTTTCTAGAAGCATATAAATTGAAACAATCTATTATTATTAAGTTGAGGCTCATGTATAAAATTCTATGGCCATTATGTTTTTATATATGGAAATAGAACTCCATAATTTATATTTGTGCTTGTGCATTTATTTATCTCATACATTTCTTATTTATCTTATTTATCTCATGTATTTGGAAAATTTGGGAAATATTTATTTTTAAGAATCTGTTTTCTTAATTTTTCAGAATTGTGTTCCTAAATTTGCTCAAGGTACTTTTTTTTTTTTTGCCTCTCACTTCATTTCAAAGCCTACTTTTTAAAAACCTCTCTTTAATATTGAATATCTAGACCTTATTTTTAATTAGAATTTATGTGCTACATGTCTTCAAATAATTAAATTTAGCTTTGCCTTCTCTTTATGTATTTGCTATTTTATATCTTTTTTACTTTATATTTTACATATTTTGGTCATACTTTTTTATTTGTGTAAGTTGCTGTTGTTTTTCCTATCTTTCATAGTTTAATGTATGCCTCAACCTTTTTATCAATGTCCTCCTCCATCCAAAAAAATAGAGGAATCATTGTTTATATAGTGCTAGGATTTTAGAAGGTATGATTCCTCTCTAAATTAGTTCAAGAGGGAAGTGGGGAATAAATAGTTAAGTTATCTGAATGAACTACAAGAAGGTAAAAGTAGGAACTGAATTTATGAGTAGTATAAAAGGTAGCAATAACTACAATCAGCATTCAGATGGCAGGGGCAGTTAGATCTCTGTGACTTGCAGACCATCCTGGTTTAGATATAATTTTATTTTTTTATTAGATATTTGCTTTATTTACTTTTCAAATGTTATCTCCTTTCCTCATTTCCCCTTTGAAAACTCCCTATCCTATCCACCCTCCCCCTGCTCACCAACCCCCTTACACTTTCCTGACCTGGCATTCCCCTACACTGAGGCATCGAGCCTTCACATGACCAGTGGCCTCTCCTCTCATTGATGTCTGAAAAGGCCATCCTCTGCTACATATGTAGCTGGATCCATGGGTCCCACCATGTGTACTCTTTGGTTTGTGGTTTAGTCCCTAGGAGCTCTGGGGATACTGGTTGGTACATATTAGTGTTCCTTCTATGGTGCTGCAAACCTCTTCATTTCCTTGGGTTCTTTCTCTAGCTCTTCCATTGGGGACCCTATGCTCAATTCATTGGTTGGCTGTGAGCCATGGGTATTTTGATCCCTCTTCTAAGAAGGACCAAAGTATCCACACTTTGGTCTAAGCTGGTCTACATATTGAATTCCAGACTACTCAGGGCAACATGAGACCTTATCTAAAAAATAAAGTACAATTAAACCTAAAGGACTTAGGGATCACTGGACCCCTTTAAAACAACATTTTAAACTGCAAATTATTTCTCCTTCAGTTTGTTCCCACTTAGAAATTAACAGGGAAAATTAGGAATAGTAAGAGGCATGGCGGACAAATTAATATTATGTGACTTAATCAAAAGCTCTTACCTTTTAGGACTGCTTGCAAATGTAAGAATTGTTCTGCAGGGTGATAAGAAAGGACCTGGAAAAATGAAAAACCTGAATATGATAAAAGTCCATTGTAAAAAATTCTCAAAGAATTAAGAACATTATTTTTTTAAAGTATGTCATAGTTTGGATAAATATAAATACTATAAATGTATTACATAAAATTATATTAAGGTGATCTACGGTAACACAAATTACCTTTTATGAATATAACAAAAAGCAAATCATTTTTTCTTTCTTCAGAAAGGTAAGTGTGTTTTATTGATGACTGTTATTTTACACTTCCTTTCTACTAACATCATTGTCTGCTTTGGACACAGAATTTCTATTTAAGGTTTTAACATATGGAAAAACCTTGAGAGTCATTTAAAAAGATACAATAGCATCAGTTATACATCAAAGCATACAAAACTTCTAGGGTTAAAAACATTTTTAGTATAATTTTTATGAATTTATTATAAATAATTTCATTTTATTTATAAAAAATGATTATCCAATTTATTTTGAATTATACTAAATGGATGTGACAATTTAAAGGTAGTCAATCTAACATTCATATTCATATATACATACTCTAATGTTTTATGCATAGGCAAACACATTCACACACATTGATATTTCTGAGGCGCAAGTCAAATATCAATAGCAATGATTTCTAAAAATTGAGATTTCACATATTTCACAGTTTCTTTTATTAGGATAACTGTCTATAAGAGATGTAGTAAAAGTTTGGAATTCAAAGCATCTGTATGGTACATTCTTAAAAGAATAAACATAAGAAGATGGAAGGAGAGACCCCTGTAGGGGAACACCAGGACAGAGAAACGAGAGGGGGTTGAATGGAGAAAAGAGGGAGGGAAGGGGGCTTATGGGACTTTCGGGGAGGGAGGAAACGGGAAAGGGGAAATGATTTGGAATGTAAATTAAAAAAAACTTAGAAAATAAAAAAAAAAAGAATAAACATAAAATTTTAAACAGAATGGCTTCTAGGCTCTTATGATTTAACCTAAGAATTCTTTAAAACAAGGTTTCATAAAATCCTAAATAAAAGTAGAAATTCTTTATTCAAAAAAAAAATGGTGCCTCAGAAACACTTCTGACTGAAGAGTGATTCAATTGATATCAAAAGTTTCAAAAATAATGGAATGCCTTTTACAACCAGTAAAATCCATCTATTTTTTTTAATTTAAGATATATATCAGATGAAATGTGATGAAGCTTAGAACTCTATTTATAAAATAGTTCTATAAATTATAGAATTTTATTTAAACTATGGAAATTATTTTGATTCTACTTAATTTTAGAATTAAGCATTGTTTCCTTTTCTTTGCCCCCCCTTTTTGAATTATGAAATGATAATTCTGTTTAAAATAAAATATTAGTAAGGATGTTGATTTAGCATGGTCAAGGGAGAGCACTCCATGGTCCTTTGCCAAACCAAAAGCTAAAAGTAAACACTTAGCAGCAAACTTCTGAAACAATGGTCTTTAAGGGTTATGAATGGAAAATGGTAGTACAAGTATCTAATTTACCCTCTGGACATTACCACTTAATTTCTTAATTAACATTCTGTTTTTAGGTAGGGGATGCTTGATGCAAAATCCTGTGTCCACTGGGTGCTGTTTTATGAATGGGTATAGCTAAGGCATTTACTGGTCAGCTATAGAAATGCATTGCATCTTTTCTCACTCTAGAGTAGTCTTCGGATGCCATATATTTCTTATATTTTGATATGTAAGATTTTCATTATTTGATTTGATTTAATAATTTCTATTTTGTACTTTAAAGTTTAATTATAGTTTTCAAATATAACACTTTATTGTTTTGATAAACTTGAAATAAAATTATTTTTATTATTTCCAAACCTAGAGTATTTTTGGAATTCAACTTTATGGTCTGTATGTGCTAATTGGTTAGAAAATATCCCTTCTTTATGGCAAAACATATAATATGTGGGTATATTGTACACTATGTTTTAGTTCACATTGGGTTCTTATTACAGGAGGTCATGTTAGTCCTCACTCCTAGGACACTTTTTAAGTTGTATAAAACACAACATTGTAAAAACACAAACATGTCTGCCCACATATATTTGTTTTCTAATTATATTGTTAAAGAATACTCTCCAATGATTTATGCCTATGTTTCTTTATGGTTTCATAAATTTTTGCTTTGTATATTTGTGCTTTTGTTAATAAATTTACTTTTCTTTCCTGTAGGCTAAAACCAGGCATGAAATGGCAGGGTTAAATGTTTGAGTACTGTGGTTTTAACATCTAATTTAATTAATTTTGACCTATAACTACACATCCTCAGAGACAGTTCTTATTAAATGTCACCATTAATAATTTTTTTGCTCTAGCAATTAAAATAATGTGATGAATGTCTGCGTCTTTTCCTTTGGAAGAACCTGGAAAATCCATAAACATTAAATAAGATACTTTCTCTCTGCTTCTAAATGTGCAGAAGGCAGCTCCATTCATCTCTCTTACTCAGCCTCTTTAACACGTTACACAACACTGGGAACTTGAGAGAAGTAAGCAGAATCACACCAACATTCCTTTTCTGATGTCACTTTGAACATTTCCTTTTAAGTTTGGGAGGTCAACAAGTATTTTATTATAATTTTGCTAGATCTAGTTTTCATACTGTCTCAAGAATTTTCTTCTTCAGAACATTCCTTTCTAAATCCTGTGGTTTTAGTGACAAAGTAATGTTCCATTACAGTATAGTACAATTCACCCATCTAGATTATGAAGCATGAATGAGACATTATATGTTAAAGTGTGGGCTACCACAATGCAATCACATTGAAAGTTCTACCTTTATGGATGATAGTTTCTCCACAGTTGGCAGATAGAGCCATATCTCTTAGTACTTCCCACTGAACACTTTAGATATTCCCTGAGATCTTTGAGCCATGTGTAATTAGGGCAGAATTATATACAACTCATTTCATGGAGTAGATAGAACCTAGGTCACAGATACCCAGATCATAGTCCTGTAATTCTTTTTCCTATCAGTGTCAACAATCTAAGCCCAATTGTGATCTTTGGGAAGAAAATCAGCTGGTCTTATGAAAAGGGGGGTTGTTCTGCTTAGAGGATGGTGCTGTTCAAGACGCGTATTTCCATAAACACACACACACACACACACACACACACACACACACACACACACACCATCAATAGGAGGGGAGGCCTTTGGTCTTGTGAAGGCTTGATGCCCCAGCATAGGGGAATGCTAGGGAGGTGAGGTAGGAGTAGGTGGGTAGGTGGGGGAGCACCTTCATAGAAACAGGAGAGGTGAGATAGGGGTTTTTCAGAGGGGAAACCTGGAAGGGGGATAATATTTGAAATGTAAATACATAAAATAACCAATTAAAAATAACACCCTACAAGTTAAATAATTAACCTACTTAAAGGTGTGTATTTTCATTATGAAACAGATTAATATTCGGCAAGAAATTTCAATAGGGAAAAGTATTTATGCATATTCTTTTGATTATTGCTTATAGTCACTGCAATGTTATAGTTAGAATACATTGTGAGCCTATGATGTATTTTGGAAATAATTATATGAGAGACATCAAAGTAAAATTTTTCAGCTAATGGCAAAACATTGGTATTATTCTTTTAAGATAAAAAGGTGTGTGTGTGTGTGTGTGTGTGTGTGTGTGTGTGTTTGCATGTGTGTGTGTGTATAGATAGGGGCATGCAGATGCAAGTGACCCTGGAAGATATATCACATCACGCAGACCCATGGAACTGAAGTTATAAATTGTGTGCTACCATGTAGATATTGAAAACTAACCCCTAAATCCTTTGCAAGAGCAGTTCAAGTTATTAACAGCTGATCCATTTCTTCTGCCCTGAAATTATTCTTGATGGGATAAAATTGTAGAATGGGAGGGGTGGATTAAAGGTTAGTCAAAATTATTTTGAAATGTTGAGCAAAGAGTAAACCTCTTTAGGTTGGAAATTTCTAATTATTTTGGAAACTTCTGTTAAACCTAGACACAATGAAGTCCTTTCATTCATGATTCAAAGTTTACATCCTTGAATTTCACTTCTGATGAACAACTAAGTACCAAATAAATGTCTCAAAGATAGCAGCTAGTTTAAACTCTTAAAAAATTACTTTATCAAATAAATGCTAGAAGACACTATAAAGTAAAAAATATCAGTAAAACTATAGGTTTTTCAATCTCATGAAGGAAGCACATAGCTGACTTCAAGGTTGGCACATACTAGGAGGAAGATAGGTCACAGCCTACATTTTCTGTTCATCATATTTAGGGAAAGGCATGACACAGGTTTGGGTTGGTCATAATGTAGCTGAAAGCCAGCCTTGTACCACACAGGGCCACAAATACACCTTTCATAATGCTCACTGGACAAGGAAGAGGGAAAGAATAGGGAAGTGCTGAAATGTGCAACAGATGTTATTTTCATGAATCCCCAGCTATCTAGATGACCTTACTTCATAATGCAAAATCTTGGACTATTACATGTTTATCTAAATATAAATAACCAAACAAGAGCTTTGGCCTGCTATACATATGAAGTAATGTATTTAGGACTGCAATCTGAAAAGTTATTTTAAAGAAAAATGATACATTTGATTACGTAAAATAAAATACTAATAATTTTCATTACATAGTAAAATATACCAAAATATAGTAACAAAAGTGGAGGAACATATATTACTTATGTTCTAATATTAGTAATTCATGACCTGAGAAAAAAAATCACATGGAGCTTAAACAGTAAATCAATTGGAGAAAGACTACCAGTATGCTATATATAGTTATAGTGAACCTAAGGAATGTAATGGTTTTATCTCCCACATAATAAATGTTGACATATAAATCACTATGATGAAGCATTAAAATTAAGTTAAGTTCTTAAATTTAAAACTTAGAAAGCATAGTAATATATTTTTCAACAAGAGTATATAGAGAAATGAGCTTTATAGTGAATCTGCATACATTTTTAGTAGGAATGCAACTCAATATATACAGAAATGTAGAAAAATCTAACAAATCTTAGATATGTGTTAACTTTTAATCCACAGTTGAAATTCTATGCATTTATTTGGAACAAATGTTTTATTCAGTATTTACAAAATAAATACTGAATTTTGTATTTACAAAAGTACACATATGCATATATATGTGTATTATGTATATATGTACAAACACATATTAATACATATACATACATACACATTTTTCTCAAATATGAAATAAATATGATAGGAATTGTGTTGCTTTTGAAGTACAGGAAATTAAAATAGGGCCTTGTTCATAATACATAAATACTTTGTCACCAGCCCTACATTATTTTATTTAAATATAAAAGCATGCAAACAAAGCTCTGACCATAAATTTTAGTATAGACCTAAATGGAAACAAAACAAAACAACGTAAGAATAGCTTAGTTTTATCTGCTATATATTTATTTATTTATTTATTTATTTATTTATTTATTTATTCATTCATTCATTCATTCATTCATTCATTCATTTGAGGAGTTACAGGGACTAAATAGAAGGCTTTTCAGGCAAGAATTTTACCACTAGGCTGCAATTCCAGGCCAAGAAAATACTTCTAAAAAGAAACTTATAGATGTGATATTCTTCTTCTAATAGGGTGAGGGGTTCTGTTTTTTTGTTTTTGTGGTGGTGGTTATTTTTTGCTTTTTTTAGTTGTGTGATAGTTTTGTTTAAGAGTTTATTTTAAAGTCTCATATTTCTTCTAGTTTTCTTATAGTTGTTCTCTACACACTATGGATTTTGATCTGCGATCAGTAGCATGTTTCTGAGTTTTAGTTTCTCTCTCTCTCTCTCTCTCTCTCTCTCTCTCTGTGTGTGTGTGTGTGTGTGTGTGTGTGTGTGTGTGTTTGTATTAAGAGTGAGGGTAATGCTGGGACCTCCCCACTACCCCAGCCTCACATCCTATGAGGGGTTGGGGAATTATCCACAGAAACCGAAGGATGAAACTGAGCAGTGTTCTCCTGAAAGCAGTGTGTCAAAATCTTCCAGAGACTAACCTTATGGTTTACTTTTTTTTAAAAAAAATATATATTTAGACTGAGGGACCTTGTGACCTGTGATCTTTACAATAGGAATGAATCATAGTGGCTGATAACAGAGACTTGGCTAAAGTCTAGAGAAGGATATGTGGTAATTATAAGAGTAGATTCTGTTGGTTGAGGATGGAATGTGCTTGGGTCTTCTTTCATAGGAATGTGATCTCTTCACTGCAGGATTATGGCCTAAACAATGCTCAGAATATTGGGAGAACTCAGGTCAAAGTTGACTCCTAGTTGAATAGAAAAACAATCACTAAATTTTTTTCCACTCTGGCATTCCAGGTAACTTACCCTATGCATCATTCATTTGAAGAAAATAAGCCCATGTATTGACAAACCTGGTTTCAAAAATACTTACTTCCATGCACAAGTATGTGGAGACCAGAAGTTCATGTCAGATATCTCATTCATTCTCCATGGTATTTTTGAGATAATGTCCCTCCCTGGGAGCTAAGAAATTTTTCAGACCCCAATTTCTTTTGAAGTAAGTAAAGAAAGCATTAATTAGTTTTGGAATTTTTTTCCATTAGTTGTACATGAATGAAAATTAAAGTCTTCCCAAACTTTTTACTTATTAAAAAGTGATTAAATAAATACTTATTGGAAAAACATAGTATATTCAAATCATTGGTATTTATTAACATTATTTTTTAATAATATTTTAATGGTATATTTTTATATTTTGATGTTGGAGTTGGTATGGCTCTGGGAGTAGGGTTTGTATTTTCAAAAAGCCCAAATCAGATTCAGTTTCCCTCTTCCTTACTCCAGTTGATAAGGCCGTTAATTTTTCTTTTTTTTTAAATTATTTTTACTAATTTTTATTCGATATTTTATTTACATTTCAGGTGTTATCCCTTTTCCCAATATCCCTCCCAGAAATCCCCTATCCCATACCCCTCCTCCTCTGGCTTCTATGAGGATGTTCCCCCACCTACCAACCCACTCCCACCTCCCTGCCTTCGCATTCCCCTACACTGGGACATTGAGCCTTCATGGGACCAACAGCATCTTTTTCCATTGATGCCCAACAAGGCCATCCTCTTTTATATATGCAACTGGAGCCATGGGTCCTTCCAGGTGTACTCCTTGGTGGTTTAGACCCTGGGAGCTCTGGTTGGTTGATATTGTTGTTCCTCCTATGGGGTTGCAAACTCCTTCAGCTCCTTCAGTCCTTTCTCTGACTCCTCCATTGGGGACCCAGTGATCAGTTCAATGGTTTGTTATAAGCATCCACTTTTGTATATGTCAGGTTTTGGCAGAGCCTCTCAGGAGACAGCTATATCAGGCTCCTGTCAGCATGCACTTCTTGGCATCCACACTAGTGTCTGTGTTTGATGACTATATATGGGATGGATCCCCAGGTGGGGCAGTCTCTGGATGGTCTTTCCTTTAGTCTCTGCTCCACACTTTGTCTCTGTTTTTTCTCCTGTGAATATTTTGTTACCCCTTCTAAGAAGGACCAAAGGAGCCACACTTTGGTCTTCCTTCTTGAGCCTCATGTGGTCTGTTAATTGTATCTTGGGTATTCCTAACTTTTGGACTAATATCCACTTATCAGTGAGTGCATACCATGTGTGTTCTTTTGTGATTGGGTTACCTCACTCAGGATGATATTTTCTAGTTCCATCCATTTGCATAAGAATTTCATGAAATAATTGATTTTAATAACTGAGTAGTACTCCATTGTGTAAATGTACCACATTATCTGTATCCATTCCTCTGTTGAAGGACATCTGGGTTCTTTCTAGCTTTTGGCTATTATAAATAAGGCTGCCATGAACATAGTGGAACATGTGTCCTTGTTATATGTTAAAGCATTTTTGGATATAGGCCCAGGAGTGGTATAGCTCGGTCCTCAGGTAATACCATGTACAATTTTCTGAGGAACTGCCACACTGATTTCCAGAGTGGTTGTACTAGCTTGCAATCCCACCAACAGTTGAGGCGTCTTCTTCTTTCTACACATCCTTGCCAGTATCTGCTGTCTCCTGAGTTTTTGATCTTAGCCATTCTGACTGAGGATGTTGAACATTACTTAAGGTGCTTCTTGACCATTAGGGTTTCCTCAGTTGAGTTTTCTTTGTTCAGCTCTGTACCCCATTTTAATAGGGTTATTTAATTGTCTGGAGTCTAATTTCTTGAGTTATTTGTATATATTGAATATTAGCCAATATCAGATGTAGGATTGGTAAAGATCTTTTTTCTAATCTGTTGGTTGCCATTTTGTCCTATTGACAGTGTCCTTTGCCTTACAGAAGCTTTGCATTTTTATGAGGTCCCATTTGTCAATTCTTGATCTTAGAGCATAAGCCATTGGTGTTCTGTTCAGGAACTTTTCTCCTGTGCCCATGTATTTGAGGCTCTAAATCTGTTCCACTCTGCTCCTACAGAGGAGATAGTATCAACTGTCTACAAACCTCCAGTCTACAGACTCATTAACACTTCAGACAAAACTTTTGACTCAACTCTGACCTGGCTGTTGTTGACACTGAAGACTAGACACACCTAAGATCCTTGACATCATATTTAGAATTCGGATACTTGAGACATGATTAGGAAAGGAAATATTTGACAAAATTAGAAATCTGATATAAAAATTGTACTTAGACTCAGTAAAAGAGTAGAGTATAATATCCATGTAAACAGTCTGTGTATTTGTGTTAAAATTTTTAGGACTTCATCTTGGTAATCAAATTATATTTGAACATCCAATTTTAAACTCCAGATTTTTTCTGAGGAACTGCCACACTGATTTCCAGAGTGGTTGTACCAGCTTGCCATCCCACCCACAATTAAGGAATCTTTTTTTCTCCACATCCTTGCCAGCATCTGCTGTCACCTGAGTTTTTGATTTTAGCCATTCTGACTTGTGTGATGTTGAATCTCAGGGTTGTTTTGATTTGCATTTCCCTGATGACTGAGGATGTTAAACATTTAAACTTCAGACCCAATAGGTCTCCACTTTTCTGAAATTATACTACCAATATGAAAAGTGCCAGACTTTTGTTTGAGTTATATAACAATCTGTCTGGGATTCTACAAAGCATGCCAGATGGTCAGAACCATTTTTTTCTCCTAATTTTAATTTTAATTTTGTTGCATTAGTTATCATTCCTTAGTTTGCTGCTGTCTACAAATCTTAAAACTATGCCCTTTATCTGTCTTCTTCCTGTTCATTGATTAAATTTTTAACATGACAGGGCTAAGAGCCAACACAATATAATATTTTACTGAAGGCTATTAAACTTTTAAATTTAATGTGTATTGACAATTTTTGGAATTCAATTTCATTTTCCAACTTGAATTTTTTATATGTGACTTGATGTGCCAGAGTGTAGTGAAACCCAGTGGAGCCTCCCCCTTTTCAGAAGAGAAGGGGAGAGGGAAATGGGGGAAGAGCTATGTGAGGGGCTATTGGGAGAAAGGGGGTCATAACCTTGAGATTTAAAGTGAATGAATAAGTAAATGAAAAATGTTTATCTTATGCTTTGTTTTCTCAATTGTCAACATGGGATTAATTTTATAATAATTGCTTGATATACTATTTTTTCTGAAGAAAAGTTTTGCTTTTCAATTTCTTTTGGGAGTTTTTGTGGTGTGTGAATATGTGTTCACTACGACTTATGTGTGGAAGTCAGAGGACGACAGTGGGGAGTAAGTTCACCTCTTCCACCTTACATCAGTTCCAGGGGTCAAACTCAGGTCTCCAGACTTTAGTGGTAAGCCATTTTACATTCTGAGCTATCTTCCTGCCCCTGCTTTTCAATTTCTAATGTCACCTACACTGTGCTACATTAAAAAATGACAAATACAAAATAAAATTGAAGTAAAGGAAAGAAATACAGCAGAAATGTTTTTTATTATTACCTTTAGCAAACAAGTATATTCCAATACTTAGATTAAACATACTAAGGAAGGAGAGATTGAAAATTGGTTTCATTGCTCAGTAGATAAGAGCACTGGTTGTTCTTCCAAAGGACCTCACTTCAATTCCCAGAATCCACATGTCAGTTCACGGCTGTCGGTACCTCCAGTCCATGGGTATTGCCTCACAACAATACTCATAAGATGAAATTAAATAAGTAACTTATTAAAGAAAACTGCTTGTGGATTAGACTAATGCAGTATGCAGTCTATATAAAAATCTGACTGTTACAACATTTGTTGTTCTGCAACTGTTAACAATTAAAAGTATGAATGGAGTAAAGATTCATATGTTATACTCTTAAATGCATGATTTGAATCATTCTTATGAATGGCGGTGAAAAATTTAGTATGGCAAATCTTACATTTTGCATTAATTGATATGTGTTGGCTAAGTAACAAGATCATTACTAGCAGATAGTAGCAATCTTATTTGCTGGTATTTTGAAGCACTCACATGGAAAAAAAAAGTTAGAAACATACAGTGATCAAATGATGAAACATCCAGAAGTATTTTAGGTAAGCTTGAAGGAATTCTTTTTTCTTCATAAAACAAATGATGCTTTTCCATCACGATTTATCTTCAGTCCTTCAATAGGTGTATCCATTAATCATGTCACTTAATTAACACATTAAATTATATGCAACTAATGGGCTCCCCATTTTTCTATAGGAGACTTTTGGTAGAAAAACAATATTCAAAATATTGTATGAGTTGAGTACTGATAATTTGTCACAGGTGTGTGATATCAAGAGCCATTGATGTATGTTTGTGAATTTTTGTTTTCTTCTAGTTATGTGAAATTTGAGATTATTTACATTTAACACTAGACTAGTTTCTTATTTTGCATAGTTAATAATGTGAATGAAGCTAGTTTATTATCATTTATAGTTGATCATACAGTAGGTCAAATATCACTAAGAGAACTTTCTATTAAAATCTGATGACAGTGAGAATGATATGATAGCTTTATTTTGTATCATATCAAAGTTTTAAAATAGCTCATAGAATATAACCAATTTTAAAGCAATTTAATTTACTTTGCAATCTAATGAACATATCCCAGTGTCAAACAGGAAAATGTCTACATCATATGTTTTAGCAGAAATTTCTTTCATATAATACTTTAGTAAACATATTGCTGTGTTTGACAGAAAAAAACCTCTATATTAAAATCATTTACATGATTTTCATTAGCCTTTCAAAGTAAAGAATACTTTGTATTCCTAAAGCTTTACTGTTCTTTCAAAGTAAAGAATACTTTGTATTCCCAAAGCTTTACTATTCTTTCAAAGTAAGGAATACTTTGTATTCCTAAAGCTAAAAACTACTTCCCATGTAATATGGCCTTTTAGTCTACAATGAAGGTATTTGAAGAAACAATATGCAACAATTGCAAAAGCAAAAACATAAATTTCTGAAATTATACCATAATGGAGATTTCAAATTTGTACCAATAAACTTGTATGATCAAAATAAGATCATTTTGTCAGACAAATTCATACTTTATTAATACAAATTCAAAATTCCACCATCTTAGGTCTACCAGTTTCAAGAATACAAATGACCAATTCTGAGCCATCATGTTCGTAAAAATCACCTTAATCAAATACATTATTGTTATATTAAATTATATGCACAAGTGATTGCTACTACGTAGAAAGTTGCTACTGAAGGTAGGGAAAGGTGCACTTTTTATGTGGGTAGAGCCCTTCAAGTGCATAATAAGTGAGTGCTTTAACTTTCATGTTTGTCCAAACCATCCTCATTGACACATTCTGCTTAGTATGTGAACCCCAGGTTAAATGTATCCTTCTCTTTATTCATTTGATTAAACTCTTGTGGTAGAAAATGAAGCAAAACAGCTGGGCGGTGGTGGCGCACGCCTTTAATCCTAGCACTTGGGAGGCAGAGGCAGGCGGATTTCTGAGTTCGAGGCCAGCCTGGTCTACAGAGCAAGTTCCAGGACAGCCAGGGCTATACAGAGAAACCCTGTCTCAAAAAACAAACAAACAAAAAAAAAAATAAAAAAAAGGAAAGAGGAAAATGAAGCAAAACAACAACAACCAAAGTGTATAATGATCGGAGCACCAGCAAGAGTCAATGTAAAAATTTTCATTCCTTACTGTATTCTGTTAGTGAATTTGAAAATGTGACTCTGTTCTAAGGGATATCACTCCCTTTATACATTTATATATTATGTTGAATCTCACAGAAATGTATTGTTAATTTCTTCATTCTGTCTCTGCACTTTAACAAGACACTCTCCAGAGTATCAGCTGTCATAGTGCTGAGACACTAGTGTAATTTGACTTGGCTTTAGGAGAAACTGCTTCATATCTGGCATTTTAAAAAATATGTTCATGTTTCTCACAGCTTTTGACAGTCCTTGGCAGAGTTTGTTAAATCATGTTTATTTAAACATTTTTGTGAAACATGAGTTCGGTTTTGTCCATGTCATTTAATTAAAAAAATGAGATAAAGTTGACTAAAGGACTTATGAGTTATTCAGTGCTATAGAACATTTTGACACACCAATTTAAATATTCTAATATATGGTGCAAGGTAAAGGTTATAATTGTGGAATCCTTAACATCATACATAAAAATGAGAGAAAATTTGTTTTCTTGAATGCCATTTAATGGTGGGCAGTATTTATTCAACATCAAAGCAGTGTACTGGCCATGGTCTTTCTGAGTTTTTGCCACACATACATATGTAACTTAGCATGGCTTCTGTAATAAATCACCCTCACCTTAGTTACTTTAACAAACAAACAAAAAGCTTATTATCTTATGGATAATCTTTACGGGATTATCTGGAGTTGGCAATGAGGCTTCTTGTTTACAATAAAGATATCTGTAGGGCCAAATTCTTTATGTAATCTCTAGGATTCACATTTTCACCTCCTTTATTCTTCCTGTTCTGCCTTAACTCTTGCATTTTGAAGGATATTTGTTAGTATACTATGCTCATTCAGATAATCTAGATTAATCTCCCGTTTTAACACCAATTTATTAACCACTGTGGCAGTTGCTTTTCTCTTACTATAATTAAAGCATCGACTAAATGAAAATTAAGGGACAAAACACTTTATTTTGTTTATACTTCTAAGTCACAATCCACTGTTCAGGGGAATCACAGTACGAACTCAAGCAGAAGTTGTAGCAGAAAGCATGGAGAAATATTGCTTGTGGCTTGTTCTTGGCTAGTTTTCTTATATAAATAAGACCTTCCTTACTAAGAGTGGTACTACTCACAATGAGGGTTGGGTCTTCCTATATTAGTCAGTAATGTCAGTTTCTCATAGACATGCCTAAAGGCCAATATACTTGAAGCATTTCTTCATTTGGGGTTTTCCTAGGTGAGTCTAAATTGTTTCAGGTTGTATTAACCAGAATACCAACCTTAATTTTTCCAAAATGTTAATTCTCTTTTGCCATGTAATTGTTGTACATAGATTCAGAGATTAGAGCATGAATATTTTACAGGTGAATCTTGTGTGTAATTAATTCCATTACAAGATTATTGCTACTTATGATAAATTTTTGATTGTTAATGGTAGAGTTTATATCTGTAATTTTTTCTAATGCACAGCACAATTTGGAATTATACAAATTTGAGGCTATTTTCTGTTACCTAACATTGTAATATTATAGTTTACACATACACACTATACACACACATATATGAATCGACATTGGCATATCTATACACATAACAGCCCTTCCTTTACTCCTAGTACCCTCTCATGCAAGTCCCTCCTGCATTCTACCTTCCCCTTCTCCTTTAAGAAGGAGTAGCCCTCTCTGGGTGTCACTCTCCCCTACCCCCACAAAACAAGTTGTTGGAGGACTAGGTCCATTCTCTCCCACTGAAGCTAGACAAGGCTGTCCACTTAAGGCTGCATGATCCACAGGCAGGCAGGCAACAGGCTCAGGGACAGCCCTTGCTCCATTTGTTCAGGGATTCACATGAAGACCAAGGAGCTCATTTGCTACATATGTGCAGGGAGTCTAGGTAAATCTTTGGTTAGTGATTCAGTCTGGGTCTCCACAAGGATCTTAGGTAATTGATTCCATTGTTCTTACTGTGGAGTCCCTGTCTTCTTCTTGAGTCCCTCAATCTTTCTCCCAACTCTTCCTTAAGACTCCATGAGCTCCATCTAATGCTTAGTTGTGAGTCTCTATATTTCTTGCCATTTGGTACGTGGTGGAACTTCTCAGAGGACAGTTATGCTTAGTCCCTGTCTGTAAGCATAACAGAGTACATTAATAGCACCAGGGGTTGGTTTTTGACCATGGGATGGGTTTCAATTTTGGAAAGTCATTGTTCAGCCATTCCCTCAGTCTCTGCTCGATCCCTGTCCCTACATATCTTGTAGAGAGAATACATTTTGGGTCAGCTGATTTCTGGGTAGGTTACTGTCCTTATCTTTCCAATGGGAGTCCTGCCTGCCTATAGGAAGTGGTCACTTCAGGATCCATATTCTCCACTGTTGGAATCTCAGCTATAGTCATCCCCATAGACCCTCTGGGGTCTTCTTCCCTTCCCAGGTCTCTGGCACATCCTAGAGATTGCCACTGACTCTCAGCAAATGAATGTCCCTTCTTTTTCTTCTACCCACCCTCCATATGATCTCATCCCCTGCCCCACTCCCTTCCTCCTTCTTTTTTCTAACAACTTCTAAGTATTGCAAAAGCTAAGAAATAAGAAATCCCAGCTTAAAGGGAGTGTTGATAAATTGAATATTTAAACAGATTCTTTGTGGTGATTTCCCTGCAAGCATTGGGGGTGGGTGGGAGGGAGAGGGGGCAGGGAGGGGAGCAATCAGGAGGGGGTAAGAATAAAACTCAGCTCAATCTGATTTTATTGTAACCTGTTCTCGACCAGTACTTTTTGAGTCTTGCCCACATCGTTTTACTTTAGCCATATTTAAGCGTAGCACAATTTTGGAAAAAAAATTCAGATAACAATCAACTCAGTCTTAAGTGTACAATTTAAGACATGGTTACATTGATTTTTTTTAATCTTTACTCTGATACCTAAACTACACAAGGACCCAACCAAAAAAGAGAACATCAGAATAATCTCATTTATGAATATCAGTGCAAAAATACTCAATAAAATTCTTGCAAACCAAATCTAAGAACACATCAAAACCATCATTCACCACAATTGAGTAGGTTTCATCCCAGGGATGCAAGGTTGGTTCAATATATGAAAATCCATTAATGTAATCCGCTATATAAACAAACTCAAAGGAAAAAATTACATGGTCATCAACTTAGATGCAGAAAAAGCATTTGACAAAATACAACACCCCTTCATGTTAAAAGTATTGGAGATATCAGGTATTCAAGGCCCATACTAAAACATAATAAAAGCAATTTACTGCAAACCTACAGCCAATATCAAATTAAATTTAGACATGCTTGAAGCAATCAGACTAAAATCAGGAACAAGACAGGGTCTATTCAACATAATACTCGAAGTGCTAGCTAACTAGCTAGTGCAATCAGAAAGCAAAAAGACATCAACGGATAAAAATTGACAAGGAAGAAATAAAGGTATCACTATTTGCAGACAACATGATAGTATACATAAGTGTCCCCAAAAATTCTACCAGAGAATTTCTCCAGTTGATAGACAACTTCAGCAAAGTGTCCTGATATAACATTTACTCAAATAAATCAGTAGCCTTCCTTTATACAAATGATAAACAGGCTGAGCAAGAAATTTGGGAAACAACTCCTTTTAGGATAGCTACAAATTATATAAAATATCTTAGGGTAACTCAAACCAAACAAGTAAAAGACCTGTATGACAATAACTTCAAGTCTCTCAAGAAAAAAAATGAAAGAAGATCTCAGAAAATTGAGAGATGTCCCATGCTCATGGATTGGTAGAATTAACATAGTAAAAATGGCCATCCTACCAAAGGCAATCTATGGATTCAATATAATCCCCATCAAAATCCCAACACAATTCTTCAAGGACATGGAAAAAGCAATTCTCAAATTCATCTGGAAAGGCAAAAAACCCAGATTAGTGAAAACAATTCTTAACAATAAAAGAATGGCTGAGGCAATCACCATCCTTGACCTCAAACCATAGTACAGAGCAATAGTGAGAAAAACTGCATGGTATTGGTACAGAGACAGACACGTTGATCAATGGAGTAGAATTGAAGACTCAGAAATAAAACCACACACTTATGGACACTTGATCTTTGACAAAGAGGCCAAATATATAAATAGAAAAAAAGAAAGCATCTTCAATAAATGGTACTGGTCTAACTGGCTGGCTGTATGTAGAAAAATGAAAATAAACCCATATTTGTTACCTTATACAAAGTTCAAGTCCAAGTGGATCAAGGATCTCAACATAAAACTAGATACACTGAGTCTAATAGAAGAGAAAGTGGGAAAGAGCCTTGAACTTATTGGCACAGGGGGAAATTTCCTAAACAGAACTCCAATGGCTCAAGCTCTAAGATCAAGAATTGATAAACGGGACCTTATGAAACTGGAAAGCTTCTGTAAGGCAAAGGAAATAGTCAATAAGACAAAGTGGAAAGCTATGGATTGGGGAAAAAAATCTTAACTAACCCCACATCTGGTAGAGGGCTATTATTCAAAATATATAAAGAACTCAAGAAGCTAACCACCAAAAATCCAAACAACCCTATCAAAAAATGGGGTATAGAACTAACTGGAGAATTCGCAACAGAGTAATTTTGAATGGTTGAGAAGCACCTAAAGAAATGTTCAAAGTGAGCAGAGAAATGCAAATCAAAATGGCTCTGATATTCTACCTTACACCAATGAGAATGTCCTAGATGAAATCCTCAGGCTAGGCAGTGGTGGTGCACGCCTTTAGTCCCAGCACTTGGGAGACAGAGGCAGGTGGATTTCTGAGTTTGAGGCCAGCTGGTTTACAGAGTGAGTTCTGGAACAGCAAGAACTATACAGAGAAACCCTGTCTTGAAAAACCAAAAAACAAACAAACAAAAAACCCCAAAAACCCCCAACCAACCAAACAAAAAACCCTGAAAACCTCAGGTGACAACACATGTTGGCAAAGATGTGGAGAAAGAGGAACACTCCTTCATTGCTGGTGGGATTACAAAGTGGTATGACAAGTCTGGAAATCAGTCTGGAGGTTCCTCAGAAAACTGAGAATAGATCTACCTGAAGACCTAGCAATACTACTCTTGGGAATATACCCAAAAGGTGCCTCACCATGCCACAGGGGCACATGTTCCACTATGTTCACAGCCACCTTATTTGTGATAGCCAGAAGCTGGAAATAAAGCAGATGTCCCACAACAGAAGAATGGATACAGAAAATGTGGTTCATTTGCATAATGAAATACTACTCAGCTATTAAGATCGAGGACATACGAGTTTTGTAGGCAAATGGATGGTACTACAAAATATCATCCTGAGTGAGGTAACTGAGACCCAAAAGGACATGCATGGTATATACTCACTAATAAGTGGATATTAGCCAAAAAAAAAAAAAAAAAAAAAGAAAGAAAGAAAGAAAGGAAAGAAAGAAGGGAATACCCAAGATATAATTCACACAGAACTCAAAAAAGGTCAGTAAGCTAAAGGGCCCAAATGAGGACACCTCAGTCCCACTTGGGAAGGAGAAGAACGCAATCATAAGTGGGAGGGAGGGAAGAACCTGGGAGGGAGAGTGGCCAGGGGATTGCTGGGGGGTGGAGGGAGAGTAGAACCTGATCTGACATTGGGGGAGGGAAAAGGATTGAAGCCCTGAGGGCCAGCATAAAGAATGAAAAGAGGCAATCTCGGGAGGTAGGAGGTTGGGGGGACCCTCCAGAATGCACCAGAGACCTGGGAGGTAAGAGACTCTCAGGACTCAATGGCAAGAGCCTTAGAGGAAATGCCTGACAGTAGGGAGAGGGAACTTATAGAGCCCACCTCCAGCAGGAAGACAGGTCATCTAATGAGGGAGGTTTGCCATCCCAGTCAAATCTCTTGCCCATAATTGTTCCTGTCTGAAAGAACTACAGGGATAGAAATGGAAAGGAGCCTGAGGAAAAGAAGGTCCAGTGACAGGCCCAAAGTGGGATCCAGTTCAAGGGGAAGTCCTAAGGCCTGACACTATTACTGAGGCTATAGAGCACTTACAAAAAGGGATGGAGCATTACTGCACTACAGAAAACCCAACAAGCAGCTGAAAGAGTTAGATGCAAATATTTGCACCCAACCAGTGGACAGAAGCTTCTGACCCCTGTGGTTGAATTAGGGAAAGGTTGAAAGAAGCTGAGGAGGAGGGTGACCCTGTAGGAGGACCAGCAGTCTCAATTAATCTGGACCTCTGAGATCTCTCAAACACTGGACTACCAAACAGGCAGCATACACCAGCTGATATGAGGCCCTCAACACATATGCAGCAGAGGACTGCTGGGTCTGTGTTCAATCAGAGATGATACACCTAACTTTCAAGAGATTGGATGCCCCAGGGAATTTAGAGGTCAGGTGGGGTGGGGGTGGGAGTTGGTGACTTCCTCATTGAGACATTGGGGTAGGGAAGAGGTATGGTAGGTGGAACAGTTGGAGGGTGGGCAGATGTGGGGAATAAAATCTAGAGTACTTTTGTCTTCTTTCAGAAGCATAAGTACTGATGACTCAGAAAGCAGTAACCAAGATTTATTCTCTAAGCCAATTGACTGAGGTAAACATAATGCCTATGGGTATCAGGATTGGTCTAACCCTAAGATAACATAGAAGTTACTTGGACTGTTCAAAAGTATAAATGACATTACTCATTCACAATGAATTTTATGGTTAAAAGTAATACTCAAGGTTTAATATTTGAAAAAAAATACTCTTCTGTGATCGGAAGATCAGATTGTCTATTAAAATTTGTTTTCAACATACACAATAAAACATATCTTTAGTAAAAACCTCAAGAGTCAAGATGTACATATTGTGCCTGTCATATGTGTTTGGGGAATTAACTTTAACTTGGTGCTATATAAATTCTATAACTTTAAATATTTGACCTTTTCTTCTGTTTTCTTTGAACTTTCTGCCAAAGCTGTATGCATCAATTGACATAATACTACAAGATACAATTTTCTAGCAGTTAATCACACTATAGTATGAGAAGGAACATGACACACACACTTTGTAAGAAGCAACTGAAGTAAGAATTTTTAGTTGTTGCGGCAGTGGTCTGAAATATGATGCAGGCTGCAAAAATAGGAAAATAAAAAACTGCCCATGTGTATCCAGGGATGAATCTGCCCACAGATATATCAGTTTCATAATTCAGTGAATCAAAAATGATTCAGTCTTTAAAGAACTGGATGTAACTTACTGTAATTTTTCTCACTTAGTCTATTGTTATAATTGGTCAAAAATTTATTTATTAACATATGCCAGAATTGTGGGCAAGTCTAAATATAATAAAATTTATACTCAGATTTCTGTGCTATTTTTTGTATAGAATCCTTGACAAGAATCTATTTAATTCCTACATATAAAATGTATGATGATGTCTCCATTTAATTGTTTTATTTTATTGTATTCATATAAATCTGGTTATTCAAAGTTCTTCTGTATTTCTTGTAACACAGCATGGCCTTTTATCCACTATATTGTTCTAGGTAGACATAAACTCACAACAATCCTCTAGCTTCAGCCTGTACTGCTGTAATTATAGACATAAGCCAACTTATCCTACTGTATCATGAACTTTTATGCAAATAAAATTATAAATTTTATAACTTCTCTTAAAATTCAATCACCCTTAATCACTTTTCCATCAGTTATACTTACATGTGCTTGATAATGATTTCCTATAGAAGAATATTATAATGTTCCTCCCCATTTAATACAGAGTCAGACTTATCTCTTCAAGGTAGTATGATCTTATTTGTTGATTTATTTTGTATTATTTGCTTTTTTTTTTTTTTACCATTAAGGGATATCAGTCTACTTATGATATGATCTCAATATCTGCCACTGGTAATTAATTAATTATTTCCTGTTTTCTTTTAACACATGTGCTTTTGTTTTTATCCTGACCTCCTTGTTCAAACAGTGCCTATTTTATTTTGAAGTTTGTGGTTTTCTTTTTTTTGTTAATGATATTCCTTTTTCTTCTTCAATGGTGATATTTTGATAAGTTTCTGTCATTTGGAATAATCTGTATAGTGCTTTCTTACCTTTTAAAACATTTTTAAAATTACATTTTAAAATTTGTATATCTTATTTAGGTTTGCCATCCTGATTATTTTTTTGAACTATTATTTAAGCAAATTTATGTTTCAGAACAACTTTTATATTTTACTGTTTTAGACATCATTCTTCTCCAAAGCAACTACATGTTGTTATGTAACAGTTTCCTCTGAAATTGAAACATTGCATCCTGCAGGAAATCTCTTTAAGCAGGAAGGTACTTCTCGGATAAAAATATCATAATTAATTATATGAAATTTGATAAGATTGTACTTCAATGAATATACAATATAAACACTTTAATCTGTTGTTTTACCTCCCCCCTTCTCTCTCTGTAAAGATTTGTTTTATTACTATGTGAGTGCTTATAACTATGTGTATGAGAATACACACATGAGCGTGGGGATCTCTGAAAGTGAAAAGAGGAATTTTGATTCCTTGGAGCAAGAGTCATAAGCTAATTCAAACCTCCTGATTAGGGTTTGAGGAACTTAAGATCTTCTGAAAGAACAAGTACTCTTAACAACTGAACCATCTCTTCAGCCTAAGAACTTCTTTCTTAATATCTCTGATAAGTATAGGATATATTGGCATGACTTTTTAAATTCCATTTATACTTGAGCCTGTTGACTTTTATGTTGAAATTAAAATGTGGGGAAAATTTTTGCAGAAAATAAGCATGTATATATGTATATACATATATGTGTATATATATATATACATACACACACACACACACACACATGTTTTCAAGTAAGGAATGAAAAAGGCATTGAAACCTTATGATCAAACCACCCCTAGCTTTATAAACTCCAACCCTGAATGAAATAATTTTTTAAAATATTTTTAATTTTATTTTCTATATTCTTTATTTACATTCCAAATGATTTCCCCTTTCCCAGTTCCCACCTCCCTGAAAGTCCCATAAGCCCTCTTCCCTCTCCCTGTTCCCCATTTGCCTAAGAATTTCATGAATTCATTGTTTTTAGTTGCTGAGTAGTATCCCATTGTATAAATACACATGGAAAATATCTCTGATAAAATTGAAGAAATATATAGAAAAACATGTTAAGATTGACTATTTCATGGAAAAATTATACAGATAAAATGGTAGGCATAAACATATTCCTAAGTTGATTGAAAGTGGAATTATAAATATTTTCTGATAAAATTGAAAATCTACAAGGAAATATTTTTGATAAAACTCAAGAAATATATAGAAAAACACATTAAAACTGATTCTTTCATGAAAAATTATACAGATAAGATAGTAGGCATAAAAATATTCCTAAATTGATTGAAAGTAGAAGTTAAAATATTTTCTGATAAAATTGAAGATTTACATGGAAAATATCTCTGATAAAATTGAAGAAATTTATACAGATAAATTGGTAGGAATTAAAATATTCCTAAGTTGATTGAAAGTAGAATTATAACCATTTTCTGATGAAATTGAAGATTTACCTGGAAAATAATTCTGATAAAATTGAAAAAAATATATGGAAAAACATTAAAATTGAAGATTATCATGGAAAACTATACAGATAAAATGGTAGGCATAAAAATATTTCTAAGTTGATTGAAAGTGAAATTATAAACATTTTCTGATAAAATTGAAAATTTACCTGGAAAATATCTCTGATAAAATTGAAGAAATATAAAAAAAAGTGTTAAGATTGAGTATTTCATGGAAAAATTATACAGATAAAATGGTAGGCATAAAAATATTCCTATGTTTTTTTGAAAGTGGAATTATAAACATTTCTGATAAAATTGAAAATCTACAAGGAAATATTTCTGATAAAACTCAAGAAATATATAGAAAAACACATTAAAACTGACTATTTCATGAAAAATTATACAGCTAACATTTTGTCAGTATAATTGTCCATGATAATCTTTAATTTTAACGTTTCTCTGTATTTTCCATGTGGATCTTCAGTTTTATCAGACAATGTCTATAATTTTATTTTCAATCAACTTAGGAACATTTTTATACCTTCCATTTTATCTGTATAATTTTCCATGTAATAGTCAGTTTTAACATGTTTCTCTATATATTTCATGAATTTTTTCAGGAACATTTTCCTTGTAGATCTTCAATTTTATCAGAAAGTGTTTATAATTCCACTTTCAAAAAACTTAGGAATATTTTTATGCCTACTATTTTATCTCTATAATTTTTTCCATGAAATAATCTTAATGCATTCTTTTTTATATTTCTTCAATTTTATCAGAGATATTTTCCTGGTAAATCTTCAATTTTATCAGAAAATGTTTATAATTTCACTTTCAATCAACTTAGAAATTTTTTATGCCTACCATTTTTATCTGTATAGTTTTCCATGATAATCTTCAATTTTATGTTTTCCCTATATTTTTTCAATTTTATCAGAATTATTTTCCATGTAAATCTTCAATTTTATCAGAAAATTATTATAATTCTACTTTCAATCAATTTAGGAATATTTTAATTCCTACCAATTTATCTGTATAAATTTCTTCAATTTTATCAGAGATATTTTCCATGTAAATCTTCAATTTTATCAGAAAATATTTTAACTTCTACTTTCAATCAATTTAGGAATATTTTTATGCCTACTATCTTATCTGAATGAAATAATTTATGAATAAAGTTGTGGTTCAATAACTGACATCTTGCAATATCAAAATAAATGTATTCTTACTTTTAAATGCAGGAAAAGCTAAACTAGTTTTAAAAAAATAACTAACAACGTAAGTTCTTATATGAATAGATACCTTAATGTTAGAGACTACAGGTGGGAAGATATTGTGTCCTTGGTAAAGATCCTAGAATTCAGCTTATATCAGATATTGTTTTCTTTGCTACCACATGGAAGTGTTTGAGGTTAATGGTGTCTTGATGCTTGATCTATAGAAATTTTAAGCACAACAATGGTTAGAAAACTAATATTAATAAAACAGAGTTTTTGCCAATTCTGAACTTTTATTATTGTTTTGGAGAGTATCATGATTTATGTATAAGTTCTTTTTTAATTCTTGTGATATTCATAAATCTATAAATTCTTAATCTATAATTTATGAATATTAAATTTATGATTATTAAATTTGTGAATATTAAATTTATGAATATTAAAATTAAAACTGAGCCTAAAATAGCAAATTATGTTTCAATAATTAGAATTTGTTTAAAAAGTATCATAAAATTTTGCCAGGCATGGTGGTACTCACCTTTAATTCCAGTACTTGGGAGGCAGATGTAGGTGTATCTCTGAGAGTTCAAGGCCAGATTGATTTACAAAGCAAGTCCATAACAGCCAGGGCCATTATATAGAGAAACCCTTCTCCAAAAAACAAAACAAAACAAACAAACAAATAGAAGTATCATAAAATTTTTGATCTGTTTAATAGACCAAAGAATAAGCAAACAGTGTGAAATTGTATTGTTGACATTTAAAAATCCTTTAATAAGTAATATCCATAAAACAGCCATTTTGTAGTTGTATACAATTTTTATCATGTATTTCAGAAGTATTAAATGTTTTAATTGGGTACTGTACCTCATATCACAATCAATTATCTATGAATCTTTCAGTAAAAAACATGAGTCAAGCACATTTTTTAAAACAGTATATGAATTATATATTTTAGTAATGTAAATAAAGTGTAGAAAAGGTTAAATAATGAATCTGAAGAGTTGAGAATTGAAATAATGAAAGTTGATTGGTTTATATTCCAAAGGCTATACAGAGTGAAATTTAGAGGGCAGCTTTAATTTTTATTTTGATCATGTATTTTGAGAAAATGTCAAATGCTAATAAACTTCCATATCAATGTGCTTATCTACAGTGATGGAAATTTCTTTAGCTTCTATAGCCAGCAGGTCTAGATGACTATGAACTCTTCCCATATAGCAGTACTGGAGTACCAAGAAACATAAGCCCTAGCGGATGTTTTATAGTGTAGGCACAGAATGATTTTTTTTTTATATTTTTAATATTACACAAGTATACATTGAAATAAAATCATTTTTATCTGCTCTTATTTTCCTCTTACAATTTGTACTATATGTATGTATGTATATTATATAAAATTATATATATATGTATACATATATATGTATATACATATGAATATATATATATATAAATTATATATATATAATATATATATTTCTCATATATTAATCCCACTCATAGCTTACCTTACCTATATTCCTACCAGTTCCTTCTATCCCACCTCTCCTCTTCCCCGGTTCTACTCCTCCTATCCATTTTCTTTCAGAAAAGAGTAGGCCTCCCAGGCATAGCAACCAAACATAGCATAAAAAGTTGCAATAAGAATATGCACATACCCTCATATCAAGGCTGAACAAGGGCTCCCAAATAGAGGAAAACAGTTCCAAGAACAGGCAAAGAGTCAGAAATAACCATAGCTCCCACTGTAAGGAGTCCTTCAAGAACACCATAAGGTGTACACAGAAGACTTAGTTTAGAATACAACTTCCTGATTGTGGGTTTAGTCTCTGCTGATTTGAGCCCTGCTTAGTTAATTCTCTGGGCAGTATGCCTGAGGTATCCTTGACCCCTTTGGTTCCTACAATCTTTCCTTTCCCTCTCCTATAGGATTACCTTGAGTGCCACCTAATGTTTGGCTGTGGGTTTCTGCGTCTTCTCCCATCAGTTTCTGGATGATGATTGGCCCAGGCTTCTGTCTATGAGTAAATCAGAATGTCATTAGGAAGCCCCATTGACATCTATTTCTTTTCCTTTTTTCTTTTTTACTTTTTCCAGCTGTGTGTGGTTCTAATCTAGGTTTCTGTGCTTTCCAGCCTGTGTCAGATGTGGCATGGGCCTCAAGTTGGACCAGTTAATGATTGACCATTCCCACAAGTTCTCTGCTACCATTATCCTAGTACAACGTGTAGGCAGGACAAAATGTTTAAAAAATAGTTTTTGATCTGGGTTGATCTTGCAGACCCCACTAGAGGTCTTGCCTGGTTATAGGAGCTAGCCAGTTCAGACTGCTCTTAGGGTCAACCTTGTAGATTCCAGAGAGTTTCCATTGCTCTAGGTTTCCACATCACCCTAAAATGTCTTCCAGTTACAGTCTTCAGTCCCATTACACTCTCCTTCCAACTACTACTCTAACCTGATCTCTATTATTCCTATCCCCACCTATCTTCCTTTTTTTTTTTTTAGTTATTTTTTTCTCAATGCTGTTACTAAGTACTTAGTAAAAAGTAACTTATGGAGAAGTGCTTTTTTGTTGTTATTATTATTATTATTATCATCATCATTTGTATTTCAAGGATTAGACCCTTCTGTGGAAGGAAAAACAGAGAGACACAGTCATTCATCCCACATCCTTTCTTAAAATGCCCTTTATAGACAAAATATGTTTCCCTCATACTTTAGGTGTGTCTTAATCTATTCAATATGATACTCAAAATAAACTTGTATCTACTAAGCACGCTACTGCCACTCAGGAAGAGTTCATTTTTAACTCTTCTCCTTCTTTGCTACTTTAAGATTAGTTAGTTACATAAACAAAATAACACTTAGCATGAAGAGTACAAATTTAGAATTGTAAGATTAACATGACTGTTGAAAGAGATCTTTCAGATGACTAGTCTCCAAGTTCTGAGAATTAAATGGCTCATGGACGCTCATGTCTTCTCAGGCCCACACAACAATAAATTTAAATTGAGCTAGAAATTTAAGTATGAAAAAGACAAACTTCACCAGCACCCTAGGGAGATCATGTGCCTGCTTCAGGACTCCACAGCCGTGCTTGTCTCCAAGGACGTCTGCTCTAAGTAAGGACACAGGAGTCCAAGTATAATCAGAGATGACACATCCTCCATCTCAGTGTGCCTCATACATAAAGTATGAGGGAAACAAAATATAAAGGTAACCTGGACCAGGTTACCAGATTATACATCTCCATCTACCTCTGAGGAGGCCTGGTCCAATCCAAGATTAACAACACAGTTAAACAACACAGATAACCAAATGGCAAAAGTAAGCAGAAGAATATAAGAAGCAGTATAAGTCCATGTAATATGGCAGTATCATAACATAGTTCTGCTACTACAGCAACCCCTGGATAACAATACACCTTAAGAGTGAGATTCTTACCTAAAATTCTATCTCATGAAAATGATAGAGCATATAAATAATTACCTTAGAGAAACAAATGAAAACACAAGCAAAGATATAGCAGCCCTTAAATAGGAAACAAAGAAATCCCTTAAAAAATGCAGGAATATACAATAAAGCAGATTAAGGAATTGAACAAAACAGTCCAAGATCTAAAACTGGAAATAGACAATAAAGAAAACACAAAAGGAGGCAATTGTGGAGATGGACATCTTAGAAACAGACTAGGAGCTACAGATGCATGACATAGAGAATATCAAGCATAAAATATGCCATAGAAGATATTGACACATTTGTCAAAGAAAAGACAAATTGTAGAAAGCACCTAACTCAAAATATTAAAGAAATACAGTGCACAATGAGAAGATCAAACCAAAGAATGCAAGAGATAGAAGAGGATGATAACTCCCAGCTCAAAGAAACAGAAAACATCTTAAAATCACAGAAGAAAACTTTGCTAGTCATAAATGTATAAGAAGCCTGTAGTACACCAAATAGATTGGACCAGATAAGAATATCCTCCTGTCATATAATGAACAAAACACTAAATGCACAGAAGACAAAGAGAATATTAAAAGCTGTAAGAGAAAAAAAGGGCCAAGTAACATATAAAGGCAGACCTACCGGAATTACACCAGACTTATCACCAGACACTATAAAAGCCAGAAAATCCTGGACAGATGGCATGCAGTCCCTAAGAGACCACAGATGCCAACCCAGGCTACTATACCTAGGAAAACTCTCAATCACTTCAGATGGAGAAAACAATGTATTCTAAGATAAAACCAGATTTAAGTAATATCTTTCTACTAATCCAACTCTACAGAGGATTTTAGACAGAAAACCCCCAGCAAACAGATGGTAACTACATCAAAGAAAAAACAAGTAACTAATCATTTCACAACAAAACCAAAAGAAGAAAATGATACAAACATAATACCAACTCCAACAAGACAATAACAGGAAATAACCATCATTTGTCATTAATATCTCTCAACATCGATGCACTAAGCAGGAGTGGGTGGGTTGGTGAGCAGGGGGAGGAGGATGGGTTAGGGGGTTTTTGGAGGGGAAACCAGCTAAGGGGATAACACTTATAACATTTGAGATATAAATAAAGAAAATATATAATTAATAATAATAATAATAATAATAATGACACAAACCAACAGACTGACTGTGTTAACAGATAGGGAAAGACACTTCATACTCAGCAAAGGAAAAATCCACCAAAATGAAGTCTCGATTCTGAACATCTCTGTCCCAAATGCAAGGGCCCCAAATTCATAAAAGAAACTTTACTAAAGCTCAAAACAAACATTGAACCTCACGCAATAATAATGTGAGATTTCCATACCCCAGTCTCAAAAATGGACAGGACATTGAAACAGAAACTAAACAGACAGTAAAACTAACAGAAGCTATGAATCAAATGGATTTAACAGATAGAGCATACACTCCCAAACAAAAGAACATACTCTCTTCTCAGCACCTCATAGAACCATCTCCAAAACTGACCATATAATCTGACACAAAGCAAGTCTCAACATGTACAAGTAGTCTTTAATGACCCCATGCATTCTATCAGACCACCCTGGACAAAGTCTGCACTTCAAAACAACAAAACAACAGAAAGTCCATATACTAATTGAAACTGAACAACTCTTTACTCAATGATAACTTTGTGAGGGAAGAAATAATTAAAGAAATTCTAGAATTCAATGCAAATGAGTGCACAGCATTCTCAAACCTATGAGACATAATGAAAACTGGGTTAAAAGGAAAATTAATAGCACCGAGTATCTTTATAAAAAAAAATTAAAGAGATCCTTTACTAGCAACTTAACAGTACAATGGAAAACTCTAGAACACAAAAAGAAAACATACCCAAGATGGCAGGAAATACTCAAACTTAGGACTGATATCAACCAATTAGACACAAAGAGCACAATACAATGAATCAACAAAACCAAGAGGTGGATCTTTGACAAAATCAAGAAGATAGATGAACCCTTAGCAAAACTAATGAAAATGAAGAGCCAGTATCCATATTAAGAAAATTAGAAATGAAAGGGAGACCTAACAACAGAAACTGCAGAAATTTTTAAAAATCATCAGTTCTTACTACATAAGCATATATATGACACACTGGAAAATCTAGATGAAATGGATGATTTTCTACACAGATACCACATACCAAAGTTAAATCAAGAGCAGGTAAACTATATAAACAGCTCAATAACTCTTAAAAAGAATAAGTCATTAAAAACTTCCCATCCAAAAAATTTCCAAGGACAGATGGTTTTAATACAGACTTCATCCAGACCTTCAAAGAAGACCAAAAATCAACACTCCTCAAACTATTCTACAAAATAGAAATAAAAGGAACCCTGCAAAACTCATTGTATGAGTCCATAGTTACTCTGATACCTAAACCAAACAAAGACCCAACAAATAAAACTTCAGATCAATTTTGCTTATGAATATCTGTGATGGTTTGTATATGCTTGTCCCAGGGAGTGGCACTATTAGAAGGTGTGGCCTTGTTGGAGGAAGTGTGACACTGTAGGGTTGGGCTTAGAGATCTTCCTCTTAGATGCCTGAAGATGCCCAGTCTGTTCCTGGTTTCCTTTGGATAAAGTTGTAGAACCCTCAGCTCCTCCTGCACCATGCCTGCCTGGATGTTGCCATGCTTTTGCCTTGATGACAATGGACTAAACCTCTGAACCTGTAAGCCAGCCCCAAGTAAATGTCTTTTATAAAACTTGCATTGGTGATTGGTGTCTGTTCACAGCAGTAAACCCCAAAATAATACAATATCTATGCAAAAAATTTTAATAGAATTCTTGCAAACTGAACCAAATAACTCTTCAAAAACATCATTCACCAAGATCTAGAAGACTTCATCCCAGGGATGGTTCAGTATATGAAAATCTAGCAATGCTATTCACTATATAAACAAACTCAAAGGAAAAAATCACATAATATTCTCATTAGATGCTGAAAAAGCCTTTGACAAATCCAACACCCTTTAATGTTAAATGTATTGGTGAGAGCAGCATTTAATTGCATGTACCTAAACAAAATAAAGGCAATATGCAAAAAATTGGCAGCCAACATCAAATAAATGGAAAGAACCTTCATGCAATCCCAATAAAATGAGGGACAAGACAAGGCTGCTTACTCTTTCCATATTTATTCTATATAGTAGTTGAAGTTCTAGCTAGAGAACTAAGACAATAAAAGGAAATCAAGGGAATATGATTTGGAAAGGAAGAATTCAAGATATCACTTTTTGGCTGTTGTATTATTGTATACATAAGTGACCACAAAAATTCTAGCAGAATAACTCCTAAAGCTTATGAAGAACTTGAGCAAAGTGACTGGATATAAAATTAACTCAAACAAATCAGTAGCCTCTTTCTGTAGCAATGATACACAGGCTGAGAAAGAAATTAGGGAAACTAAACCCTTAACAATAACCACAAATAATAAAAAAGATCTTGTTATAACTTTAACCAGGCAAGTGAAAAACCTTTATAAGAACTTCAAGATCCCTAAAGAAACAAATCAAATGCCTCAGCAGATGGAAATATCTCTCATGGTGATGTATTGGTAGTATTAACAGAGTAAAAATGGCCATCTTCCCAAAAGCAATCTACAGATTTAGTGCAATTCCCATCAGAATTCCAATACAATTGATCACATACATGAAAGAGGAATTCTCAACTTCATATGGAAAGACAAAAAATCCATGATAGCCGAAACAATTCTAAACAATAAAAAATTTTGAAGTAATCACCATCCCTGACTTCAAGCTATACTGCAGAGCAATAGTGATTAAAAAAAGAACACATGGTTTTTGTATAGAGACTGACAGTTCAATCAATGAAATAGAATTAAAGAACACAAGACAACCCACATACCTCAGGACACTTGATCTTTGCCAAAGAAGCCAAAACCATATAGTGGAAAAAAGAATCCATCTTCAAAAAAATGGTTCTGGTATAACTGGTAGTATGCATGTAGAAGAATGAAAAAAGATCCATATTTATCACCTAGCACAAAGCTCAAGTTCAAGTGGATCAAGGACCTCAACATAAAACCAGATACACTGAATCTAATAGAAAAGAAACTGGAAAATAACCTTGCAAGGATAAGCACAGTAGAAAGTTTCCTGAACAAAAACCAATGGCTCAAGCTCTAAGATCAACAATTGATAAATGGGAACCTTTTGAAACTGAAAAGCTTCTATAAAACAAAGTGGTTGGGGGGTGTGGGTGTGGGAACCTATATCTACGTCTAGACTGTTGGGTTCTATCTCTGGGGATCTGGGTGATGCTATGTTTGGTAGTGTCACGTATACTTGACTAACTCTTTTTGCTTGCAAATTCTTGTCCACAAACTTTGCTAACTGTCCTTTTGCAAGCTGGGGAAGGATCCCTTTTACATAAATAAGCCTGTGGTTGTTCCAGTAGCTGAACTGACAGTTCTGGGAAGTAGAAACTGAGGTCTGGTCTCTTGACCTGCTAGTTTGCAGCCTGTCATAGAGTCAACTATCTCAGGACACTTTATGTCTTTCATAACTATTTTCTCCAAAGTAAAGACTCAGAGTAAAGTAACTTTATTTTACTTTGTGAGATTTTGGTTTATTAAGAAATAATTATTGATGGTAAAAGGAAAAATAAAAGGCCCGCTTTAGGCTCAGGAAATTTGCATAGCACAAGATGAGCCAAAAGGACTTTGGATATTCTATTTGAATATTAGCACTGAACATCACAAGACTGAATCCCAGAATTGATAAATATGCTTTTCAACCTTACAGGTCAGCATGTCAATAAAAAGAGATCCAAACATCCATTCATCAAAAGGAGATAAGATTTCCTGATCATAAAACACTACCAGATTCTGATGTCTCATCACAAAAACTAGACCTGAACAACCTAGACAATAGGTCTTCACCAAAATTATTATTTCCATAGTATCATTCTCTGCAAAAAGTGACTTTTATGATGTTTAGGACAATTAATCCAAACTGACTATAATAAACATGACCAATGATGCCACAATTAATAGGATTTTGTTTTCTCCCCCCTACCCCGACCCAAGTTCATTTATATGTTACTTGGATATCTGAAGTAGCCTCCTGATTAGCATTGGCTGCCAGAACTCAAGACATTCAGTCAAATTTAAAACAGTAATTAAGGAAGAAATATAAAATTTACTAGGACATTTTATGATTTTAAGAGAAATTTATTACTGTGAACTATAGGTAAATAGTAGTAAATCTAATTAATGACACTGACTGGAAAAATAAATTTTAGAACAGCATAATATTGAACAGGAAAATAAAGATTTCCTAATTGTTTAAAATTTATGGACAGTGGGCAGGGGCAGACAGGAGAGCAGTCCTGAGGCCCAGAAGAATGAATGTAAATATGCAGCTGCAAAGTGAACCTCTAGAAATTCCCAGAGACTTGAGATGTGAGAGGTTACCAAGACTCAATGGGGATGACCTTAAACAAAATGCTCAACAGTGGGAAGATGGAACCTGAAGAGACCACCTCCAGTTGATATACAGCCTGCCCACACCCATCAGTGAACAGATGGACTCACTAATCTACCTTCAAAATTTTGGACGCAGAATTGTTCCTCTCTAAAAAGATTTAGGGACAAAAATGGAGCAGAGACTGAAAGAAAGGCCACCCAGTGACCAACTCAACTTGGGATGCATTCCATGGAAGTGCACCAAACCCTGGCATTATTACTGATGCTATGTTCTGCTTTCAGACAAGAGCCTTGCATGGCAGTCCTCTGTGAGGCTCTACCAGCAGCTGACTAAGACAGATTCAGATACTTACAGCCAACTATTGGAAAGAGGTTGGGGACCGACCCCCTTGGAATAGTTAATGAAGGATTGAAGGTGCTGAAGGGGATGGCAGCCCCATAGGAAGACCAACAGTGTCAATTAATCTGGACCCTTGGGAGCTCTGAGAGACTAAGCCAACAGCCAAAGAACATACATGGGCTGGCCCATGACCCAAGGCACATATATACCATAGGACTACCTTGTCCTGCTTCAGTGGAAGATGATTCACCTAATCCTGTAGAGACTTGATGTCCCAGAGAATAGGGATGCCCACAGGGTGGAGTGGGGTGCAGTGGGGGTGGCTGGGTAGGTGGGAGATCACCCTCTCAAAGGCAAAATGGGGGCAATGAGGTGAAGAACTTCGGGGGGGGGAGTCAGGAATTGGAGCAACGATTGAAATGTAAAACGATAAAATAATTTTAAAAGAAAAAGAATTTGGTTCTGTCTTAAAAATCCAAAGGAAAAAACCTCCAACTAATTGTTTACATAAATAGAAAAACTGATATGAAATTTATATAAAGTACTTCATTGAAATATATAAAACTCCTCTGTTAGCCAAAAAAATCTTGAGAGTAAGGCATAATGCTGTTTTGAATTACCAAATTTTAAGATATGTTACACACCCCTAGAACTAACTATATGATATTAGCACAAGAAAATTTTTCTTTGTGACACATGGAGGCCATTACTGGACTCCAAGCCCAATCAAATGTCAGAGATGTAAGCCTCTTTCCGAATGGGTACATCTATAAAACAACTCCTGCTCATAAGGTTCAGAGAAACTGGGGGCAGAAATGATCAGGGAGTTTGCTGTGAAACTGTGTCTCCCAGGAATGTCAGAAGATATGCCTAAAATTTCTCATCAATATGAGCTGAATAAGGGAAATAAGATGTCAGAGTGGGTAATAGAAAGTCCATGGGATCTCAGCAATGTACAAGAACTACAGAAATCCAGAAATGATGTAAGCTTGAGAAATAGTATTACCCAGGGAAGAGCACTCCAATTGGTTATCCAATGCCAAATGGTCAGCTATGAAAATACACATACAAGTAACATTATATTGGCTATGTAGGTTTGTTTGTAGAAACATATGAATGTAATAAAAATTAATGAAAATGCAAAGGATTTGAAAGAGAAATAAAGGTATATGGGAGTCTTTGGAGGAAAATGATATAATTCAATATATATATTGAATTATATATATAATAAAAACTAGATTTTTAGGAAAACTCAGCTTCAGTTAGTTTTGATGACTTAAATGATCATCATAAAATTATGATGTCTTGGACAGGATATTTCTGGTTTCCATCTGTGCCCCAGAGATAATCCTGTGACACAGTCCTCTGCAACTAAATCCAGTCCAGAAAGAGCTGGTCTCCCTGGAGTACTGACACACCAAAAATCACAGGAGAGACCATTGCTACTGCTCCAATACCTGACCCAAGTGGGACCCAACTGAAGCCCACAGGACACAGAAAATGTGGAGAAGTCTGGGACAGAATCATTCCAGTTTCCATTTGCACCCTGAAACTAGGCCTGTGCCAGAGATTTTCACACTCAAATCTAGCCTGGAGAGAGCTGGTCTCCCAGTAGTGCTGACATACCTAAGAACAAAGGCTCACAGGACTGACAAGTTACAGTTAGAGACAGAAAGTCCAGCTAACACCAGAGATAACCAGATGGCAAGAGATAAGCACAAGAACATAAGCAACAGAAAGCAAGGCTACTTGACATCATCAGAACCTAGTTCTCCCACCACAGCAAGCCCTGGATACCCCAACACAGTGGAAAAGCAAGAATCTTATTTGAAATCACATCTCATGGTGATGATAGAGGACTTTAAGAAAGACATAAATAGCTTTCTTACAGGAGATCACAGGAAAATAGGTAGAAGCCCTTTTAGGGGAAACACATAAATCCATTAATGAAATATAGGAAATATACAAGCAAACAATGAAAGAATTGAACAAAACCATTCAGAATCTAAAAATGGTGTAGAAACAGCAAAGAAATCACATACAAAGACAACACTGGAGATAGAAAACCTAGTAAAAAGATTAGGAGTCATAGATGTAAGCATCACCAACAGAATACAAGAGATAGAAGAAAGAATCTCAAGTGTACAAGATACCATAGAAGACATTGACAAAACAGTCAAAGAAAATGCAAAAAGCAAATGCATTCCTAATCCAATATTCAAGAAATTCACGACACAATGAAAAGACAGAACCTAAGACTAATAGTTATAGAAGAGTGTAAAGAATCCCAACTCAAAAGGCCTACAAACATCTCCAACAAAATTATAGAAGAAAACTTCCCTAACCAAAAGAAGAGATACTCATAAACATACAAGAAACCTACAGAACTCCAAATAGGATCAGAAAAGAAATTCCTCCCGTCACATAATTAAAACACCAAAATGCACAGAACAAAGAAAGAATTTTAAAAGCAGTAATGGAAAAGGAAAAGTAACATATAAAGGGAGACCAATCACAATTACACCAGACTTCTCAACATAGACTTTAAAAGCCAGGCGATCTTGGGCAGATGTCATATAGACCCTAAAAGAACAGAAATCCCAGTCCAGGCTACTGCACCCAGCAAAACTCCCAATTACCATAGATGGAGAAACCAAGATATTCCATGGCAAAACCATATTTAAACAAGAGCTTTCCACCAATCCAGTCCTATAGAGTATAATTGATAGAAAACTCCAACAGAAGGAGGGGAACTACACTCAAGAAAAAGCAAGAAACTAGTCTCATAAGAAATCCAAGAGAACCACACAAGCATAATTCCACCTCTAACAAGAAAAATAACAGGAAGTAACAATCATTGGTTATTAATATCTCTCAACATCAATGGAGACAATTACCCAATAAAATGACTTAGACTAAAAAGCTGGATACATAAAGAGAACCCAGCAGTTTACTGCATACAAGAAACTCCTAGGTGACAAAGACAGACACTATCTCAAAGTAAAAGGATTAAAAACGTTTTCCAGGCAAATGGCCCCAAGAGAAAAGATCGAGTAGTCATTCTAATATTCAGTAAAACAGACTTTCAACCAAATGTTATCAAAAAAGATGGGGAAAGTCACTACATACTCATCAGAAGAAAAATCCACCAAGAAGAACTCTCAATTCTGAACATTTATGCCCCAAATGTAAGGGCACCCATATTTGTAAAAGAAACATTACTAAAGCTCACAGCACACACTGACCCTTACACAATAATAGTAGGAGACTTTAACATCTCACTTTCACCATGTTTCATCATGGAAACAATAAACTGAACAGAGACACAATGAAACTAACAAATGTTATGCACCAAATGTACTTAAAAGACATCTACAGAACATTTCACCTAAAACAAAATGATATGCCTTCTCAGCATCTCACAGTATCTTCTCTAAAACTGATGATATAATCAGACACAAAACAAGTCTCAGCCAATCCAAGAAGACTGAAATAATCCCATGCATCTTACCAGATCACCATGGACTAAGGCTAGTATTTAACAACAACAAAAACAACAGAAAGCCCACATACACAGGAAAGATAAACAATTATCTCCTGAATGATAATTTGGTCAGGGAAAAAATTAAGAAAGAAATTAAACGCTATTTAGAATTTAAAGAAAAGGAAGATACAACATACCCAAACTTATAGGACACAATAAAAGCAGTGCTAAGAGGAAATTCAGCCCTGAGTGCCTCCATAAAGATATTGGAGAGATCATTCACTAGCAGCTTAACAACGCATCTGAAAGCTCTAAAACAAAAAGAAGGAAATATACCTAAAAGGAATAGACAGCATAAAGTAATCAAACTCAGGCCTGAAATCAACCAAGTAGAAACAAAGAGAATTATATAAAGAATCAACATGACTAGGAACTGGTTCTTTGACAGAATCAACAAGACAGATTAAACCCTTAGCCAAACTAACCAGAGGGCACAGAGACATTCAAGTTAACACAATTAGAAATGGAAAGGGAGTCATTACAACAGAAACTGCAGAAATTAAAAAATTATCAGATCCTACTACTGAAAACTATATTGAACAAAACTGGAAAATCTAAATGAAATGGATGATTTTCTAAACAGATAACAGGTACTAAAGTTAAATTAGGATCAGATAAACCATCTAAACAGTCTTACAACCCCTAAGGAAATAGAAGCAGTCATTAAGTCCCCCAACAAAAAAATCCCCAGGACCAGATGGTTGTAGTGCAGAATTCTATCAAAACTTCAAAGAATGCCTAATACCAATACTTCTCAAATTATTTCATAAAATAAAAACAAAAGAAACATAACCCAATACATTCTATGAAGCCACAGTTACACTGATAACTAAACCATGCAAAGACCCAACAAAGAAAGAAAACTTTAGACCAACTTCCCTCATGAAATTTGGTGCAAAAATAGTCAATAAAATACTTGAAAACCAAATCCAAGAACACACCAAAATGATCAGTCACTAGGAGCAAGTAGGCTTCATCCCAGGGATGGAGGGATGGTTCAATATATGAGAATTCATCAACATAATCCACTATATAAACAAAATTAAAGAAAAAAAAACATAATCATCATATTAGATGTTGAAAAAGCCTTTGATTAATTAAAACACCCCATCATGCTAAAAGTATTGAAGAGATCATGAATTTAAGGTCCATACCTAAATATAATAAGAGTAATATTCAACAAGCAAATAGCCAGCATCAAATTAAATGGAGAGAAACTTAAAGGAACCCTACCAAAATCACAGGCAAGGCAAGGCTACCCACTCTCCCCCTATCTAATGTAGTTCTTGTGGTTCTAGACAGAGCAAATAGGAAACAAAATGAGATCAAAGAGATGAAAATTGGAAAGGAGGAAGTCAGGATATCACTATTTGCAGATGACATGATAGTATACTATGAGTAATCAGAAATCAGTAGATTTCATCTACTCATTGCATAAACAGGTTGAGATAGAAAATAAGGAAATAACAAATAATATGAAAATCTTCATGTGATCCTAACCAAGCAAGTGAAAATTCTGTATGACATGAACTTCAGGACTCTGAAGAAAGAAATTGAAGAAGACCTCAGAAGATGGAAAGATCTCCCATGTTCATGGATCAGCAGGATTAACATAGTTAAAATGGCCATCTTGCCAAAAGCAATATACAGATTCAATGCAATCCCCCTCAAAATTTCAACTCAGTTCTTCACAGAGATAGAAAGAGCAATTCTCATATTTATCTGTAATAACAAAAAGAAAAGAAAAGAAAACAAAGAAACAAACAAATCCCAGTATAGCAAAAACCATTCTCAACAATAAAAGAAATTCTGGGAAATCACCACTGCTAATTTCAAGTTCTACTATGGAGTAACAGTGATAAAAACTGTGTGGTATTGGTACAGAGACAGGCAGGTGGATAAATTGAATAGAATTGAAGACCCAGTAATGAACCCACACACCTTTGGTCACTTGATCAAAGTGCCAAAACCATCCAGTGGATAAAAGACAGCATTTTCAACTAATGGTGTTGATTGGCCTGGAGGTCAGCATGTAGAAGAATGAAAATTCAACCATTCTTATCTCCTTGCACAAAACTCAAGACTAAGTGGCTTAAAGACCTCCACATGAAACCAGATATGATGAATCAAATAGAAGAGAATGTGGGAAAGAACCTCAAACAAATTGGCATGGAGGAAATATTTCTGAACAGAACACCAATGGCTGATGCTCTAAGATCAAGAATTGACAAATAGGATCTAATAAAATTGAAAAGCTTCTGTAAGGCAAAAGATACTTTCAATAGGACAAAAATCAACCCACAGATTGGGAAAAGATCTTTACCAACCCTACATCTGATAGAGAGCTAACGTACAAAATATACAAAGAACTCAAGAAGTTAGACTCTAGAGAAACAAATAACCCTGTTAAAACATGAGGAAAAGAGCTAAACAATAAATTCTCAACTGAGGAATCTCAAATAACTGAGCACTTAAAGAAATGTTCAACATCCTTAATCATCAGGTAAATGCAAATCAACAAGACCCTGTGATTCTACCTTATACCAGTCAGAATGGCTAAGAACAAAAACTCAGGTTACAGCAGATGCTGGCAAGGATGTGTAGAAAGAGGAACACTCCTCCATTGATGATGGGATTACAAACTGGTATAACTACTCTGGAAATCAGTCTGGCGGTTCCTCAGAAAATTGGAAATAGTTTTACCTGAGGAATCAGCTATACCACTCCTGGGCATATACCCAAAAGATGCTCCAACATATATCATGGACACATGCTCCACTATGTTCATAGCAGTCTTATTAATAATAGTCAGAAGATGGAAACAATCCAGATGTCTCTCAACAGAGGAATGGTTACTGAAAATGTGGTACATTTACATAATGAAGTACTACTCAGTTATTAAAAACCATGACTTCATGAAATTCTTAGACAAATGGATAGAACTTGAAAATATCCTGAGTGAGGTAACCCAGTCACAAAAGAACACACATGTTATATACTCACTGATAAGTGGATATTAGCCCAAAAGAAGCTCAGAACAACCAGGAAACAACTCACAGACCATATGAAATGCAAGACAAAAGATGACCACACTAAATTGTGGATGCTATAGTCCTATTCAGAATGGGGAAGAAAATAATCTCATGAAGTAGAGGGACAGAGGGGCATGGGAGTGAAAAGAGGTGGGAAAAAGGAGGCTGTTTCAGATATGGGAGGAGATGGAAGAATCATACAGATGGTCAGGAATTTGAAAGGAGGGGTTACAAGTGGAGGGGGGGGAGGAAGTGGGTGTAACCACTAGAAAGTCCCAGATTCCAGGAACCCAAAGGTTTCCTAGGACACAACAGGGAGAATATTAGCCAAAATACCCAACAAAGGAGAGATAGAACCTGTAGAGTCAGTTCCAGTTGATAGGCACAGCCTGCAGTTAAAGAATGGGGACAACCACCTACTGCAAAAATATTAATCCAGAATTCCTTGTGTCAAAAGGAAATGCAGGGACAATGACTGGAGAAGAGATGGTCCCACCTAAGGATCCATTCCGTTTGTAAACTGCAAACTCAGACACTATTGCTCATACCAAGAAGCACTTGCTGACAGGAGTATGATATAACTGTCCAACCTATCAGAGACTGAGTAAAACAGCTGTGGATGCATGCAGACAAATATTGGACTGATCGCAGAGACCCCGGTGGAGAAGTTAGGGCAAGGGTTGAAGGAGCTGAAGTGGTTTGCAACCCCATAGGGAGAACAATGACAACAAATCAGACACCTAAAGCTTCTAGGGACTAAACCACCAACCAAGTAGTATACATGGCGGGACACATGACTCCAGCTGGATATGTAGCAGAGGGTTGCTCTATTTGGCATCACTGGGAGGGGAACCCCTTGGTCCTGTGGAGGTTAGATGATCCAGGGTAGGGGAATGCTAGGGTGCTGAAGCATGAGTGGGTGGGCTAGTGGGGGCATACCCTCATTCAGGCAGAGGGTAGGAGGAGGCCATAGGGGGGTTGCGTAGGGGAACCTGGGTAGGGTTATAACAATAGAAATGATAATAAATAAGATAACCAATAAAAATGGAAAAAAATATGCCTTGAAGAAATATAGGAAATCTCAGGTTAAAATATAAAACTTCTGTCTCTAAATAAATTTTAGCACTCTCATCAATAAACATCTGGATTTTGACCCTTGTCAAAACAACTCATCAATTAAAGATACATGAAATCCAATTACCTCCATTCTTAGAGAAGGAATTGCAGGACTATGGAAATGACTCAGCAGGAGGAGACTCTCCCCATCACTCATGATGTCCTAACTTTGACATCTGGAAGCCAAATGGTGAAATGGTGAGAGAACTGATTGCTGGAAGTTGTTTTGTGAGCATGTGCATACATGCACATGCACACACACACACACACACACACACACACACACCATCATAACCATAATCATAATCATAATAATAAAATGTATAAGAAGTGAAAAGAAACAGATGTGAACAGGGGTACATTTTTTACAATCAAAATGGCTTTGAGAAGGCTGAACTTACTACATTATTAGGAAGCTTGGGAATAACAAACCCGAATCTAATTTGTTATGTTGTGAGGAAAATTTCTACTTCAGTTATTTTTTTTAATTTAATTATTGCATAATACCATCAATAAGAGATAGGCGGAAGCAAAATAACAGTCACTATCCTAACCACAAGTATTTTCACATCTATAAAATATCAATATTAAGAGAATTAAATACTTTACGATTATTAGGAAACCTAAGAATGTAGAAAGGTAGCAATTATCATTTTGTTTTAAAGGTAAAACATCTTGTTGTACCAGAAAATAGAAAAAAATAGTTAAGAATAATCTTAGGTGTTGTGTGTTGTAAAGAATTAAAAGAAATTTTGCTTCTATTTTCTTTTTTTTTTCTTCCCCAGAATCACTTGAGTAAGAGAAATTTATATTGGGCCATGTGATTATCTTTTATAATAGAACTCCCAGATAAACTTTAGAACTGCCTTAAATTTATGTGCATATTATTAGACTAAGATTGTTCTAGAAATTAAAAAATTGTCACGGTGCCAACTCCCAGTTGGAATGGAATAATAAATTATACAGAGAATAATTGGAAGAAAATTTGTAACAATCCAAACAGTCATGTACATTTTTAATTTTACTCATGTAGAATTAACTCAGGTCATATATCAAATGTTCTCTTGGTCCCCTCACCAGTAAGCAAAATTTAGCCTGCTTGTCCAGGAGGAATTATATTCTTCAATTAGTGCAGCCAAAATATCTGTACTTTAAGTATCTGAAGTTCAGGAAGGATTACAGTTTTGAATTTGTTGTTATTATTCTTAGTGAATGCATATGGTTAGGAAAATCACAACTTCTTAGTTATTTTTTCCATATAGTTTCACTCACTTGTATATGTCTCTAAATTAGGTAAATCTAAACTCTCATTGCCATATATTCCATATTTAAAGAATTATTTGGGTTTAGAGAAGGTTTCTGTTTTCCACATATTAAGATGAATCTTGTCAAATTTCTTCATGGAAATTATCATAATGGAGAGAGTCTGTATTAGGTTGGCTCATCATACTTAGCTTTCTGTTGAATCCTATTTTTTTCCATAAATAAAACAAGTCACCATATGGTCAAATGTTGACTTGTTATATGCTAAATTAGCATCAAAGGGTTATAAGTATACAAACACAAAAATTAAATATATTTAAAGTAAAAAATACTATAATGACTTTAATTAACATCAACATCAGTGATTCCAAAGATATAGAATTTAAAGAAACAGTTTGTTCATGAAAAATTTTGGTACATAAGCACACAACTATCAGGAAGATAAACAATTCTACAGTATATGTGTATAATGACAAGGAAGTTTATAAATATACACAATGGAAATGACTGGGTTGTGTAATTCATGAAGACTATATCTGCAATGCTGACCTTGGCTGTCATCTGACTGCTTCTGGAATCAACTAAAACCCAAGCATCTAGGTACATCCATAAAAAATTTCCTTGATTGGTTATTTGATTTGGACTATAGCTTCTACTGGCAGCCCACACAAAGGATGTGAAAGGAGCAGTGATCTTTTGCTTTTTGTCTATTTGCCCTTAATCTTGTGACAAGTGCACTTACCCTGTTTTTGAAATATTCCTTCACTGGTATTGAAATTTACTTTTGAATTTCTAGGTAGACTTAAGACCAATAGTTTTTTAAGATTTCTACTAGATGCCAGAAACATATTGGGATGACTGAGATGTCCAGTCTCATGGCCAGAATTATTACTTGATTACTTGCCTTTCCATTAGGAGATATCCATTGTTAGATTACTTGGACTACATTCTGTAAGTCACTCTATATGTCTATCATCATTCAACCAATTCTCTTTCTTTAGAGAATTCTGAAAAATAACCATATGAATATATGAACTACAACAGCTATTGGCTGTACACACACACACACACACACACACACACACACACACACACACACACAAACCATAAAACATTCCTCTACTTTGGGTTATGTATAATACATGGTAATGAGTGATCATTTCCATAGCTCCTAATAGACAACCACCAGCTAACTAAGAGAGCAGTGAGGGTTACAGATCATATCCTAACTTATCCTTGAGCTATTTAGAGTCTTCTTCTGGATGTTCCAGGTTATTTTAATCAGAATTGGTCATCTCAGCAATCAAGCATTTTATTTCAAAAAGTAGACTTTTCCCTTTGCTCTGTAAACAAATGAGAAAATACCTTGCTCCATGCCCTAAGAATGGGGGTGAGTTCATGGAGAGTGGCTTTGCTCCCTGTAATTAGCAGTGATCATGTTTTTTCATCTACATCAAGCTGCTTATGGCAAACAATCTGAATGTGTGTGACAACAGTCTTGGGAGGTAACATTTCATTCTAGTTCCTTTGTTCAGAGTGGTGTCAAAACTCCTTCCCTTGATACCAAAGCTTAGTTGACTCAATAATTGGAAAAAGGATAGTGTGATATTTGGTGAATGGTTTGGTTTCTTGCTTCTTCATAGGAAACATATGGCAATGTTTATATAGGAGTAGAAAACAATAGCATATAGCTATCAAGACAGCAATAGCTAATGGAATCATACATGAATGGAAATCAAGCATTTCTCTACTATGCCAGAATTGTGGTTTGATGATACCTGTAAGCATCCTGTTTTATTTGTCTTGAAGTGAAGTTTTATTTTAGGCTGAATCCCTAATTGGAAGGAAATTGTGTAGCAAGATGTTTTATTTCTGTTCTCACTCCTCTGTGTGCTTACTTAATGTACTGTATTAACAGAGATAATAAATGCTAACTTACAAAATTTTGTATTATGATCATGTAAAAATTAAACTCTATTCTTTTTTAAACTGTAAAAATGGAAAAGAAACAAACCAAAACCCAAAACTTAAATAATAAATAAATAAATAAATAAATAAATAAATAACCAATAACAACAGCAACAAAAATAAAAACAAAAACCAAAAACCTAAACCACATCAAATGTACATGTCAGGACTGCCTTTTTGAAAGAGTTAATGAATAAATGTTTGTATGTGATGTGATAGCGAGTAAACACTACAAAGAAACTTCTTGGGCTCAATATTTTTATCATTAACATAACTTAGGAGAATATAAAGCTGACAGTGAAATAAAACCTTGCCTTAACCTGCATTTGTATGTACTCCTTCAGATTTTACAAAATTTTATTCTTCTGTAATGGTAAAGACTCTCTTACAGTACTTTATTTTCTGAACTATGTTTGTACAGAAAGCAGCAACTTTTCCAATGTTTACTACAGAGATTTGTATTTCCATAGGGTCATTATAGCTAATCTCCCAAGTAACAAGAAATGTACTTTACTGAGACAATTGTTCATGAATTATGCAATGACCTACTACTTCCTTAAAATTTTTATTTTTTCTTATCACCAATAACACTCTGGAAAAGAAAAAGACATAAATATTAAACTTAAAGCTATTCAATGTATGAAACACCATTGAATCTCATAACTTAAAAAACATATCTCATATAGTTATGTAGCCTTAATGCTCTGATATTCCATCATTTTAACTATGAACTAGCTACATGTATTCATTCAGGAATCATGTCACTGTTATTCATTTTAATTAGTTAATTTATCTAAAGTGTATGAGTGTTTTGGCTGTGTATATATCTTTACACAATGTATGTGTGTTTGTAGTGCTCAGAGATGTGAGTGTATTCTTTAGGACTGGATTTTGGGATGGTCATTAGTTACCCTTTGGGCACAGGATCTCAATCCTAAATTCTCTGGAAGAAAAACTCATGATTGTATCTGCTGCTCTATCTCTCTAGCCCCTAGTGTCATTTATATTTCATAGTAGTAACTAGATGCTGAGCTGATAGAGACTTTAGAAGAATAATTACTTACCACTTGCAAGTTAATGCTACCTCCCCTAAGGAACATCAAACAACAACAACAACAAATACAGATGCTCTCAGCCAACCATTGAACTGAGGACAGGGTCCCCAAGGAAGAGCTAGAGAAAGGACCCAAGGAGCTGAAGGGGTTTGCAGACCCTTAGGAGGAACAAAAATATGAACCAACCAGTACTTCCAGAGCTCCCAGGGACTTAACCACCAACCAAAGTGTAGACATGGAGGGACCCATGACTCCAGTCACATGGGTAGAAGAGGATGGCCTGGTCAGACATCAATGAGAGGAGAGGCCCTTGGATGCATGATAGCTCATTGCCCCAGGGTAGGGGAATGCCAAGTCATGGATGTAGGAGGGGATGGGTTAATGGGTAGATGGAGGGGGGATGGAATAGGGGGTTTTTGGACGGGAAACAAGAAAAGGGGATAGCATTTGAAATGTAAATAAAAAAATATCTAATAAAAATGTAGAAAAAGGAAGATAATAAAGCTGTTTGGAGGGCAAACATTAAATATTAAAATGTACATGAGTCTGAAAAAAGGAAAACACAGGAAATACCTACTTTTATAGCAGGGAAAACAAGGGAAGCACACACACACACACACCATGAACATCAAAATATAGGAATTAACAATCAGTGCTCATTAATATCTCTTAACATCAATAAACTTAATTCCCCAGTAAAAAGACACAGTCTGACAGAATGAATATTAAAAACAAGAATTCATCATTCTGTTTCATGCAAGAAACACAACTCAGCAATAAAGACATTGCCTCAGAGTAAAAGGCTGGAAAAGTTTTCTAAGCAAATGGCCCCAAGAAACAAGGTGAAGTAGCAATTCTAATATTTAATAAAATAAACTTCTAAACAAAATAAATCAAAAGGCACAGTGAATGACACTTCATATTCATCAAAGGAAAAAAAACTACCAGGGTGATATCTCAATTCTGAACATCTATGCCCCAAATATAAGGGTACCTCCATTTGTTTAAAAAACAAAACAAAAACAAAAGACAAAACAAAACAAAAGACGTATGACTAAAGCTTAAATCAGAACAATGGCTACAGAAGATGTTGTTTAATTACACAATGGAATACTACTCAGCTATTAAGAATTTAAGAATGAGAGTGACCTGTGCCTAGAGGGAGCACAGTACCCTCCTCCATCTTTGATCTGGCAACAGAGCAGTTGGGACCTCCAGGTGCAGGGATAACCGAGCATAACATCGACTGGGACAGAGCCAGCTGGGGTGCTCCCTGCACCAAAGAGATGGGCAGCTATGTAGTCATCTACAGGCCAGCTCTGCTGTGGGACATCTGCCCTGCAGAATGACCAGCGCCGGGAGGGAGCTCAGCAGCCTCCCCTCAGCCACCTTTGCAACAGTGATAGACTACACTGAGTATTCAGGTAAGCAGGGATTTCCCCAGTATAACATCACTTGGGGCAAGGCACAGCAGGGCTCCAAAGACACTCAGGAGCAGGGCAGCCCCTCAGCAATTGGTGCCACGGGAAATCTGGTCATCCAGATGGGCAGAAATAGCCTTGCAGGCTCACAGGAGGTTCAAGCACCAGCCAGTGAAAGCAGGACCAACTAACTACAGAGATAACCAGATGGCAAAAGGCAAACGTAGAAATGTTACTCACAGAAATCAAGACAATATGGCACCATCCAAACACAACTCTCCGACAGGAGCAAGTCCTGGATACCCCATTACACCCGAAAGGCAAGATCTGGATTAAAAATCACTTCTCATGATGCTATTAGAAGATCTCAAGAAGGACATAAATAAATATCTTAAAGAAATACAGGAGAACATGAACCAACTGGTAGAAGCCCTTACAAAGGAAACACAAAAATCACTTAAAGAAAGGCCGGAGAACATGGGTCAACAGATGGAGGCCCATAAGGAGGCAACACAAAAATAACTTAAAGAAACACAGGAGAACATGAATCAATGGGTAGAAGTCCTTAAAAAGGAAAAACAAAAATTGCTTAAAGAAATGCAGGAGAATATGGGTCAACAGGCAGAAGTACTGAAAGAGGAAACACAAAAATATCTTTTTAAAAAAATATTTTTTAATTTTTTATATTTTTATTTACATTCAAAATCATTTCCTCTTTCCCGTTTCCTCCCTCCCCAAAAGTCCCATAAGTCCCCTTCCCTCTCTCTTTTTCCCATTCAACCCCCTCTCGCTTCTCTGTCTCGGCATTCCCCTACATCCAGTCTTTCCAGGACCAGGGGTCTCTCCTTCCATCTTCTTGGAAATCTATTGATATGCGTATTGTGTCTAGGGTATTCCGAGATTCTGGGTTAATATCCCCTTATCAGTGACTGCATATTTTGTGTGTTCTTTTGTGATTGGGTTACCTCACTAAGGATGATATTTTCCAGTTCTGATCATTTGCCTAGGAATTTTGTGAATTCATTGTTTTTAATTGCAGAGTAGTATTCCATTGTGTAAATATACCACATCTTCTGAATCCATTCCTCCATTGAGGGACATCTGGGTACTTTCTAGCTTCTGGCTATTATAAAAAAGGCTGCTACGAACATAGTGGAGCATGTGTCCTTATTGCATGCAGGTAAAGCCTCTGGGTATACGTCCAGGAGTGGTATAGACGGATCCTCTGGGAGTGTCATGCCCAGTTTTCTGAGAAACTGCCAGACTGCTTTCCAGAGTGGTTGTACCAGCTTGCAATTCCACCAGCAGTGGAGGAGTGTTCCTCTTTCTCCACATCCTCGCCAACAACTGCTGTCTCCTGTGTTTTTGATCTTAGCCATTCTGACTGGTGTAAGATGGAATCTCAGGGTTGTTTTGATTTGCATTTCACTAATGACATCTCTTTAGGTGCTTCTCAGCCATTTGACATTCTTCAGGTGAGAACTCTTTATTTAGCTCTGTACCCCATTTTTAATAGGGTTACTTGCCTCTCTGGAGTTTAACTTCTTGAGTTCTTTGTATATATTGGATATTAGCCCTCTTCAGATGTAGGGTCGGTAAATATCATTTCCCAGTTAGTTGGTTGCCGCTTTGTCTTTTTGACAGTGTCTTTGCCTTGCAAAATTTGTAATTTAATGAGGTCCCATTTGTCAATTCTTGATCTAAGAGCATGAGCTATTGGAGTTCTATTCAGGAAATTCTCCCCTGTGCCCATATATTCAAGGTTCTTCCCCAGTTTCCTTTCTATTAGTTTCAGTGTGTCTGGTTTTATGTGGAGGTCCTTGATCCACTTGGAATTGAGCTTAGTGCAAGGAGATAAGAATGGGTCAATTTGCATTCTTCTGCATGTTGACCTCCAGTTGAGCCAGCACCACTTGTTGAAAAGGCTATCTTTTTTTCCACTGGATGGTTTTAGCTCCTTTGTCAAAGATCAAGTGACCATAGGAGTGTGGATTCATTTCTGGGTCTTCAATTCTGTTCCATTGATCTACATGTCTGTCACTGTATCAATACTATGCGGTTTTTTAACACTATTGTTCTGTAGTACAGCTTGAGGTCCGGGATACTGATTTCCCCAGAGGTTCTTTTACTCTTGAGAATAGTTTTAGCTATTCTGGGTTTTCTGTTATTCCAGATGAATTTTTGAATTGCTCTTTCTAACTATATGAAGAATTGAGTTGGGATTTTGATGGGGATTGCATTGAATCTGTATATTACTTTTGGTAAGATGGTCATTTTTACTATACTAATCCTGCCAATCCATGAGCATGGCAGATTTTTCCATCTTCTGAGGTCTTCTTCAATTTCTTTCTTCAGAGACTTGAAGTTCTTGTCATACAGATCTTTCACTTGTTTGGTTAGAGTCACGCCAAGATACTTTATATGGTTTGTGGCTATCGTGAAGGGTATCATTTCTCTTACTTCTTTCTCAGCCTGCTTATCCTTTGAGTATAGGAAGGCTACTGACTTGCTTGAGTTGATTTTATATCCGGCCACTTTGCTGAAGTCGTTTATCAGCTGTAGGAGTTCTCTGGTGGAGTTCTTTGGGTCGCTTAAGTATACTATCTTATCGTCTGCAAATAGTGATAGTTTGACTTCTTCCTTTCCAATTTGTATCCCTTTGACCTCTTTTTGTTGTCTAATTGCTCTAGCTAGAACTTCAAGTACTATATTGAAAAGATATGGAGAGAGAGGGCAGCCTTGTCTAGTCCCTGATTTTAGTGGGATTGCTTCAAGTTTCTCTCCATTTAGACTAATGTTGGCTACCGGTTTGCTGTAAATTGCTTTTACTATGTTTAGATATGGGCCTCGAATTCCTGATCTTTCCAAGACCTTTAGTATGAAAGGATGTTGAATTTTGTCAAATGCTTTCTTAGCATCTAATGAGATGACCATGTGGTTTTTTTTTCTTTGAGATTGTTTATATAGTGGATTACATTGATGGATTTCCTTATATTGAACCATCCCTGCATCACTGGGATAAAGCCTTCTTGATCGTGGTGAATGATCGTTTTGATGTGTTCTTGGATTCGGTTGGCAAGAATTTTATTGAGTATTTTTTGCATCGATATTCATAAGAGAGATTTGACTGAGATTCTCTTTCTTTGTTGGATCTTTGTGTGCTTTTGGTATTAGTGTAATTGTGTCTTCATAGAACGAGTTGGGTAGTGTTCCTTCTGTTTCTATTTTGTGGAATAGTTTGAAGAGTATTGTTGTTAGGTCTTCTTTGAAGGTCTGATAGAATTCTGCACTAAAACCATCTGAACCTGTGCTTTTTTGGGTTGGAAGACTTCCAATGACGACTTCTATTTCTTCAGGGTTATAGGACGGTTTAGATGATCTATTTGATCCTGATTTAATTTTGGTATTTGGTATCTGTCTAGGAAATTGTCCATTTCCTCGAGATTTTCTAGTTGTGTTGAATACAGGCTTTTGTAGTAGGATCTGATGATTTTTTGAATTTCTTCAGTTTCTGTTGTTATCTCTCCCTTTTCATTTCTGATTTTATTAATTTGGATACTGTCTCTGTGACCTCTGGCTAGTCTGGCTAAGGGCTTATCTATCTTGTTGATTTTCTCAAAGAACAAATTGATTCTTTGTATGGTTTTATTTGTTTCTACTTGATTGATTTCCGCCCTGAGTTTGATGATTTCCTGCCTTCTACTCCTCTTTGGTGTATTTGCTTCTTTTTGTTCCAGGGCTTTCAGGTGTGCCATTAAGCTGTTAGTGTATGCTGTCTCCCGTTTCTTTTTGGCGGCACTCAGGGCTATGAATTTTCCTCTTAGCACTGCTTTCATTGTGTCCCATAAATTAGGGTATGTTGTGCCTTCATTTTCATTAAATTTTAAAATGTCTTTGATTTCTTTCTTTATTTCCACCTTGACCAAGTTATCATTGAGTAAAGCATTGTTCAGCCTCCATGTGTATGTGGGTTTTCTGTTGTTTTTGTTGCCATTGAAGACCACCCTTATTCCATAGTGATCTGATAGGAGGCATGGGATTAGTTCTATATTCTTATATCTGTTGAGGTCTGATTTGTGACCAACTATTTGGTCGATTTTGGAGAAGGTACCATGAGGTGCTGAGAAGAAGGTGTATTCTTTTGCTTTTGGATGAAATGTTCTATATATATTTGCTAGTTCCATTTGATCCAAGGCTTCAATTAGATTCACTGTATCCCTGTTTAGTTTCTGCTTTCCTGAAAGATCCATTTCAGAGAGCGGGGTGTTGAAGTCACCCACTCCTATTGTATGAGGTGCGATGTGTGCTTTGAGCTTTAGTAAAGTTTCTTTTACGAATGAGGGTGCCCTTGCATTTGGAGCATAGATATTCAGAATTGAGAGTTCTTCTTGGTGGATTTTTCCCATGATCAGTAAGTAATGTCCTTCTGTGTCTTTTTTGATGACTTTAGGTTGAAAGTTAATTTTATCTGATATTAGGATGGCTACTCAGGCTCGTTTCCTGGGATCATTTGCTTGTAAAATTGTTTTCCAGCCTTTTACTCTGAGGTAGTGTTTGTCTTTGACACTGAGGTGCATTTCCTGCATGCAGCAAAATGCTGAGTCCTGTTTATGTATCCAGTCTGTTAGTCTATGTCTTTTTATTGGGGAATTGAGACCATTGATATTAAGAGAGATTAAGGAATAGTGATTATTGCCACCTGCCATTCTTGATGCTATCTTTATGTTTGAGTGGTTATCTACTTTTGGGTTTGATGCAAGAAGGTTACTATCTCATTTTTTCCAGGGTGTTGTTTCTCTCCTTGTATTGGCAGTTTCCACCTATTATCCTTTGCAGGGCTGGGTTTGTGGAAAGATATTGTGAAAATTTTTTTCTTGGAATGTCTTGGTCTCTCCATCTATGGTGATTGAGAGTTTTGCTGGGTATAGTAGTCTAGGCTGGCATTTGTGTTCTCTTAGTGTCTGCATGAGATCTGCCCAGGATCTTCTGACTTTCATAGTCTCTGGTGAGAAGTCTGATGTGATTCGGATAGGTCTTCCTTTGTATGTTACTTGGCCCTTTTCTCTTATTGCTTTTAATTTTCTTTGTTTAGAACATTCAGTGTTTTGATTATTATGTGACGGGAGGTATTTCTGTTCTGGTCCAGTCTGTTTGGAGTTCTTTAGGCTTCTTGTACATTCATCGGCACCTCTCTCTTTATGTTAGGGAAGTTTTCCTCCATAATTTTGTTGAAGATGTTTACTGGCCCTTTAAGTTGTAAATCTTCACTCTCATCTACACCTATAATCCTTAGGTTTGGTCTTCTCATTGTGTCCTGGATGTTTTGGGTTACACGTTTTTTGCATTTTGCATTTTCTTTGACTGTTGAGTCGATGCTTTCTATGGAATCTTCAGCACCTGAGATTCTTTCTTCTGTCTCTTGTATTCTATTGTTGATGTTTGTATCTATGACTCCTGATTTCTTCCCAAGGTTTTCTATCTCCAAAGTTGTCTCCCTTTGTGATTTCTTAGTTGTTTCCACTTCCTTTTTTTAGATCATGGATGGATTTACTGAGATCCTTCACTTGTTTGTTTGTATTTTCCTGTATTTCTTTAAGGTATTTTTGCGTTTCCTCTTTCAGGATTTCTGCCTGTTGACCCACGTTCTCCTTTATTTCTCTAAGCGATTTTTGTGTTTCCTCCTCATGGGTTTCCATCTGTTGATCCATCGTCTCCTGCATTTCTTTAAGCAGTTCTTGTGTTTCCTTTGTAAGGGCATCTCTCCGTTGATTCATTTCTTTAGCAATTTTTGTTTAGCCTCCCTATGGGCATCCATCTGTTGACCCATAATCTTTTGCATTTCTTTATGCAATTTTTGTGATTCCTTTGAAAGCGCATCTACCCGTTGATCCATTTCTTTAAGCGATTTTTGTGTTGCCTCCTTGTGGGCCTCCATCTGTTGATCCATGTTCTCCTGCATTTCTCTAAGCGATTTTTGTGTTTCCTTTGTAAGGGCTTCTAACCATTGATTCATGTTCTCCTGTAATTCTTTATTAGATTTATTTGTGGCCTTCTTGAAATCCTCTAATACCTTCATGAGAAGTGATTTTAAATCTAGATCTTGTCTTTTGGGTGTGGTGGGGTATCCAGGACTTGCTGCTGTTGGAGAGTTGGGTTTGGATGGTGCCATATTACTTTGATTTCTGTTAGTAACATTCCCAAGTTTGCCTTTTGCCATCTGGTTACCTCTGGTGTTAGTTGGTCCTGCTGTCATTGGCTGTTGGTTGGACTTCCTGTGAGCCTGCAAAGCTATTTCTGGCCCCCCTGGGTTACCGGGATTCTCTTGGCACTGATTTCTGGGGCCTGTTCAAAATAATTTTTTTTGGTTATATTCTTTATTCACATTTCAAATTATTTCCCTCTTACTGGATCCCTCCTCCCCAAAAGTCCCATATTCCCTCTTCCCTCTCCCTGCTCCCCAACCAACCCACTCCCACCTCCCGTTCCTGGTATTCCCCTAAACTGCCACATTGAAACCTTCCAGGACCAGGCCCCTCTCCTTCCTTCTTCTTGGTATCCTTTGATATATGAATTGTTCCTTGGGTATTCCAAGCTTCTGGGCTAATATCCTTTTATCAGTGAGTGCATATCATGTGTGATTTTTTTGTGTGAATGGGACATCTCTCTTAGGATGACAATCTTCTGTTCCACCCAATTGCCCAAGAATTTCATGAATTCATTGTTTTTAATAGCTGAGTAGTATTCCATAGTATAAATATACCACACTTTCAGTGTCTATTCCTCCATTGAGGGACATCTGAGTTCTTTCCAGCTTCTGGCTATTTTAAATAAGGCTGCTATGAACATAGTGGAGCATGTGTCCTTATTGCATGTTGGAGAGTCTGCTGGGTATATGGGTATATAGTGGTATAGCTGGGTCCTCCAGTAGTATTATGCTGAGTTTTCTGAGGAACCGCCAAACTGATTTCCAGAATGGTTTCACCAGTTTGCAATCCCACCAGAAATGGAGGAGTTTTCCTCTTTCTCCACATCCTCGCTAGTGCCAGCTATCTCCTGAGTTTTTGATCTTAGTCATTCTGACTGGTATGAGGTAAAATCTCAGGGTTGTTTTGATTTGCATTTCCCTGATGACTAAGGATGTTGAACATTTCTTTAGGTGTTTCTCAGTCATTCTATATTCCTCAAGTAAAAATTTTTTGTTTAGTTCTGTACCCCATTTTTTAATAGGGTTATTTGGCTCTCTGGACTCTATCTTCTTGAGATCTTTGTATATATTGGATATTAGCCCTCTGTCAGATGTAGGGTTGGTAAAGATATTTTCCCAATTAGTTGGTTGCCGTTTTGTCCTTTTGACAGTGTCCTTTGCCTTACAGACACTTTGTAGTTTTATGAGGTCCCATTTGTCAATTCTTGATCTTAGAGCATAAGCTACTGGTGTTCTGTTCAGGAAATTTTCTCCTGTGCCCATGTGTTCAAGGCTCTTGTTATCTGTTCACTTCAATTCCCATATTTTTATTATGAGAGATGCTGGATTCATAATTCTATAATTACCTAAATTATAAGGCAATACTTTTAAAACAAGGTTATAAAAAAAAACAAACACCAAAAACAACAACTAGCTGTGCATAGGAGATACAACATGTCCTGAATCTACAGATGTTCGCTTTAGGTAATGCAGCAGGATTGTAAGTATGCCTGATGACCTCAGGAACCATGCTGAATTTACACAGCAAAGCAGCGAAGCAGGGACTGCCTTCATTCAGACCTAGCAGCTCCAAGAAGAAGAAGAAGAAGAAGAAGAAGAAGAAGAAGAAGAAGAAGAAGAAGAAGAAGGCTGACACCTTTCTGGAGCAGATGTGCTGCTTAGACATTGACTCCGTGCCCATCATAACCCACAACACTGGCATCATTTGTACCATTGATCCTGCTTCTTGATCTGTGGAGATGCTGAAAGAGATGATTACGTCTGGACTGAATGTGGCTCGGCTGAATTTCTCTCACAGAACCTATAAGTACCATACAGAGATTATCAAGAATGTCTGTGTAGCCGCAGAAAGCTTTGCATCTGATTCTATTCTCTACTGTCCCATTGCAGTGGTTCTGTACACAAAGGGACCTGAGATCTGGATTGAACTCATGAAGGGAAGCGGTACTGCAAAGGTGCAAATGAAGAACGGAGCCACTCTAGAGATCACCATAGACAATGCCTACATGGAAAAGTGTGATTAGAACATCCTGTGGATGAACTATAAAAACATCTGCAAGGTGGTGGAGGTGAGCAACAAGATCTACGTGAACAATGGGCTCATCTCACTGCAGGCAAAGAAGAAAGGTGCTGACTACCCCGTAATGATAGAGGTGGAGAATGGTGGCTTTTTGGTCAGCCAAAAGGGCATGACCTTGCCTGCAGCTACTGTGGACCTCCCTGCTGTGGCAGAAAAGGATATCCAGGTTCTGAAGTTTGGGGTTGAGCAGTATGTAGACTTGGTGTTTGCATCTTTCATCTGCAAGGCAGCTGATGTGCATGAGGTTAGGAAGGTCCTGGGAGAGAAGGTCAAGAACATCTAGATCATTAGCAAAATCGAGAATCATGAGGATGTCGACAGATTTGATGAGATTTTGAAGGCTAGTGATGGGATCATGGTGGCTCATGGTGACGTGGCCATTAAGATTCCTGCAGAGAAGGTCTTCCTGGCTCAGAAGAGGATGATTGAAAGATGCAACCAAGCTGTTAAGCCTATCATCTGTGCCATACAGATGCTGGGGAGGATGATAAAGAAGCCATGCCCCACCCATGCTGAAGGCAGTGACGTGGCCAACACAGGTCTAGATGGAGCAGACTATGTCCTGCTGTCCGGAGAAACAGCCAAAGGGGACTACCCTCTGGAGGCTATTAGCATGCAGCATCTGATTGCCTGAGAGACAGAGGCTGCTATCTACCACTTACAGTTATTCAAGGAATCCTGCCTCCTGACACCCATTACCAGTGACCTCACAGCCATGAGTGCTGTGGAGGCCTCCTTTAAGTGTTGCAGTGGGCCCATTAAAGTGTTCATCAAGTCTGGTAGGAGTGCTCACCAAGTGGCCAGGTACCACCCTTGGGCTCCTATCATTTCTGTGACATGTAAACCCCAGACTTCTCACCAGGCCCATCCATACCAAGGATGCAATACAAGATGCCTGGACTGAAGATGTTGACCTTCGTGTAAACTTAGCCATGAATGTTGGCAAGGCCCAAGCCTTCTTCAAGAAGGGAGATGTGGTCATTGTGCTGACTGGGTGGCACCCAGGCTCTGGCTTCACCAACACCATGCTTATAGTGCCTGTACCTTGATAGCCCTCTGGAGTCCCTCTTCTAACTTCTCTCCCTTCTCTTCTCCTATCCTATCCATTAGGCCAGCAATGCTTGCAGTGCTCACTCTGAGCCATATTGTGGCACTGGTGGGCTGGGACACCAGGGAAAATTGCATGGGAGACATGCAATAGAGTCCAGCTATTTTTTATGGCCCTACCTGTGCCAGGGGGAAGGAGGAATGCAGGATTGGAAACCCTCTGAGCTCATCACAAAAGGGCAGCACCATCTCTGTGTACTTTGCCTTATAGAAAGTTGTCTAGAGAATTCCCAGCCCTAGCCTAGAGTCAGGAGACAGTAAGAGTAGGGGCTGAGGGCATGGGGCTCAGGGTTCCAGTGTAGATGACTTTTGGACCTAACCCTGACTTGTTTTCCCAAAAGCTTTGTCCTCCCCCTCCACCTTGTGTGTTCCACTACTATCACTTCAGACACTCCACTCTCTACCTTGTATTCTGCAGGCTCCAGGCCTGATGCTGTAGTGCCCACCTGAATGTTAAAAAAAGAAAAAAAAAAGCAGCTGAAGCACCAAAAGGAAAAAAAATTAAACTTGCCTTTCTGGCCTGTGCCTTCCACCACAGCAGACCAGCAGCTTGTCTGCCCCTCTGAAGACCCCACAGTCTGAAGAACTCCCAGGAGATCTGCTGTACCTATCAAAACAGGTAAGGGATCCTCACAAATAACCCCAGTAGCTGGAAACTCCAAGGAGCTCAGTAGAATCAGGACTCATCCTCCTCCACTTGAACTTCACCCCCTTTCCAGCCTGTGCCTTCCACCTGGGCAAATCAGCAGCTTGTCTGCTCCTCTAAAGGCACCACAGTACGAAGGCCTTCCAGGAGATCTGCTGCACCCTGAGTGACAGACCTCACAGCTTGAAGGGATCCCAGGAGATCTGCTGAACCCAGGGCAACAGACAACACAGTATGAGGCCTACCAGGACATCAGCTGTAGCCAGGGAAACAGATCATCATCATCATTCATGCCCCTCTGAAGACCCAATAATATGAAGACCTCCCAGAAGAACTGCTGCACCCACGGCTGCAGATCTCCTAGGAGACCTGAAGCAGCCCAGGTACACTGGAGGCAAACTACAGACAGAGATACCCAGAGCAGTTAGCACCAGAGATAACCACATTCTGAGAGGTAAGCCCAATACCATAAGCAACAGAAGCCAATATACTTTGGCACCATTAGAACCCAGTTCTTCTACCACAGCAAGCAATGAATATATCAACATACCTGAAAACCATGATATTGACCTAAAATACTATCTCATGAAGATAATAGTGTCCTTTAAGGAGGATATAAATAAAAACATATTCAACACCTCTATCACCATCTATCCACTTCACCACCAGGCCCATGACCTGGCCCTTGCACCCAATTCTGATAGCAGAAGAGGTAAATAATGACACGACAGGGCTTAGAATAGAATAAATGGGATATTAGCTAACGGGAACAAGCCAAACCATTTGGCATAGGCATTTATTCATATATAAGAAGTCTCAGAGTCATTAAAATAGGAACATGGGTTCTTGGGGTTCCTGTGTCCTGATGGTTCTGACCAGTGCCATAGCTCTCCATACCCAAATACCACCAGAAGAGAGCTGGTCTACCAGGAGTGCTGACACACTTGTAAGCACAGCTAAGACCACCACTTCTGTTTAAATTCCTGGCCCAAAAGGGACCTGCCCAGAGTCATCAGGACACTGGAACCAAGAAAGAGACAGGGACAGGATTCTTACAGTTTCCTTCTTCACTCTGGAGCTGACACTGTGCTTCAGCTCTCCATACCCAGATTCATCCCAAAGAGAACTTTTCTCCCAGGAGTGCTGACACACAGGCTTACAGGAGGGACTGGCCACAGTCAGAGAGAGCAAGACCAGCTAACAACAGAGATAACCAGAATTCTTAGCAGAGACTATAAAAGCAGAAGATCTTGCGCAGATGTCATACAGACCCTAAGAGAACACAAATGCCAGCCCAGGCTACTATACTCAGCAAAACTGTCAAATATCATAGATAGAGAAACCAAGATATTCCACTATAAAATGAAATTTACACAGTATTTTTCCCCAATTCTAGCCCTACAAAGCATAATAGATGGAAAATGCCAACAGAAGAAGGAAAACGACACCCTATAAAATGCAAGAAAGTAATCTTCCTTCAATAAACCCAAAGGAAGATAGCCACACAAACATAAGTCTATCTAATGAGAAAATTAACAGGAAGTAGCAATCACTTTTCCTTAATATCTCTTAATATCAATGGACTCAATTTCACAATAAAAAGACATAAACTAACAGACTGGATACGTAAACAGGACCAAGCATTTTGCTTTATTTGGGAAACACACCTCAGTGACAAAGATGGACACTACCTCAGAGTAAAGGGCTAGAAAATAGTTTTCCAAACAAACGGTCCCAAGAAATTAGTTTGAGTAGCTATTCTAATATCGAATAAAGTCGACATTCAACCTAAAGTCATTAAAAAGATAAGGACACTTCATACTTATCAAAGGAAAAAAAAACTACCAAGAAGAGCATTCAATTCAGAACATCTATGTTCCAAATGTAAGAGCACACACATTCATAAAATAAACTTTGCTAAAGCTTAAAGCAAACATTGCATACCATGCAATAATAGTGGGAGAGGTCAACCCCTCTTAAAAATGAACATATCATGAAAGCAGAAATTAAACAGACACACAGTGAAATTAACAGACATTTTGGACCAAATGGATTTAACAAATATCTGTAGAACATTTTATCCTGAGATAAAAGAATATACCTTTTCATCAACTCAGGGTATCTTTTCCAAAATTGACCATATAATCAGTTACAAAACAGGCATCAACAGATATGAGAAGAACGAAATAATCCCATGTAATCTATCGGATCACCATAGACTAAGGTTGGTCTTCATTAACACCAAAAACAACATAAAGTCCAAATACACATGGAAACTGAGCAATGGCCTACTCAATGATAACTTGGTCAAGGAAAAAATAAAGAAATCAAGGACTTTATAGAATTTAATGAAAATGAAGGTACATCATACCCAAAATTATGGGACACAATGAAAGCAGTGCTAAGAGGAAAACTCATAGCTCTGAGTGCCTCCAAAAGAAACTGGAGAGAGCATGTACTTGAAGCCTAACAGCATACATAAAAGCCCTATAACAAAAAGAAGCAAATACAACCAAGAGGAGTAGACAGCAGGAAATAATCAAACTTAAGTCTGAAATCAACTAAGTGAAACAAAAAGAACTATAGAATTAACAAGACCAGGAGCTGGTTCTTTGGGAAAATCAACAAGATAGATAAAGCCTTAGCCAGACTAACGAGGAGGCACAGAAACAATATCCAAATTAAAAAAAATCAGAAAAGAAAAGGGAGATATAACAGAAACTGGGGAAATTAAAAAAAAACAAAACAAAACATCAGATTCTGCTACAAAAGCATATACTCAATGAAACTGGAAAATCTGGATGAAATCAACAATTTTCTACATAGATACCAAACATCAAAGTTAAATCAGGAACAGATAAATCACCTAAACAGTCACATAACCTGTAAAAAAAATAGAAGACATCCTTAAAAGTCTCCCATCCAAAAAAAGATGAGGACCAGTTGGGTTTAGTGTGGAATACTATCGGACCAATTTGTTCTATGAAGCCACAGTTACACTGATTCCAAAACCACACAAAGACCCATCAAAGAAACAGAACTGCAGACCAATTTTCCTTATGAATATTGATGCAAAAAGACAATAAAATTCTTGCAAATTGAATCCAAGAACACATCAAAACTATCACTCACCAGTATCAAGTAGACTTCATCCAAGGTATGAAGAGATAGTTCAATATATGGAAATCCATCAATGTAATCCAATACATAAACAAACTCAAAGGAAAAAAAAACACATGATCATTTCATTAGATGCTGAAAAAGCATTTGACAAAATTCAGTATCCCTTCATGGTAAAAGTTTTGGAAATAGCAGGAATTCAAGGCCCATACCTTATCATAGTAAAAGCAATATACAGCAAACTAGTGGCCAATGTCAAACTAAATGGAGAGAAACTTGAAGCAATCCCACTAAAATCAGGCACTAGATAAGGCTGCTATTCTTTCCCTATCTATTCAAACTAGTACTTAAATTTCTAACTAGAGCAATTAGAAAACAAAAGGAGGTCAAAGGGATACAAATTGGAAAGGAAGAAGTCAAAATATCAGCATTTACAGATGTTATGATAATATACTTAAGTGACCCCAAAACCTCCACCAGTCAACTCATAAACCTGATAAACAACTTCAGCAAACTGGCTGGATATAAAATTAGCTCAAACAAATTAGTAGTCTTGCTCTACTCAAAAGGTAAACAGTCTGAAAAAGAAAATAGGGAAACAACACCCTTCAGAATAGTTCTAAACTATATAAAGTATCTTGGTGTGACTCTAACCAGTGAAATATCTGTGTGACAAAAACTTCAAGTCTCTGAAGAAAGAAATCTAAGAAGACCCCATAAGATGGAAAGATCTCCCATTCTCATGGATTGGCAGGATTAATACAGTAAAAATGCCCATCTTGATGAAAGCAATCTACAGATTCAATGCAATCCCCATCAAAACTCCAACTCAATTTTTCATAGAGTTTGAAAGTGCAATCCTCAAATGCATTTGGAATAACAAAAAACACAGGATAGTCCAAGTGGATCAAGGACTTCCACATAAAGCCAGATACACTAAATTTAATAGAAGAGAATGTGGGAGAAAACTGCCAACATGTGGGCACAGGGGAAAATTTTCTGAACAGACCACCAATGCCTTATGTTCTAAGAACAACAATAGCCATATGGGGCCTCATAAAATTGCAAACTATTCTCAACATTAAAACACCATGTGGGGGATCACCATTCCTGACCTCAAGCTGTACTACAGAATAATTGTGATAAAAACTGCAAGTTATTGGAACAGTTACAGGCATGCAGATCAATGGAACAGAATTTAAGATTCAGAAAATAGCACACACAGTTATGGTCACTTGATCTTTGACAAAGAAGCTAAATCCATCCAATGGAAAAAGGACAGCATTTTTAATAAATGGTGCTGGTTCAACTAGAGGTCAGCATGTAGAATGCAAATTGATCCATTTTATCTACTTGTACAAAGCTCAAGTCCAAGTGGATCAAGGACCTCCACATAAAACCAGATACACTGAATTTAATAGAAGAAAATGTGGGAGAAAACTGCAAACACTTGGGCACAGGGGAAAATTTTCTGAATAGGCTACCAATGCCTTATGTTCTAAGAACAACAATAGACAAATGGGACCTCGTAAAATTGCAAAGCTTCTATAAGCAAAGAACACCATCAATGGGATAAAACTGGCAGCCAACAGATTGGGAAAAGAACTTTACCAATCCTACATCTGACAGAGGGCTAATATAGAACACATACAAAAACTTAAGAAGTTAGATTCCAGAGAACCAAATAACCCTAAAAATGGAGAACAGAGCTAAACAGAGAATTCTCATCTGAGGAATCTCGATTGGCTGAGAAGCACCTAAAGAAATGTTCATATCCACGGGAGAAGATACAGAAACAAAGTGTGGAGACTGAAGGAAAGGCCATCCAGAGTCTACCCCACCTGGGGATCCATTCCATATAGAGTCACCAAACCCAGACACTATTGTGGATGCCAAGGAATGCTTGCTGAAAGGAGACTTATCTGGCTGTCTCCTGAGAGGCCCTGTCAGAACCTTACAAATACAGAAGCAGATGCTTGCAGCCAATCATTGGACTTAGCATGGGGTTCCCAATGGAGGAGTTAGAGAAAGGACTGAAGGAGCTGAAGGGCTTTGCAATCCCATAGGAAGAACAACAATATCAAGCAACCAGACCCCCCAGAGCTCCTAGGGACTAATCCATCAACCAAGGAGGACACGTGGTTCCAGCTACATATGTAGCAGAGGAATGCCTTGTCACACATCAATGGGAGGAGAGGTCCTTGGTCCTATGAAGGCTCACTAGATGTTCCAGTATAGGGGAATCATGGGTGGGGAGGTGGGAGTGGGTGGGTGGAGGAACACTCTCATAGAGACAGGGAGAGAGAGGATGGGATAGGGGGCTGGGAAGTAGGGAAACCAGGAAAGTAGATAATATTTGAAATGTAAATAAAGAAAATATCCAATAAAAAAAGGAAAAAAATTAAAAAAGACCTATAGTCAACTTACCTGCATCCATGGAGGTTCACAGGGATTGAACCACCAACAAAAGAACATGAACGAGCTGAACCTATGGCCCCTACACATTTGTAGCAGATGTGCAGCTTGGTCTTCAAGTGGGTCCCCTAACAATTGGAGTGAAATATGTCTCTGACTCTGTTGTCTGACATTCCCCTAACTTGGTTGCCTGGTTGAGCCTTAGTGGGAGAAGTTCTTACAATAAGATCAGTTTTACTGTGACTAGACGTCCAGGATGAGGTGGTACCCAAGGGAGCTTGCACTTCTCTGAGGAGAAGGAGAGGGAGTAATAGGGGGAAGGTTTTGTCAGTATGTGGGATTGGTAGGAAAACAAAGTTTTTTGATCAAGGCTCAATATTTAATATCTTTTTTAAAATTTTTTTCCATTTTTTATTAGACATATTCCTTATTTACATTTCAAATGTCCTATTTCCTGATTTCCCCCCTGTAAATCCCCTAACCCATCCCCCCTCTTCCTGCTTAACAATCCACCCACTCCTGCTTCCCTGTCCTGGCATTCCACTATACTGGGGCATCTAGCCTTCTCAGGACCAAGGGCCTCTCTTCCCTTTGATGTCCAACAAGGCCATCCTCTGCTGCATATGCATCTGGAGCCATGGATCCCTCTTTGATTGGTGGTTTAGCCCCTGGGATCTCTGGTAGTACTGGGTGGTTCATATTGTTGCTCCTCCTATGGTGCTGCAAACCCCTTGAGCTCCTTGGGTCCTTTCTCTAGATCCTCCATTGGGGACCCTGAGCTCAGTATAATGCTTAGCTGAGAGTGTCCCTCTCTGTATTTTTCATGTACTAGCAGAGCCTCCAAGGTGACAGCTGTATCAGGCTCCTGTCAGCAAGCACTTGTTGGCATCCACAATAGTGTCTGGGTTTTGTAACTGTATATGAGATGGATCCCTAGGTGGGGCAGTCTCTGGATGGTCTTTCCCTCAGTCTCCGCTCCACACTTTGTCTCTGTATCTCCACCTGTGGGTATTTTGTTCCCCCTTCTATGAAAAACCAGAGCATCCATACTTTGTTCTTCATTCTTCTTGAGCTCCATTTGGTCTGTGAATTGTATCTTGGGTAATCCAACTTCTGGACTAATATCCACTAATCAGTGTGTGTATACCATGTGTGTTCTTTTGTGATTGGGTTACCTCACTGAGGATGATATTTTCTAGTTCCATCCATTTGCCTAAGAATTTCATGAATTCATTGTTTTTAATAGCTGAGTAGTATTCCATCATGTAAATGTACCACATTTTCTGTATCCATTCCTCTGTTGAGGGACATCTGGGTTCTTTCCAGCTTCTGACTATTATAAATAAGGCTGCTATGAACGTAGTGGAGCATGTGTCCTTATTACATGCTGGAGAATCCTCTCGGTATATGCCCAGGAGTGGTATAGCAGGGTTCTCCCGTAGAATTATACCAAATTTTCTGAGGAATCGCCAAACTGATTTCTCACCAGCAACTGCTGTCTCCTGAGTTTTTGATCTTAACCATTCTGACTGGTGTGAGGTGAAATTTCAGGGTTGTTTTGATTTGAATTTCCCTGATGATTACAGATGTTGAACACTTTTCAGTCATTCGATATTCCTCAGTTGAAAATTCCTTGTTTAGTTCTGTACCCCATTTTTCAAATGGTGCTGGTTCAACTGGTAGTTAGCATACAGACGCATGCAAATTGATCCATTCCTATCTCCGTGTTCAAGGCCAAGTGGATCAATGACCTCCACATAAAACCAGACATACTGAAACTAATAGAAAAGAAAGTGGATAAGAGCCTCGAGCACATAGGCACAGAGAAAATTTCCTGAACAGAACACCAATAGTTTATGCTCTAAGATCAAAAATTGACAAATGGGACCTCATAAAATTACAAAGTTTCTGTAAGGCAAAGGACACTGTCAATAGGACAAAACAGCAACCAACAAATTGGGAAAAGATCTTTACCAATCCTACATCCAGCAGAGGGCTAATATCCAATAAATAAAGAACTCAAGAAGTTAGACTCCAGAGAACCAAATGTTTAATAACTTAACCTGGAATATATAGGGGAAAACTGGAGACCTGTTCTTTGTTCTGGCTGAGTTGTGATGCAAGGTGAGCTTAGCAGGTTGTCAATTCCTCAAGGCTCTGGCAGGAAAATGCAAATGCAGAGAGGCCTGAATCTGGCTCCAGCAAGGTGTAAAAATCCTCTGGGGTTTTGACAACTCAAGGCTGGGGGAAAGAGCACAAGTGATGGTTGAAGTGTGATGTAAGGTTTAGTAATGTTTCTTTTACAAGCATAGGTATTCTTGCGTTTGGGGCATTGATGATAAAAATTGAAATGATTTCTTGATAGATATTTCCTTTGATAAGAGGGAAGTGTTTGTAAAAGTATCTTTAATTCCCAAGATGTAAGTGCCTTCTCAGAGGTTTATTGCTGAATAAATTCATCATTTCTAGTTCTTTCTGTACTCTGGCTGACTGGTTCAACTCAGTTGCTCTGGCTCAAACTCCTCTCCAAGCTGACTGATTCTACCTGGCTTCTCTCAGCATTACATCCAACTGCTATGCTTGTCCTTCAGCTAACTGTCACAATCTGTTGTAATCTTTTAGATCCTCATTCTCTGACTCATTTGGTACCTTGGCATGTTTGTTTATAGAGCTGAGACTCCATGGAGCTCCTGCATTCTGTTCTCCTGTCCTTAGTTGTCTGTGGGGAAATTCTTTCCTTGTGTTTAGATATGGGAACCCAATATGAAGCTCAGATGCTAGGTAATTTTTTAAAAACACTATAAAAATGTCACTCATATGAACATTTTAAGAATTTATGGCCCTTCACATGAAATATCTATATTGCCTTCAAAGTTCACATCTCTTAGCAATAAGCATGGGACTGCTTCCTACATGTCTTAAGAATTATCTATAATCCCTTCAGGTTATGATGCTACAGTCTCCAAGCTCAATTATCCACATAGCCCTCTTTCAAAGTTACAAACCACAGAGGAATGTGTCATAATGCTGAAATTTCATTCAAGCCATAACTAAATTATTCTTCCCAGAAAACACTGTTCCTTAAGGTTTTTTCCTGCTAATACCTTATACTATCATTATCAACCAGAGACTTGTGAGTTAAGAATGTCCATCATATCAATGGTTTTTAGTTTGTACAATTTATTCAACAGCACAGCTAAATTCAAGTTCTTGCTCTGAGTTGAGACAGTTTTAGGTTTCAAGACTCATATGGAAGCAGAGATAAGTGCACCTCTCATATGTACATTTTAGCCTCTGAAGTCATTATTTCACTAAGTAAGTTTTATTTCCTACTATAAGGAGTGTTTTTCATTCCAAAATGTCTGCATCCTACTCCTCAATGTAGATAGCTGTTGCTGTTCTAAACAAATCACATGCAAGAGTTAAGAAATCTGCTATGGTGTCCAGGAGGACAGAAGCATCCTTCATAATCATTGTATATTTGTTAAAACTATGTGTCCTTGATAGCAGCCCATTGATTGGCAACCACATTGATAAGGAAGTGCTATGTGTGACATGTTTATGTTTCAGTTGTTCTTTGATACAAATACTGCAATGCATAAACTATGGAAATATTGATATGACTACTTTATTACACTAAAATGACATAATGTTATCAAGAAATTGGACAAAGTGCCTGAAAAAAAATTTTCATTTTGAATATAAAATCTTTCTCCTTAATGGGCTAGTTATTCTAATGCATTTTTAATTTTTAATTGAAAATATAATCACACAATTATCCTTTATTTCCCTCCACTTCATTTCATGTATAGCCTTCCTTTGCTCCCTCTCTAATGTATGGGCTGTTTTTCTTTTATAGTTATATTTTAATTTAAATGTATAAATACAAGCTGCTAATTTCATTTAGTGTTGCATGTATATACTTTACTTTTGAGCTGCCCATTTTATTTGGATGAACAACTAAGGGGATAATTTCTAGGAACAACTAATCATCCTTCTTTTAGCAGTCCTTAGTTACTTGCACTTCTTTGTCTATTTTTCAGGCAATGTGAGATTTCACCTTCCTTTGTTAGCATGTCTATTGGTTTTATCTCTATTCAGATACTAAGTAGCTATATTGTTGAAATATTATAAGTGTAGCTTCCTTATTTCGAGAAGACTCAATTTCACAACAGAGTTCTTGGTCCTCTGGCTCTTACAGTCTTATCACCGTTTTTCTTTTAGTTGTCTGCAATGTTGCTTGACTATTAGATGGATGATATTTTTTGTAGGTATATAAAACAGGCCTGGACACCCTATAATCAATTGTTCTTGCATTTTGACCAGTTGTAGGGTTTTTTTTTTTAATGTTCTACAAAGAAAGTTATTTGATAAGGGGTGAGAGCTACCATTATCTGTGGACATATGTATAAGTATTTAGAATGCAGTTAGGAATTAGGCTGCTTTAGTAAAGTGATGGTGGAAGGGTCCCCACCAAGCCCTATGACCTCACTGGCAAGATCAGGTATGGGAGTAGATGGGGATGATATACAGAGGGTCAGGAATTTGAACAAAAGTGTGTATCAATGGGGTATGGGAAACTGGGGGTAGTTAAGCAAGTTCCAGATGCCAGGCAAACAAGAGGCTCCTAGGACCCAACAGGGTTGAGATTAGCTGGAATGCTCAACAAAGGGGAGGGGGGGAGGGAGAACTTATAGAGACCATATTCAGAGGCTAGGCAAGGCCCCTGGTTGGGAAATGGGGCTATTCAACTCCAGAATTTTTCCTGTCTAAAGGAAATACAGGGACAAAGCATGGAGCAGAGACTGAAGGAAAGGCCATCCAGCGACTGCCCCATTTGGGGATCCATCCCATGTATGGACAGCAAACCCAGACACTGATGGGAGCCTGATACAGCTGTCTTCTGAGAACCTCTGCCAGAGCCTGACACATAGAGGCAGATGCTCACAGCCAACCATGGCACTGAGCACTGGGACCCCAATAGAGGACTTAGAGAAAGGACTGAAGGAACTGAAGGGGTTTGCAACTCCATAGGAGGAACAGCAGTATCAACCAACCAGACCCCTCCAAGAGCTCCCAGGGACAAAACCACCAACCAAGGAGTACACATGGAGGGACCCATGGATCCAACTGCAATTGTAGCAGAGGATGGCCTTGTTGGGTGTCAATGGGAGGAGAGGCCCTTGGTCCTGTGAAGGCTTGATGCCCCAGTGTAGGGGAATGTGAGGGCAGGGAGGTGGGAGTGGGTGGGTGGGGGAATATTCTCATAGAAGCAGAGGGAGGGGGATATGATAGGGGGCTTCCTAGTGGGGGACAGGGAAAGGGGATAACATTTGAAATGTAAATAAAGAAAATTAAAAAAATGTGTTGGGAAAAAAAGACAAGAAACTTTCAGGTGTTAAGAGGCTAGAAAGGGAAAGATTAGAATACAAGAGATTTGAGGAGGAACTGGTAAAAATATGGTAGGGACTTTAACTGTATAGGGGAAGGAAATTCATTACAGAAGGAGAGAGAGGAATTAAAAATAGCACTAAGAATGTTTGAAAAGACATAATGAATCATATTATATTTTATTTAAATAAAGTCTATCGAATATACACAAATGTACTTGTATTTAAATAATGCACATGTATATGTGTATCTAAATATATCTATACCACTAGGGAGGATAACATTTCTCCAAGAGGCATATACTATCTAGGAAACTTCTAGTACTAGGATAAAAACAAAACTCTCCTTTGAGTTGTTGAAGATATTTTTTAAAAAAATATAACCCTCCATTGCTTCACAGAAGTTGAAAGTAAGCCCCTATTGCTGAAAAAAAAAAACCATACCTGGGACACAGAAACAGTATTATTTAATCTTTATATACCCTGAAAGCTCCTTTCCTATAAGGACCAGGTCCCATAGTACCAGAATATACTCTACAAGCTTACCAGGAAGATACACAGCCAATAGTCCTTCCCAGTTGTTGTGGCTATAAATCACAGCAATGATCAGCATGATCTTTCTCCACATCCTCCCAGCATCTACATTCACCTAAGTTTTTGATTATGCCATGGGAAATTTCAAGCCTTCATTACAACTCAGGATCAAGACAGATATGAACTCACTGGTGGTAAGTGGGCACCAACACATTTACTATGCTTCGTCTCATTCATTTTATTTGTTCATGCAAGAGTAAACACATCACAAAATTAAATATGAACTATGGCTAAAAGGGAATGAATGAAAATAGATTTATAGCATTTTTATAGGTCATCAAATGCTTTTTCTTCAATTATAAAATCTAATGATGTTTTGAAAAAATTGAAACACTAATTTATTATATGCCTAAATATATAGGAATTTCTTTTCCTCCGGGATTAGTCATGTGAGTCTTAACTGTGCTGATATATATGCTCTGTGAAAGAATGCTAAGCACATAAAATAAGTTGTTGGGTTCATGAACACATTTTTAGGATTTTCAAACCCATATATCAATGCTCTTTAACATATAATTTAACATATAATTTAAACTATATCAAATTAGAAAAAAATGAAGATATCAACCAAACTGAGAATTTAACAAATTAGGTAATAGTAATTACAAGAAATAAATTAGAGTGAACACAAGATAAGACTGCCTGCACATCTTTTCACTCATTTTTCCTGATATAAGTCCACATTCTCAGTCCCAAATATGTACCAGAACATTTGTGGCAGCCTTTTCCCCACCAGTCAGTGTCATCTGTAGATCTGACAAATCTTCCTCTTCTAACTTTCCTTCCACCATTTGTCACTTTATCATAGTTCCCAAATTAGCAAGTGCTGCCTGCTAACCTAAAGGCCACTCCTACCAGGACAACAAGTAGACTGAAGGTAGATTTCCACCTCCAGTTCTAGTCCTCCAGTCTTATTCCTCACTCTGTAACAGAAAGTCAGCTGCAGTCATCTTTCTGACCCCATTCCAAATATATTATGAAGATCTCCTCTTTTCTTCCTTTATCCAGCTCATCCCAGTATCCTTGCCTCCAATATGAGCATTCATTCCCTGTGAACACACTAGCTGAGCAGTTCAAAAACACAGGTAAGTTAACTTAAATCTTTCACATCCAACTCTCTTTACTCCACAATTGTTTCATCCAAACCCAATCCCCAGTATCCTTCTTATTTCTTCAATAGAACTTCTGCTGCAGTCTTTCCTTCCTGTCTGCCCATGTCTATTGTGGATCAGAGAGTTATAACCCGCCTAGCTTCTCTTTCCCCATCTGTTGCTTTCTGCAAGTCCCCAACTCCAGCAGATACTCCTCACAAACCCAAAAACCACTCCTGACAAGAATTCATCTTGGTCTTCCCCTCTTTTGCTGTTCTTGTATACCCAACTACCAAGTCTCATCGCCAATAAAGACAAAACAATACATCTCAGATCTATAATTATCCCAATCCCAGGACACTGTCTCCATTAGAACCAACAACCCTATAACAACATATAACCACATATTCTCAGATAGTGAAGCACAAGAAAAAGACCTTAAGGCAGACTTTATGAAGATGATAGCAACCCTTAAAGAAGAAATTAATAGTTCCCTTAAATAAATTCAGGAAAACACAAATGAACAGTAAAATGAAATAAATAAAACTGTTCAATACTTGAAATTGCATATAGGACCAATAAAGAAAATACAAGTTGAGGGAATATTGGAAATGGAATCACTTTGCAAGCAAACAGGAACTACAAGACACAAACATCACCAAAAGAATACAAGACATGGAAGTGAAATTTGTGAGTTAAAGATGCAACAGAAGAAATATATACATCATTGAAAAGAAAATGTTAAATCTAAAAATCCATAACACAAACTATTCAGAAAATCTGGGACAATATGAAAATAACAAGCTTGAGAATGATCACATAGAGAAGGAAGAAGAAACACAGTTCAAGGACCATGAAATGTTTTCAATAAAACCATAGGAAAAAAATCTAACCTAAAGAAGGAGATGCCTACACAAGGACAAGAAGAGTATATAATCCAAATAATTGGATATGAAAATTCTCTCCACATATAATAATAAAAACATTAAATGTAGAGTACAAAGAACAAATCTTAAGAGCTACAAAGAAAATGACATAGTAATGTACAAAGGTAGACCTATTAGAATTACATTTGTCTTCTTTTTCTTTCTTTTTTTTTTTTTGCACCACACAGTACTTTTTTTGCCTTTTTTTCATTTTTTTGTTTTTTTTTATATTTTATTTTATTTTAATTTACATTCCATATAATTTCTCCTTTCCCGTTTCCTCCCTCCCCGAAAGTCCCATGAGCCCCCTTCCCTCCCTCTTTTCTCCATTCAACCCCCTCTTGTTTCTCTATCCTGGCGTTCCCCTACATCCAGTCTTTCCAGGAACAGGGGTCTCTCCTTCCATCTTCTTGGAAATCTATTGATATGCGAATTGTGTCTAGGGTATTCCGAGATTCTGGGTTAATATCCCCTTATCAGTGACTGCATACCATGTGTGTTCTTTTGTGATTGGGTTACCTCACTAAGGATGATATTTTCAAGTTCTGACCATTTGCCTAGGAATTTCGTGAATTCATTGTTTTTAATTACAGAGTAGTATTCCATTGTGTAGATATACCACATCTTCTGAATCCATTCCTCCGTTGAGGGACATCTGGGTTCTTTCCAGCTTCTGGCTGTTATAAATAAGGCTGCTATGAACGTAGTGGAGCATGTGTCCTTATTGCATGCAGGTAAAGCCTCTGGGTATATGCCCAGGAGTAGTATAGCCGGATCCTCCGGGAGTGTCATGCCCAGTTTTCTGAGGAACCGCCAGACTGCTTTCCAGAGTGGTTGTACCAGCTTGCAATTCCACCAGCAGTGGAGGAGTGTTCCTCTTTCTCCACATCCTTGCCAACAACTGCTGTCTCCTGTGTTTTTGATCTTAGCCATCCTGACTGGTGTGAGATGGAATCTCAGGGTTGTTTTGATTTGCATTTCCCTAATGACTAAGGATGATGAACATCTCTTTAGGTGCTTCTCAGCCATTAGATATTCTTCAGGTGAGAACTCTTTGTTTAGCTCTGTACCCCATTTTTTAATAGGGTTACTTGCCTCTCTGTAGTTTAACTTCTTGAGTTCTTTGTATATATTGGATATTAGCCCTCTGTCGGATGTAAGGTTGGTAAAGATCATTTCCAAGTTAGTTGGTTGCCGCTTTGTCTTTTTGACAGTGTCATTTGCCTTGCAAAAACTTTGTAATTTAATGAGGTCCCATTTGTCTCTTCTTGATCTTAGAGAATAAGCTATTGGAGTTCTGTTCAGGAAATTCTCCCCTGTGCCCATATGTTCAAGGTTCTTCCTTAGTTTCCCTTCTATTAGTTTCAGTGTGTCTGGTTTTATGTGGAGATCCTTGACCCACTTGGAATTGAGCTTAGTGCAAGGAGATAAGAATGGGTCAATTTGCATTCTTCTGCATGTTGACCTCCAGCTGAGCCAGCACCATTTGTTGAAAAGGCTATCTTTTTTCCACTGGATGGTTTTAGCTCCTTTGTCAAAGATCAAGTGACCATAGGAGTATGGATTCATTTCTGGGTCTTCAATTCTGTTCCATTGATCTACATGCCTGTCACTGTACCAATACCATGCGGTTTTTAACACTATTGCTCTGTAGTACAGCTTGAGGTCCGGGATACTGATTCCCCCAGAGGTTCTTTTACTCTTGAGAATAGTTTTAGCTAATCTGGGTTTTCTGTTATTCCAGATGAATTTTTGAATTTCTCTTTCTAACTCTATGAAGAACTGAGTTGGGATTTTGATGGGGATTGCATTGAATCTGTGTATTACTTTTGGTAAGATGCTCATTTTTACTATATTAATCCTGCCAATCCATGAGCATGGCAGATTTTTCCATCTTCTGAGGTCTTCTTCAATTTCTTTCTTCAGAGACTTGAAGTTCTTGTCTTACAGATTTGTCACTTGTTTGGTTAGAGTCACGCCAAGATACTTTATTTGGTTTGTGGCTATCGTGAAGGGTATCATTTCTGTTACTTCTTTCTCAGCCTGCTTATCCTTTGAGTATAGGAAGGCTACTGACTTGCTTGAGTTGAGTTTATATCCGGCCACTTTGCTGAAGTCATTTATCAGCTGTAGGAGGTCTCTGGTGGAGTTCTTTGGGTCGCTTAAGTATACTATCATATCGTCTGCAAATAGTGATAGTTTGACTTCTTCCTTTCCAATTTGTATCCCTTTGACGTCCTTTTGTTGTCTAATTGCTCTAGCTAGAACTTCAAGTACTATATTGAAAAGATATGGAGAGAGAGAGCAGCCTTGTCTAGTCCCTGATTTTAGTGGGATTGCTTCAAGTTTCTCTCCATTTAGATTGATGCTGGCTACCGGTTTGCTATAAATTGCTTTTACTATGTTTAGATATGGGCCTTGAATTCCTGATCTTTCCACGACCTTTAGCATGAAAGGATGCTGAATTTTGTCAAATGCTTTCTCAGCATCTAATGAGATGACCATGTGGTTTTTTTCTTTGAGATTGTTTATATAGTAGATTACATTGATGGATTTCCTTATATTGAAACATCTCTGCATCCCTGGGATGAAGCCTACTTGATCGTAGTGAATGATCGTTTTGATGTGTTCTTGGATTCGGTTGGCAAGAATTTTATTGAGTATTTTTGCATCGATATTCATAAGAGAGATTGGCCTGAGATTCTCTTTCTTTGTGGGATCTTTGTGTGCTTTTGGTATTAGTGTAATTGTGGTTTCATAGAACGAGTTGTGTAGTGTTCCTTCTGTTTCTATTTTGTGGAAGAGTTTGAAGAGTATTGGTGTTAGGTCTTCTTTGAAGGTCTGATACAATTCTGCACTAAAACCATCTGGACCTCTGCTTTTTTGGGTTGGAAGATTTCCAATGACAACTTCTATTTCTTCAGGGGTTATAGGACGGTTTAGATGGTCTATTTGATCCTGATTTAATTTTGGTATTTGGTATCTGTCTAGGAAATTGTCCATTTCCTCAAGATTTTCTAGTTGTGCTGAATAAAGATTTTTGTAGTAGGATCTGATGATTTTTTGAATTTCCTCAGTTTCTGTTGTTATCTCTCCCTTTTCGTTTCTGATTTTATTAATTTGGATACTATCTCTGTGCCCTCTGGTTAGTCTGGCTAAGGGCTTATCTATCTTGTTGATTTTCTCAAAGAACCAACACCTCGTTTTGTTGATTCTTTGTATGGTTTTATTTGTTTCTACTTGATTGATTTCCGCCCTGAGTTTGATGATTTCCTGCCTTCTACTCCTCTTTGGTGTATTTGCTTCTTTTTGTTCCAGGGCTTTCAGGTGTGCCATTAAGCTGTTAGTGTATGCTGTCTCCCGTTTCTTTTTGGCGGCACTCAGGGCTATGAATTTTCCTCTTAGCACTGCTTTCATTGTGTCCCATAAATTAGGGTATGTTGTGCCTTCATTTTCATTAACTTTCAAAAAGTCTTTGATTTCTTTCTTTATTTCCACCTTGACCAAGTTATCATTGAGTAGAGCATTGTTCAGCCTCCATGTGTATGTGGGTTTTCTGTTGTTTTTGTTGCCATTGAAGACCACCCTTATTCCATAGTGATCTGATAGGAGGCATGGGATTAGTTCGATCTTCTTATATCTGTTGAGGTCTGATTTGTGACCAATTATATGGTCAGTTTTGCAGAAGGTACCATGAGGTGCTGAGAAGAAGGTGTATTCTTTAGCTCTAGGATGAAATGTTCTATATATATCTGTTAGCTCCATTTGGTCCAAGGCTTCAATTAGATTCACTGTGTCCCTGTTTAGTTTCTGCTTTCCTGAACGATCCATTTCAGAGAGCGGGGTGTTGAAGTCACCCACTATTATTGTGTGCGGTGCGATGTGGGCTTTGAGTTTTAGTAAAGTTTCTTTTACGAATGAGGGTGCCCTTGCATTTGGAGCAAGATATTCAGAATTGAGAGTTCTTGATGGTGGATTCTTCCCTTGATCACTATGTAGTGTCCTTCTCTGTCTTTTTTGATGACTTTAGGTTGAAAATCAATTTTATCTGATATTAGGATGGCTACTCTACCTCGTTTCTCGGGGCCATTTGCTTGTAAAATTGTTTTCCAGCCTTTTACTCTGAGGTAGTGTTTGTCTTTGACAGTGAGGTGCGTTTCCTGCATGCAGCAAAATGCTGGGTCCTGTTTACGTATCCAGTCTGCTAGTCTATGTCTTTTAATTGGTGAATTGAGACCATTGATATTAAGAGAGATTAAGGCATAGTGATTTTTGCCATCTGCCATTCTTGATGCTATCTTTATGTTTGAGTGGTTATCTACTTTTGGGTTTGATTCAAGAAGGTTATTATCTCATTTTTTCCAGGGTGTTGTTTCTCTCCCTGTATTGGAGGTTTCCACCTATTATCCGTTGCAGGGCTGGATTTGTGGAAAGATATTGTGAAAATTTGGTTTTATCTTGGAATATCTTGGTCTCTCCATCTACGGTGATTGAGAGTTTGCTGGGTATAGTAGTCTAGGCTGGCATTTGTGCTCTCTTAGTGTCTGCATGAGATCTGCCCAGGATCTTCTGGCTTTCATAGTCTCTGGTGAGAAGTCTGATGTGATTCGTATAGGTCTTCCTTTGTATGTTACTTGGCCCTTTTCTCTTACTGCTTTTAGTGTTCTTTCTTTGTTTAGAACATTTGGTGTTTTGATTATTATATGACGGGAGGTATTTCTGTTCTGGTCCAGTCTGTTTGGAGTTCTGTAGGCTTCTTGTACGTTCATCGGCATCTCTCTCTTTAGGTTAGGGAAGTTTTCCTCCATAATTTTGTTGAAGATGTTTACTGGCCCTTTAAGTTGCAAATCTTCACTCTCATCTATACCTACAATCCTTAGATTTGGTCTTCTCATTGTGTCCTGGATTTCCTGGATGTTTTGGGTTACACGTTTTTTTGCATTTTGCATTTTCTTTGACTGTTGAGTTGATGCTTTCTATGGAATCTTCAGCAACTGAGATTCTTTCTTCCATCTCTTTTATTCTATTGTTGATGTTTGCATCTATGACTCCTGATTTCTTCCCAAGGTTTTCTATCTCCAAAGTTGTCTTCCTTTGTGATTTCTTAGTTGTTTCTACTTCCTTTTTTAGTTCCTGGATGGATTTGCTGAGATCCTTCACTTGTTTGTTCGTATTTTCCTGTATTTCTTTAAGGTATTTTTGCATTACCTCTTTCAGGATTTTTGCCTGTTGACCCAAGTTCTCCTGCATTTCTCTGAGCGATTTTTGTGTTTCCTCCTCACGGGAATCCATCTGTTGATCCATCGTCTCCTGCATTTCTTTAAGCAGTTCTCGTGTTTCCTTTGTTAGGGCATCTAACCGTCGATTCATTTCTTTAAGCAATTTTTGTGTTGCCTCCTTATGGGCATCCTTCTGTTGACCCATATTCTTCTGCATTTCTTTATGCAATTTTTGTGATTCCTTTGTGAGTGCATCTATCCGTTGATTCATCTTGTTAAGCGATTTTTGTGTTGTTTCATTGTGCGCCTCCATCTTTTGATCCATGTTCTCCTGCATTTCTCTAAGTGATTTTTGTGTTTTCTTTGTAAGGGCTTCTAACCGTTGATTCATGGTCTCCTGTAATTCTTTATTAGATTTATTTGTGTCCTTCTTGTGATCCTCTAATAGCATCATGAGAAGGGATTTTAAATCCAGATCTTGTCTTTCGGATGTGGTGGGGTATCCAGGACTTGCTGCTGTTGGAAAGTTGGGTTAGGATGGTGCCATATTACTTTGATTTCTGTTAGTAACATTCCTACGTTTGCCTTTTGCCATCTGGTTACCTCTGATGTTAGTTGGTCCTGCTGTCACTGGCTGTTGGTTGGACCTCCTGTGAGCCTGCAAAGCTATTTCTGCCCTCCCCCCCCCCCCGGTTTACCGGGATTCCCCTGGCACAGATTTCTGGGGCCTGCCCTGCTCCTGAGTAACTTTGGAGCCCTGATGTGCCTTGCCACAAGTGATGTTATATTGGGAAGTCCTTGCACATCCAAAGGCTCATTGTAGTGGATTCCTGGAGCAGAGGTCGCCAAAGGGAGGCTGGTAGGCTCCTGCCCTGTGCAGGGGTGTGTGATCTCTCCTAGAGTGTGGCGGGGGGAGGCGTCCCTCTGCCAGGCAGAAGTCCCACAGCAGAGCTAGCATGCTGGTTACTGCAGATCTGCCGAGCTCTTGGGAGCCACGTATACACAATCCGCCCGAGACCCAAGCGATATTATGCCTGTCTGTCTCTGAGCCTGGCAGTCCCAACTTCCCGGCCACTGGAGCAAAGATGGCAAAGTGCACTCTGCACTCTCTCGTTGGTGCTGGTCACCCTGCAGAGGCGATGGCCTGCAGATTTGGCACCCAGACGACCACAGTGCTGTCCCGTTCTTGGGCGCAGGTGGAAGCCCCAACAGGCCGTGTCCCAAGTGATGTTATATTGGGGAGAGCCTGGGTACCTGTCTCTTCAGTGCAGTCTACCGGAACATAGGTCGCGGAAGGGAAGCTCCTTCTTTTTCTTTCTGACCTTAAAATGGAGACTCTAAAAGTCAGAAAGCCAAGGATAGATGTACTAAAGACTCTAAAAGACCAAAAATATCAGGTGTGATTATGATATCCAGGAAACCTCAAGATGACTATAGCTTGAGAAAATAAGATATTCCATGATAAATCCAAGTTTAAACAGTATCTATAAATATAGTCATACAGAAGGTGCTAGAAGGAAAATTCCAACTAAAGGTGAGTAAGTACACCCATTAAAAATACAGGAAATAATCTCACACCAGAAAAGTCATAAGAAGGGAAACACAAACAGATACACACACACACAAATATACAACAACAACAACAATGCCACCATGGTCACCACCACCACCACCACCAGAAATGAACACTCATTGGTCATGGATATCTTTCAATATCAATGGTCTCAATTTCCCAATGAAAAGACATAATAGACTAACAGAATGGATGAAAAGACTGAATCTAAACACTTCTACATCAATAACAATAATAATAATAATAATAATAATAATAATAACTAATCTACATTTCTTTACTAAAAAAAGTATATGCTTTTGATACTGATCACATTGATTTTTTGCTAAGATGTCAGTTAAATCGAGTTAAATTAAAGCATTGTATATAATTTCTATGTCTTTACACAGGATCACCCATAGCATCTCACATTTACCTTCATTAGGTCCTTGTGAGGTTTTAGCTGATCATGATTACCTCAACACCAAAGACAGATGTTTTCTTAGTGTAATGGTTTGGAGAAAATTAATTCAAGCAAATGGACCTAAGAAGAAATCTGGTATAGCTGCTCTAATATCTAACACGATAGATTCAAACCAAAACTAAAAAAAAAAAAAAAAAAAAGATGGGAAAGGATACTATATATGCATCAAAGAAAAACAACAAAGATGTTATTTCAATTCTTTACACTGCCCCTGAAGCTAGGGAATTCATGTTTTTAAAAGGAACATTAATAAAGCTTAAATCATACATTGTTAGTGTGGGATTTCTATGTCACTCTCATCAATACACAGGTCATCTTACAAAAAGTAAATAGAGAAATGTTGGCACTAACAGATATTATAAGCAAGTATTTACAGAAGATTTCACCCAAACACAAAAGAATATACTTTCTTCCCTACACCCCATGGATCTTCTTCCAAAATTGACTACATACTCACAAACAAAGCAAATCTAAACAGATACAAGAAAATTGAAGTACTTCTCTGCATCATATAGCACCATCAGAGAATAAAGTTGAGTGCCAGTAACAACAGAAGCAGCAGAAGGTTTTCAAGTCCATGTAAACAGAACAACTCCTTACTAATTAAACATGGAGTCAATACAGAAGCAAGGGAAGAAATTAAAGATTTTCAGGAATCCAATGGAAAAAAAAATGCACTACATACCTGATTTATGATATACAATCAAAGCTGTTCTAAGAGGAATGTTCATAATACTAAGTACCCAAATTAAATAACTGAAGAAATCTTATATTAGGAACTTAACAACAACCTGGAAGCTCTATAGCAAATTGATATAATCACACCCAAGATGAGTACATGGCAAGAAATAATCAGGAATGAAATCAATAAAATAGAAGCAAATTCAATAATAAAAGAATAAATAAAACAAAGAAATATAGTTATTTGAGAAAATCGACAAGATTTACAAACTCTTTTCCAAATTAGCTAAAAGCAGTGTGCTAGCTGGTTTTGTGTGTCAACTTGACACAGGCTGGAGTTATCACAGAGAAAGGAGCTTCAGTTGGGGAAATGCCTCCATGAGATCCAACTGTGGGGCATTTTCTCAATTAGTGATCAAGGAGGGAGGGCCCCTTGTGGGTGGTACCATCCCTGGGCTGGTATTCTTGGGTTCTATAAGAGAGTAGGCTGAGCAAGCCAGGAGAAGCAAGCCAGTAAGGAACATCACTCCATGACCTCTGCATCAGCTCCTGCTTCCTGACCTGCTTGAGTTCCAGTCCTGACCTCCTTTTGTGATGAACAACAATGCAGAAGTGTAAGCTGAATAAACCCTTTCCTCCCCAACTTGCTTCTTGGTCATGATGTTTGTGCAGGAATAGAAACCCTGACTAAGTCAAGCAGAGAGGAAATATCCAAATAAAATTGTAAAGGAAGAGGGGGATCATAACAACAGATACCAAAGAAATACTGAAACTTATAACAAAGTACTTTAAAAACCTGTACTTATGCAATTTGAATAGACCCATAGTTGCTGGTGAAGTAGAAACGGTTATTGAAAGTGTCTCAACCACTAATCAATCAAACAAACAAACAAAGGAACAAAACCAGGGTAAGTTGTAGAATTCAACCAAACTTTCAAAGTCTTCTCAAATTATTCCAGAAAGTAGAAACAGAAGGGGAAAATCAATTGCTCAATTTATTTGTGAAGTATGGTAACCATGATACCCAATATATATATTCAACAAAGAACAAACATTACTGTGGTGACATCCATATGGCAGATTTAGCCATACCCCTATGGTGGAGAGATCTACTACAATGGGGAGCTCAGATTAATATTTCTTTAATCTCAGAACATGGATAGCTATTTTATCTAAAAATGTATATTGACATCTTATGTAATATGCCTTAATTGTTTTTGTGTTTAAATGAATGAGAACCATGACTTCTTTGTATGAAGCCAGGCATGGAATACAAGTGTCTAGTTTATGTCAGAATTCATAATTGCACCTTAAGGGAGGTATTTAATTAAAAAGAAAAGGATAATAAAAACACCCAGAAATAGATTGAATAATGCTTTATTAACTTTAGTTTTTGATTGCCAGTGAGGCAGGAACAATAGCTGCTGAAAGACAATGGATTATAGGAAAAATTCTGAATTATACCCACCTGTATACTTTAAAGATGTTTTAATATCAGACTGGAAGACAGGGAATGTGTTGCACTGGGGAAGAGTTTTTGTCTATGTTTCCACAAGTGATGAAAATTGTAGGTTCTATAGTATTTGATGATGATCTGATCTAAGTGGGAGAAGCTTTCACATGAAATGCACAACCCAATGAAGGAAGAAATGTAGAGAGGACAATACTGATGACCTGGCACAGAGAACTGATCCATTCTACATGGGGATAGTGCATCAAACTGGCTGAAATAGGACAGACTGTTAAATCTTGATGCTGAATTGAACATTTGCTGAAGGACAGATGTTCAAGACTGCTGTTCCAGAAGATCATCATATCAGTGATTCTTCATAAGAATATTTTTGGACTGTTGAATTTGTGGAATTGATGATTGTCTTGTTTTGATGATTGGACTATGTACAATTTTTGGTTTGAACAGAGAGGGGCAAGATGTAGAAGAATTTTGGTCCAGCAGCATGGCTGCTCTGGCAAAGCATCATATCCAAGAATCTTCTTGGTCTGTGTGATAATATATTTTTGATCCCTCTGGCTAGAATAAGGATGTACCATTAATACACACCATTACTCACAAACAATGAAAGTTAAGTTAGTTTTTAGAAGGAAGAAACAAGTTTCAAAATGATGTCTAATTGGTGGGCAGACAAAGTAACATATCAGAGAAAGATCTGACAAAAGGATTCACAGATAGAATATGCACAACTCTCACCAGGACAGGAGAGAGTGCCAACTTAAGGGAGAGTACAGAGAGGGAGAGGAGGCAGTTTTACAGATACAGATTTCAGGTAAAAACAGAATGAGTCAAAGAATGAGGAGCTAGAACAATTCAAAAGATTGCCACAGTTAGTTTGAGGCCAAGCAGAGTAATTTGTTGAGAACCTGAGAGAAGCTAGATTGAGCCAGCTTGGAAAGGAGTTTGAACCAGAACAGCTGAGTTGAATCAAACAGCCAGAGTTCAGAAAAATCTAGAAAGTGTGTGCTTATTTAGCCTTTGAGGTGACTAATATCTGCCAAATAAAAGACACATTTACAAATTACAGACTAATTTCTTTCATGAGCATAAATGCAAAAATAATCAATAAAATAATTGCAAAATGAACCCAAGAACATACCTGGAAGTATGTCTACCCTGATCAAGTAGTAGACCTGATACTGGAGATGCAAGGATGCTTCAGCATATATAAATTGATAAATATACTTCCCACAAAACTTGAAGAAAAAATTTAATAATCTCACTAGATGCAGAAAGGGCCTTTGGAAAAAATGCACACTCCCTCATAATGAAAGAGTTGGAGAGATTAGGGTATAAAAGGATATATGTAAGCATAATAATGGTAGTCAATTTTAAGCCTATCAACTTATGTGGAGAGAAAGTCAAAGCAATATCACTAAAATCAGGAACAAGACAAAGCTATCCACTCTCTCCATATATAGTCAATATAGTACTTAAAGTTTTATATAGAGCAATAAGTTAATTGAAGGAGATAAAGACTATAAAATAGGAAATGAAGTGAAAGTTTCATTATTTGCTGATGATATAATTGAATACATACGTAACACTTAAAACTCCAGCTAGGTCCTCCAATCCTGATAAACACTTTTCTCAAAGTATTTTGATACAAAATTAATTCAATAAAATAAGTAGCCCTCCTATGTACAAATGACAAGCTGACTGAGAATGATAATGGTGAATCAATCTCTTTTAAAATAGCCTCAAATGATAGAAAGCATTCTGAAGTAACTTTAGTGAAACAAGTGGAGGATGTTTGATAAAATCTGCAAGTCTTTGAAAAAAAAAACCAGAAGATATTACGAAGTGGAAAGATCTACTCTTTTCGTGGATTGTAGAAATGGCCATCCTACCAAAAGAAATTCACGGGTTCAATGGAGTCTTCATAAAAATTCCCACAGAATTCTTTACAGACCTTGACAAAACAATTTGTGCTTCATATGGGAAAAAAAATCAATCAATCAAACAAAAACAAAGTTAGCTAAAACAATTCTGAAAAATAGAAGTTGTACTGGATATCCCACCATTCTCGATTTCAAGTTGTACTACAGGGATAAGATAAGAAAAATGACATGGTATTGGCATAAAAGCAGACATGTTGTTCAAGCGATTGAATTGAAAATCCAGACATAAAATAACACATATGTGGACACCTGATTTTTTTTTATAAAGAAGCCAGATACACACTGGAAAAAAATTTCAACAAATGGTGTTGATCAAACTGGATATCAGAATGTTGAAGAACTCAAATATACCCATACTGATAACCCTGCACAAACCCCAAATACAATGTGTCAAAGACCTCAATAAAACTAGACATACTGAACATGATATAAAACAAAGTGGGACTAGCCTGTAAGTCTTTGGCACAGAAAAAGACTCCCTGAACAGAATACAATAGCACAGACACTAAGATCAATAAGATCAATAAGCAACAAATGGGACCTCATGACACTTAAAAGCTTCTGTAAGGCAAAGAGTATCATTGTTTGGATAAAGCTACAACCTACAGAATGGAAAAAATATTTTAACCAACTCTACATTTGATAGATAACTAATATCTAAAATATGTAATGTTTTCAGGAAACTAGATATCAATACCCAAATTATCCAGTTAAAAAGAGTATAGTGCTTTCTGGCCTGCACCTTCCACCACAGCAGATCATCAGCTTGTCTGCCCCTCTGAAGAAACCACAGTTTGAAGAACTCCCAGGCTAACTGCTGCACCCAGCACAACAGGTAAAGGACCCTCCCAAATTCTCTCAGTAGCTAGGAACCCAAAACATCCAGAGGAATCGGGATCCATCCCCAACTCTATTCACTTTCTGGCCTGAGTCTTCCACTATTACAGATCAGCAACTTGTCTGCTCCTCTGAAGACTCCACAGTCTGAAGGCCTCCCATGAGATATGCTGCACTCAGGGCAACACATCATCAACTGTTCACCTACTCTGAGTACCGCACTGTCTGAAGGCTCCAAGGAGGGCTGCTTCACCCAGAGCAACAGATCCCAGAGTCTGACAGTGTCCCAGGAGATCTGCTGTATGCAGAGCAACAGACCCCAGTGTTTGAAGGCCTACCAGGACATCTGCTGCAGCCAGGGCAGCAGATCGTCTTCCTGCATGCCTCTTTGAAGACACCAGAGTCTGAAGTCTTCCCAGGAGATCTGCTAGAGCCAGGGTCACAGGTTTCCCAGGATACCTGCAGTAACTTAAGTACACAGGACGCAGGCTACAGACAGAGACATCCAGGCCAGTTAACACCAGAGATAGCCAGATGACAGGAGGCAAGATCAAGACAATAAGCAACAAAAGGCAATATACTTTGGCACCCTCAGAACCAAGTTATTCCACTATAGCAAGCCCTGCATACCTCAACACATATGAAAAAAAATAGGCTAACCTAAAATGCTATCTCATGAAGATAATAGAGTCCTTTAAGGAGGATATAAATAACTTATTGAAGTAACTACAGGAAAACACAGATAATCAGGTAGAATCCCTTAAAGAGGAAACAAATAAATCCCTTAAAGAAATACAGGAAAACACAATCAAGGAGGTGAAGGAATTGAATAAAGCAGTTTAAGACCTAGAAATGGAAGTAGAAACAATAAAGAAAACACAAATCGAGGGAACTCTGGAAATGGAAAACCTAGGAAAAAGGTTAGGAGATACAGATGCTAGCATTAAGAACAGAATACAAGAGATAGAAGAGAGAATCTCAGGCATAGAAAATACCTTATAAGATATTGACGCAATGGTCAGTGAAATTTCAAAATTCAAAACGTAAAAATCTAGGAATTCCAGGAAACAATTATATGACAGAACCTAAGAATAATAAGAATAGAAGAGAGCAAAGATTCCCAGTTTAAAAGACCTTAAAATGTCTTCAACAAAATCATAGAAGAAAACTTCCTCAAACCTAAAGAATGTGATGGACATAAATGTACAGGAAGCCTATAGAACGCCAAATAGATTTGAGCAGAAAGGAAAATCGTATCATTACATAATAAATAAAACACTAAATCCATTGAACAAAGAGAGAATATTAAAAACTGTAAGAGAAAAAGGCCAAATCACGTATAAAGGCAGACCTATCAAAATTACACAAGTCTTCTCAACAGAGACACTAAATGTCAGAAGAGCCTGAACAGAGGTCATGCAGACCCTGATGGAACACAAATGTCAGCCCAGGCTACTATATCCTACAAAACTCTCAATCATGATAGATTGAGAAACCAAAATATTCCATGACAAAACCAAATTTAAAAAATTTCATTTGACCAATACTGCCCACAGAAGATTCTAGAAGAAAAATTCCTACACAAGAACACTACCTAAACCAAAAAAAAAAAAAAAAAAAAAAAAAAACCCAAAAAACCAAGTTAATTATCTTTCGACAAAACTTAAAGGAGAGAATCACGTACACCTAATATTACCTACAACAATAAACATAACAGGAACTAACAAACTTCTGTGTTTATTATCGCTCAATATCAACAGACTCAATTTCTGAATAAAAAGATGTAAGCTAATAGACCGGATACACAGGTAGGATGCATTTTGCTTCATGAAAGACAAAAGAAAGACAGGCACTACCTCAGAGTAAAAATCTGGAAAAATGTCTTCCAAGCAAATGATGCCAAGATACAAGCAGAACTTGCTATTCTAATATCCAATAAAATAGACTTTCAATCCAAAGTTTTCAAAAGAGATGGAGAAAGAAACTTCATACTCATTAAAACAAAAATCCACCAAGAGAAAGTCTCAATTCTGAACATATATGCCCCAAATGCAGGGAAAACAAATTCATAAAAGAAACTTCACTAAAGCTCAAATACACATCGAACCCCCCACACTAATAGTAGGAGACTTCCACACCTTACTCTCACCAATGGACAGGTCATTGAAGCAGAAACTAAACAGAGTCACAGTGAAACTAATAAAGGTTATGAACAAAATGGATTTAACACTAAATATATATATATATCATCTCACCCTAAAACAAAAGAATATACCTTCTTCTTAGCACCTCATGGTACATTTTTCTAAAATTGACCATATACACAGTTGCAAAACAAGCCTCAACAGAAACAAGAAGATTGAAATAATCCCATACATCCTGTCAAATCACACAGACTAAGGATAGACACCAATAATAACAAAAATAACAGAAAACCAACATACCCATGGAAACTGAACAAATCTTTACACAATGATAACTTGGTCAGTGAAGAAATAAAGAAAGAAATGAATAAAAGACTTCCTAGAATTCAAGTAAAATGATGACACATCTCACCTAAACATATGACAATCAATCAAAGAAGTACTAAAAGGAAAATTCATACCACTAAGCGTCCTCATGAAGAAACTGGAGAGACCCTACACTAGCAACTTAACAGCACACCTGAAAGCACTAGAACAAAGTGAAGCAAACACATCCAAGGGGAGTAGAAGGCAGGTAATTGTCAAACTCAGGGGCAAACTCAAATAGAAACAAAGAGAATCATACAAAGAATCGACACAACTAAAAGCTGGTTCTTTGAGAAAATCAACAAGATACATAAACTCCTAGCCAAGCTAACTAAAGAGTACAGAGGCAGTATCCAAAATGACAAAATCATAAATGAAAAGGGAGACATAACAACAGAAGCTGAGGAAATTAAAAAAAAATCATCAGTTTCTACTACAAAAGCCTATATTAAAGAACATGTAATGTCTAAATGAAATGGATGATTTTCTAGACAAATAGCAATACAAAAGTTAAATCAAAAGCAAGTAAACTATCTAAACAAGTCCATATACCCTAAAAAATAGAATAAGTCACTAAAACATCCCAACCAAAAATATCCCAGGGAGAGATGGTTTTACTGGGGAATTCTACCAGACCATCAGAGAAGAGCTAAGATCCAGTTTCCTGAATGTATTCCATAACATCAAAACAGATGGAACACTATCTAATTCATATTATGTCTACAATTGCTCTGATATCTAACCCACCCAAAGTCCCAACAAAGAAAGATAACTTCAAACCAATTTTGCTTATGAATATTGATGTAAAATTACTCAATAAAATTCTAGCAAACAGAGTCTAAGAACATATTAAAACCATCAATCACCATGTTCAAGTATACTTCTTCCCAGGGATGCAAGGTTCATTCAACAAATGAAAATCTATTAATGTAATCCACTATATAAATCAACTCAAAGAAAAAATCACATTATCATCACCTTAGATGCTCAAAAGGCATTTGACAATTATGACAACCCTTCTTGTTAAAAGATTTGGAGAGATTAGGAATTCAAGACCCATTCCTAATCAGAATAAAAATATTATGCAGCAAATCAACAGTCAATATCAAATTAAATGGAGAAATACATAAAGCAATCCCACCAAAATGTGGGACAAGACAAGGCTGCCAACTCTCCCCATATCTGTTCAATATAATACATGGAATTCTAGCTAGATCAAGACACCAGAAGGAGATCAAGGGGATCCAAATTGGCAAAGAAGAAGTCAAGGTATCAGTATTTTCAGATGATATGATAGTATGGAAAAATGACCCCCAAAAGTTCTACCTCAGAATTTCTACAGCTGAGAAACAACTTCAGCAAATTGACCATATAAAAAATTAATTCAAGCTGGAGGGTGGTGGCGCGCGCCTTTAATCCCAGCACTTGGGAGGCAGAGGCAGGAAGATTTCTGAGTTCGAGGCCAGCCTGGTCTACAAAGTGAGTTCCAGGACAGCCAAGGCTACACAGAGAAACCCTGTCTCGAAAAAACAACAACAAAAAAAAAAAAAAAAAAGAAAAAAGAAAAGAAAAAAAAAGAAAAAAAATTAATTCAAACAAATCAGTAGCATTCCTTTATAGAAATGATAAATGGTATGAGAAAGCAAATAGGGAAACAATGCCCTTACAATAGTCACAAATAATATAAAATATCTTGGGATAACTCCAAGTGAAAGATCTATATGACAAGTACTCCAAGTGTCTCAAGAAAGAAATTAAAGAAGACCTCAGAAAATCAAGCGATCTTCCATGCTCATGTATTGGTAGGATTAACAAAGTAAAAATGACCATCTTAATAAAAGTAATCTACAGACTCAACACAATCCCCATCAAAATTTCAACACAAATCTTCAAATAAATGGAAAGAACAAGTCTCAATTTCATATGGAAAATCAAAAAAACCCAGGATAGGGAAAACAATCTTTAACAATGAAAGATCTTCTGGGAGAATCACTATCCCTGACCTCAAGGTGTATTATAGAACAATAGTGATAATAATGGTATTGGTACAGAGCCAGACAGGGTGATCAATGGAATAGAATTGAAGACCCAAAAATAAAACTACACACTAATAGACACTTGATCTTTAACAAAGAAGACAAAAATAAGAATGGAAAAAAGAAAATATCTTTAATCAATGGTGTTAACTGGCAGTTGGAGTGTAGAAAAATAAAAATAGATCCATATTTGTCACTTTGCATAATGCTTAAGTCCAAGTGAATCAAGGATCTCAACATAAAACCAGATACACTGAATCTAATAGAAAAGAAAGTGAGAAAGAGCCTCAAACTCATTGGCATGGGGGGTGGGGTGGATTTTCTAAACATAATGCCAATCTCTCAGGCTCTAATATCAAGAATTGATAAATGGCCATCTCACACCAGTCAGAATGGCTAAGATCAAAAACACAGGAGACAGCAGTTGTTGGTGAGGATGTGGAGAAAGAGGAACACTCCTCCACTGCTGGTGGGATTGCAAGCTGGAACAACCACTCTGGAAAGCAGTCTGGCTGTTCCTCAGAAAACTGGGCATGACACTCCCGGAGGATCTGGCTATACCACTCCTGGGCATATACCCAGAGGCTTTACCTGCATGCAATAAGGACACATGCTCCACTATGTTCATAGCAGCCTAGAAGTGCCTAGAAGCACTTAAAGAAATATTCAGCATCCTTAGTGATCAGGGAAATACATGTCAAAATGACCTTGTGATTCCACCAATCAGAATAGCTAAGATCAAAAATCAGGTGACAAAACATGTTGGCAATGATGGGGAGAAAGAGTAGCATTCTTCCATTGCTGGTGGGATTGGAAACTGGCACAACCATTCTGGAAATAAATTTGGAGGTTCCTCTGAAAACTAGAAATAGATCTACCTGAAGACCCAGCTATACCACTCTTGGGCATATACTAAAAAGATATCCTACCATATCACAGGGTCACATATTCCACTATATTCATAGGGACCTTATAAGTGATAACCAGAAGCTGGAAGCAACCCAGATGTCCTACAACAGAAGAATGAATACAGAAAATGTGATTCATTTCCCCAATGGAAACCTCCTCAACTATTGAGGACATCATGAGTTTTGCAGGCAAGTGGATGGAACTAGAAAATATCATCCTGAGTGTGGCAACACAGAACCAAAAGGACATGCTTGTTATGTACTCACTAATATGTGGATATTAGTAAAAAAATATAGAATATACAGAATATAATCCACAGAACTCAAGAAGGTTAATAAGGGGAAGGGTCCACGTGAGAATGTTTTAATCCTACTAGGGAGGGAAAAGAAAGCAACCACAGCAGGAAGACAGAAGGAGGGTTCTGGAATGGCAGACAAGATGGGGAAGGGAAAAGGGAAAGATGATCAGGTATTGGGAAAGGGGGAAATAGAGAAGCCCTTAGAACAAGCAGAAAAATGGAAATATGCCACCTCAGGAATTATGGTAAATGTGTGACTCTCTAGAATGTACCACAAATGTGGTAGGTCAGAGACTCTCAGGACTCAAAAGAAGGGACCTCAGATGAAATGCCAAATAGTGGGAAGAGGGTACTTCTAGAGACCACCTGCAGTAGGAAGATAGGGCATCATGTGGAGGGATGCAGTTGCCATCCCACAGTCAAAAACTGTTTTGTTTCTGTCTAAAAGAATTGAATTGTCCCGGTCTAAAAGAACTGCAGGGACAAAAATGGAGAAGATACTGAGGGAAAGGAAATCCACTGACATGCCCAACTTTGGATCCATGTCCTCAGTTTCTATAGTATGTCTCACTTTTCATTTCTGATTTTGTTAATTTGGATACTGTCTCTGTAGCCTCTGGTTAGTCTGGCTAAGGGTTTATCTATCTTATTGATTTTCTCAAAGAACCAGCTCCTGGTCTTGTTGATACTTTCTATAGTTATTTTTGTTTTTGCTTTGTTGATTTCAGCCCTGAGATTATTTCCTGCTGTCTACTCCTCTTGGGTATATTTTCTTCTTTTTGTTCTAGAGCTTTCAGGTATGCTGTTAAGCTGCTAGTATATGCTCTCTCCAGTTCCATTTTGGAGGCACTCAGAGCTGAGTTTTCTTGTTAGCACTGCTTTCATTGTGTCCCATAAAGTTTTGTATGTTGTGCCTTTCTTTATTTTCACTAAATTCTAAAAAGTCTTTATTTTCTTTCTTTATTTCTTCCTTGACCAAGGTATCAGTGAGTAAGGCATTGTTCAGCTTCCATGTATATGTGGGCTTTCTGTTGCTTTTGTTGCTATTGAAGACCAGCCTTAGTCTGTCGTGATCTGATAGGATGCATGGATTATTTCAATCTTCTTGTATCTGTTGAGGTCTGTTTTGTGACTGATTATATGGTCAGTTTTGGAGAAGGTACTGTGAAGTGCTGAGAAGAAGGTATATTCTTTTGTTTTAGGTTAAAATATTCTATAGATATCTATTAAATTCATTTGGTCCATAACTTCTATTAGTTTCAGTGTATCTCTATTTAGTTTGTGTTTCTATGATCTGTGCATTGATGAGAGTGAGTTGTTGATTTCTCCCACTATTATTGTGTAAGGTGCAATGTGTGCTTTGAGATTTAGTACAGATTCTTTTATGAATGTGGGTGTGCTAGCATTTGAAGCATAGAAGTTCAGAATTGAGAGTTCTTCTGGGAAAATTTTTCCTTTGATGGGTATGAAGTGTCCTTTCATATCTTTTTCGATAACTTTTGGTTGAAATTTGATTTTATTCAACATTAGAATGGCTACTCCATCTTGTTTCTTGGGACTGTTTTCTTGGAAAAATTTTTTCCAGCCCTTTACTCTGAGGAATTTTCTTTCTTTAAAACTGAGGTGTGTTTCCTGTATGTAGCAAAATGCTGGGTCCTGTTTACATATACAGTCTGTTAGTCTATGTGTTTTTATTGTGGAATTGAGTTCATTGATGTTAAGAGATATTAAGAGATATGAAGCATTAGTGATTGTTGCTTCCTGTAATTTTTGATGTTATTTTTATGTTTGTGAGGCTATCTTTTTTTGGGTTTGTTGAAAGAAGATTACTTTTTTCTTTTTCTAGTGTGTAGTTTCCCTCCTTGTGTTGGTATGTACATCTATTATTCCTTGTAGTGATGGATCTAGGGAAAGATATTGTATACATTTGGTTCTGTCATGGAATATCTTCATTTCTCCATCTATGGTAATTGAAAGTTTTGCTGGATATAATAGTCTGGGCTGGTTTTTGTGTTCTCTTAGGGTCTGTATAAAATCTGACCAGGATCTTCTAGCTTTCATAGTCTCTGGTGAGAAGTCTGGTGTAATTCTGATAGGTCTGCTTTTATATGTTACTTGACCTTTTACCCTTACTGCTTTTAATATTCTTTCTTTGTTTTGTGCATTTGGTGTCTTGACTATTATGTGATGGGAGAAATTGCTTTTCCTGTCCAATCTATTTGAAGTTCTGCAGGCTTCTTTTATAATTACGTGCATTTCTTTCTTTAGGTTAGGGAAGTTTTCATCTATAATTTGGTTGAAGATATTACTGACCCTTTAAGTTGGGAATCTTTACTCTCTTCTATACCTATTGTCTTCAGTGTGGTCTCCTCATTATGTCCTGCATTTCCTGAATGTTTTGGGTTAGGAGCTTTTTATTTGTTTTGCATTTTCTTTGACTGTTTTGTTAATTTTTTCTCTGGTGTCTTCTGCGCCTGAGATTCTCTCTTCTATCTCCTATATTTTGTTGGTGATGCTTGCATCTATGACCCCTGGTCTCTTTCTTAGGTTTTCTACCTCCAGGATTGTCTCCTTTTGGGATTTCTTTACTCTTTCTACTTCCATTTTTAGATTCTGAAAGGTTTTGTTCAATTTTTTCACCTCTTTGTTTGTGTTTTCTTGTAATTCTTTAAGGGATATTTGTGTTTCCTCTTTAAGGGATTCTAGCTGTTTACCTGTGTTCTCCTGTATTTCTTTTCTTTTCTTTTTTCTTTTTTTTAAGGTATTTTCTTTATTTACATTTCAAAAGTTATCCGTTTTCCTGGTTTCCCCTCTGAAAACATCCTATCCCACACCCCCTCCCTACTCACCAACCCACCTACTCCTCCTTCCGTTCCTCTATAATGGGGCATTGAGCCTTCTCACGATCAAGGGCCTCTCCTCCCTTTGATGTCCAACAAGGCCATCCTCTGCTATATATGCAGCTGGAGCCATGGTTCTCTCCATGCTTTGGTTGGTGGTTTAGTCCCTGGGAGCTCTGGGGTTACTGGTTGGTTCATATTGTTGTTACTCCTATGGGGCTGCAAGCCTCTTTAGCTCCTTGGGTCCTTTCTCTAGCTCCTCTCTAGCTTTCTCTAGACCTTGTTCTCAGTACAATGGTTGGCTGAGAGCACCCATCTCTTTCTTGTCAGGTATTAGTAGAGCCTCTCAGGAGACAGCTATATCAGGCTCCTGTCAGCAAGTGCTTGTTGGCATCCACAATAATGTCTGGGTTTGGTGTCTGTATATGGGATGTATCTCCAGGTGTGGTCTCCTGTTTTTCCTTAAAGGAGTTATTTATGCTCTTCTTAAAGTCCCCTATCATCATCATGAGATAGATTTTAAATCAGGGTCTTGCATTTCTGTTGTGTTGAGATATACAGGGCTTACTGTGGTGGGAGAATTGGTTTCTTATGATGCCAAGTAGCCTTGGTTTCTGTTGTTTATGTTCTTGCCCTTGCCTATTGCCATCTCGTTATCTCGCATTAGCTGGTCTTGCTGTCTCTGACTGTGGCTTGTCCCTCCTACAAGCCTGTGTGTCAGTACTCCTGGGAGGCCAGTTCTCTCCAGGAGGAATTTGTGTATGGAGAGCTGTGGCACAGCTCTGAGGGTCAGCTCCAAGTTGCAGATGGAAACTCAAAGGATCCTGATCCTGGCTTTTCCTTGGTTCCTGAGTCCTTTCGGCTCTGAGCAGGTCCCTCTTGGGCCAGGAATTTGAGCATAAGAGGTGGTCTTACCTGTTCTCCCACAGGTGTGTCAGTACTCCTAGGAGATGAGCTCTTTCCTGATGGTATTTGGGAATGGAGTACTGTGGTACAGGATCAGCTCCCTGGCACCATATAGATTACCAGTGGGGTGGTAGTTTGAAAACATATAACTGAAATGTTAGTGTGGGAAGTTCTAGAGCTGCAGAACCAATCAGGAGTCTTTAGCTAACCAAGTATGGTACCTGACTCTATGATAACTAAAGATTGGTATTTATGGCCCCAAAGACCAATCTGATAGAGGAAAATGATATCTCACAATCACATGAATTATTCCCCTTCTGAATGTTATAAACATATTCATTGACAGAACAGGAGAGAATAATTTTAAAAGAAAAAAATGTAAGACAGAACAGAAACTTCTACATACAGTCAATTAATTCTGGATGAGTAAAACCTGTTTCAGAAACAAAAGCATTCCAGAAAACTCAAATTTACCCCAAGTTCTAATCCCATTGGAGTTGATCACAATGATAATGATTTGGAAGAACTTCCAGAAAAAGCATTTAGAGGAATTCAAAGAAGATATGAATTACCTCTCAAAAAACAGTATCAAAAATCTTAATGAGGTGAAATTGATACAATGTATGGAAATAAAAGTCAGTGAAAGGAGAGAATTTTAGAAGAAACATCAAACAAAAATAATGATGGAAGCAAAAACTCCAATAACCTAAATAAAAAGCTCAGCATAAAGTCTCACCAAAAGAATTGATCGCATAGAAAACATAGTGCTATGGATGGAAGATAAGACATAACAATGTGATTGTTCAGTAAAGAACACACACACAAACACATGGGAAGAGACAGAGAGAGAGAAGGAGGAGGAGACAGAGAGACAGAGAGAAGAGCGAACATGGAAAAGTACCTGGATACTACAAAAGAACCTAATTTTATTAATATAAATATGAAAAGAATACTATATCAAAGACAGAACACATTTTGAATAAAAAACACAATATCTTGCAAAACTGATTTCAAGCCAAAACTATTTAGAAGTGATAAAGAAGTTCATTTTATATTAAAAAAGTACAAACCAATCAAGGAGACATTACATTTTAAAGCATGTATGTATGATATAAATGTATACCTAATCTTAGAAAGCAGATATTGGATATAAGCCTTCATATGAATCTAATACTATGACAGTTCATTAATTTACTACCATATTCTCTTCCTATCATGGGTGAAATTCCATGATAATTTTATACAACCAATTTTGATAAATTCATATATAGGGAGAAAGAGAGAACACTGCTAAACTACACAACATGTCTCGAAAAAGCAGAATGGATAAGCACAGATGTACTTTCTTTTTCTTCATAGAGACTTGAACTATGCTTTTATTTTTCTTCAGCACAATAAAACACATTTGGATATCCGATCCCTGTTCATAGTCAAGTTTGATGTATGTGTACACTAAGGTGTGGGATTTCAAAGAAGTGAAAACGAAAGTAAATATAACATTATTTAAATTGAGAGAATATAGGCAAATGGTAGAGATTTACAGATGGGGTGGCATATTAATGATAGGTAAGCAGAGACTTTTGGTACAGTAAGGACTCTATCGTGTATAGAAGGGAAGCTTATAGGCAATGAAAGACTGCTACAATATGTCATAATAGAAAGGACCAAAGTTTCTACTATGTGTAACAAATGCTTCTAATAAATTATATATCTAATAGACATATAAAATATGTCTACTATTATAAGAATATGTGTAAGTAGACTGCTCACACTGTAATTATACTATTTATTCAATAGCAACATTTCAAATATTCTAATTAAATAGTCGGCTTGTGAGTGTTTAGAATAGTATTCATATTAAAAGTGCATGAACTTGTAAATCGGAGATGTTTTTCACCAAAAATAACATAAAACATACGAGTGTTAAACATTATTTTATAGAATATTCATCACTCTAAGATATTGTTTTATTGTTGAGTACATTGGCATTTCAAGTCATAAACACATTTATGAAGTCAAGGGTGTAAGATTTATTATTCACCATGGATCCTTTTTCTCCAATGTCACTTCAGATTTCACAATATTCCCTCCAACAACAGATCTTGCTTTGCCTCGAAGGAATTTTTCTGACATTAAAACAAGCTGACATACTTTTATCAATTTTTGTGTCATTTTCCCAAAACAGCTATTTCAAAGAATACTGACTGAGTTCACATGAAATCTTTTTCTTGTGCTCAGAAGGCACCAGGGGAAATGTTGTCAGTGTGCTGAGCTGTGAAAATGTGACCTGGTGTCAGTTGTCATTGAGAAAATATGGCAGCCTAGTAATCAGAGCCAATAGCTCCACCCAAGTATATACTATATATGAAAAAACTTCTTCGCAGGTAGAGAATAGTGTGTCCTTCCATAATTACAGTATATATATTGTACTGTATCATTTATCAACAATTGAAACCACCAACAAAACGCCCCTTGACTGTAGCAGAGTCTGACTTTGGACATAAGTTTTGCATTCCTTATTCTTGATAAGGTTGAATTGTGAAGAAGTCTGTGTATGCATTTATAACTCAAAGCAAAAGACTGTTTTCCAGTGCTGTAAAATGCAAGGGAAAAATGAATTTTGCAGATAATGAGATTAAAGTATCCTCTTACAACACTATAGAAACTCATTCCTTTAACTTGAGCCCTGTCTTTCTGAATATGCAGTATAATGGGGATTTATAAGAAAGCCTTTAATAGTCATTCTTTACAATCTTTCAGAAGTAAAAATGTAAAGCAGTTTGCGACATCAGTTCAAAGACTTTCAAGGCTTATGTATTTTTGTAGGACAGAAATGAAAATTTGGGGACTTTTTTTTGAATTTCCTCCCTTTTTTTTCCATTTTTTGTAATTGAAAATAAATTCTTCTTTTATACAATGCATCCTAGCCACAGTTCACCATCCTTCTACTCCCACCCCACATCATTCTTTAAGTATAAAATAAATACAGTAGTCTTAAAACTACTTCAAATGAAGCATCCTGTATTTTAATATGAGCAAGAATGTGAGTGTAATACTTATCTATTCACCAAAGGAAACAGCGATCTATTGTTCTCACATTGGTTAAATATTTGATGCCAGTTAAATGTGGGTAATTATAGTCTGTGGGTGTGTGAATTAGCAGCAGATTTTCAGTCTTTGACCATTGAAGTATAATGAAAAAAATTCTCTTTTATATGTTGCATTTATCAGAAGAAAAAAACATAATAGACTAACTGACCTTTTAAAATTTGCCTTTTCTCATTATCTAATATTCAAGATTCTTAGCATTGTTCTTTTATATGCCTCCTACTAGGATGAGAGCTTAAGATTTAATAGCCTAAATTACACACTGTCCAAAGATTAACCATTACCACATCTGTCATAACTATAGCAGGGTGGCTAGAAATCATGGTACAATTATTACAGTCAGGCAATATTACAATTTTTTAGAGGAGAAGGAACTGGGCAGATATGATATATTTTTAGATGAATATTTGTTTTGGTAAAAGAAATATATATATATATATATATATATATATTCATATATATGTATATGAATGAAGCATATGCAAAAGAGAAGCAGAGGAGAATCCAGTATTGGGGAACTGTTGTGGCCATAAAACAAACATAACTATTTATTTTGACAGTTATATCTCTATTAAAATTTCTCATGGAGCCAAGTGGGTTTTCACAGGCCTATAATCTTATCATTGAGGAAGCACAAGAAGAAGGATCTATTTTATTTCAAGGCCAGCCTAATATAAAATATTGAGTTCCAGAACAGCCACCCAATCTCAACAACAACAACAACAAAAAAAAACAATTAACCAACCAGACAAAAATGTTCACATGATCTTGTTGAAATAAATTTTAAAAAATTATGAATAGTCACTATTACAGATATTAAGATCAAAATGACATAAATTTAGATGAGGAAATATTGATAAAAGAAAGAATTGCACAGGATGGGCTAGCTATGTTTAAGAGTGTATTTGATTTGACCTATTTGAAAATATATTACTAAGAAAAAAGGTGATGGTGCAATTTTTACTCCTAGGGGTATAATTCGCATAGATGCTGATTCCTGAATGCCAAGTGCTTCTGAAGTATGAAGCCAGAAACCTGCTTTGAACTCACCTTAACTTAAAATAAGCTGTGAGCCATCACTGGGGATACTGAACCTGAATTGGCCACCTCCTCTAGCCAGGTAGGAACCACAATGGAGGGTTAGGGACACCAACCCACCCACAAAACTTTTAACCCAAAATTTATCCTATCTACAGAAAATCAGGGACAGGGGATAGAGTAGAGACTGAGGGAATGGCCAACCCATAACCTGCCCAACTTGAGACCCAACCTATGGACAAGCACCAATTCTTTTTTTTTTTTTTTTCGAGACAGGGTTTCTCTGTGTAGCCCTGGCTGTCCTGGAACTCACTTTGTAGACCAGGCTGGCCTCGAACTCAGAAATCCTCCTGCCTCTGCCTCCCAAGTGCTGGGATTAAAGGCGTGTGCCACCACCGCCCGGCACCAATTCTTGACACTACTAATGATATTCTATCATGCTTGCAGAGAGGAATCTAGCATGGCTTTCCTGAGTCGCTCCAATCTGTAGCTGATGTAGACAGATGCAGATACCACAGCCAGTGGATGGAGCTTGGGAACCCCAAGGAAGGAAAGAAGACAGAAGAGGATAGGAACTCTATAAGAAGACCAACAGAGTCAACTAACCTGGACCCTTAAGGCTCTTAGAGACTGAACCACCAACCAAGGAACATACAGGAACTAGACCTAGGCCTCCTTACTTACATCTAGCAGCTGTGCAGCTTGGTCTTCATGTGGGTCCTGAACAACTGAAGCAGGGGCCATCTCAAAATCTGTTGCAAGTTTGTGAAATAATTTTTTTTTCTAGCCAGGCTTGTGTTGTATGCTCTCAGTGTGAAAGGATACACCTAGGCTCATAGACTTGATGTGCCAGGGTAGAGAGATACCAAGATCCCTCCCATCTTCTCCAAGGGGAAGAGGAAGAAGGATGAGGGAAAGAATTGTGGAAGAAGTTGAACTGGAAGGAAGCAATGAGTGGGATGTGAAGCAAATATGCAAAAAAAAAGTAATAATAAACAGTGAGAAGTGACTATTTAATTGGGTTATTTTTACCCTGTTTGGATATCAGGTTCATTTATTCATAAGTACATACATACATAGTCACACTCATATTGTATTATATATTGATTTTGACTTTGTTATAGATAAAGCACAGACCTACTGTAATTTATACCCCCAGTTACATGAATCCACAGAATCTTTGTACTGGAAGCCACTGAACTAGTATATTGAGCCCTAACCATTGAGAATTTATTTCCATCCAGAGATAAAAAGACTCAAACATACATTTGCTGTCATGTATATGACATAAATTTGAGTATATCATTGCAATGTATAACATTTTTCAAAACAGTTATTCTCCTAAAGGTTATTATTGCTTTTAAAAATATTTTACCGCCGGGCGGTGGTGGCGCACGCCTTTAATCCCAGCACTTGGGAGGCAGAGGCAGGAGGATTTCTGAGTTTGAGGCCAGCCTGGTCTACAAAGTGAGTTCCAGGACAGCCAGGGCTACACAGAGAAACCCTGTCTCAAAAAAAAAATATATTTTACCATGGGGCTGGAGAAATGGCTCACTGGTTGAGAGCACTGACTGTTCTTCTAGAGTTCCTGAGTTCAATTCCCAGCAACCACATGGTGGCTCACAACCATCTGTAATGGGACCCCAAGCCCTTTTCTATTGTGTCTGAAGACAGAAACAGTGTACTCGAGTATATAAAATAAATACATCTTTAAAATAAATTATTACATTTATGTGCGTGTATGTGTGTACATGTGTACGTGTGTGTGTGTGTGTGTGTGTGTGTGTGTGTGTGTGTGTGTAAGTGTGCTAGTATTTGGGAGAACAAGTCACAGTGTGGATCTAAAAGTGAGGGGACAACTTGTGTAATTAATGTAGGTCATATAGTTACTCAGGAATTGACCTCAAGTGATTAAGCTTGGTGTCAAGTGCCTTTAACCACTGAGTGTTCTTCTTTGCCCTTTAAAAAGTATTTTATTATTGTTATTATTATTATTATTTTATTTTCTATATTCTTTATTTACATTCCAAATGATTTCCCCTTTCCCAGGTCCCCCCTCCCTGAAAGTCCCATAAGCCCTCTTCCCTCCCCCTGTTACCTATTTGCCTAAGAATTTCATGAATTCATTATTTTTAATTGCTGAGTAGTATTTCATTGCGTAAATATACATGGGAAATATCTCTGATAAAATTGAAGAAATATATAGAAAAGCATGTTAAGATTAACTATTTCATAGAAAAATTATACATATTAAATGGTAGGCATAAAAATATTCCTAAGTTGATTGAAAGTGGAATTATAAACATTTTCTAATAAAATTGAAGATCTACAAGGAAAATATTTCTGATAAAACTCAAGAAATATGTAGAAAAACACATTAAAACTATTTCATGAAAAATTGTACAGATAAGATGGTAGGCACAAAAATATTCCTAAATTGATTGAAAGTAGAATTAAAAACATTTTCTGATAAAATTGAAGATTTACATGGAAACTATCTCTGATAAAATTGACATGTTTTTCACTTTCAACCAACTTAGAGATATTTTTATGCCTACCATTTTTTTTTTTTTTTTGGTTTTTCGAGACAGGGTTTCTCTGTATAGCCCTGGCTGTTCTGGAACTCGCTCTGTAGACCAGGCTGACCTCGAACTAAGAAATCCGCCTGCCTCTGCCTCCCAAGTGCTAGGATTAAAGGCGTGCACCACCACCACCCGGCTATGCCTACCATTTTATCTGTACAATTTTCCATGATAATCTTCAATTTTAATGTTTTTCTATATTTTTTTCAAATTTTATCAGAAATATTTTCCATGCAAATCTTCAATTTTATCAGAAAATGTTTATAATGGTTATAATTCTACTTTCAATCAAGTTATGAATATTTTTATTCCTACCAATTTATCTGTATAAAAAGTATTTTTTATTTGATCTTGCACATTTGACTCTTTGAATCTTGAAGTATACTCATTTTTTTCTATGCTACAGCTTTTTTGATGAATATTTCTGACTTTGTCTGGGTCTCTTTCTCTCTCTCTCTCTCTCTCGTTTGTGTGTGTGTGTGTGTGTGTGTGTGTGTGTACAGAGCTACACAATTTGCCACTACTGTTTTCAATGTTAATGTACATTATACACTCACAAATGCAAAAACCTATAGTGAGGGAAAGAAAAGGTTAGTATTCTAAATTAAGGAAGTAGGTGAAAATGTGTTCCAAATTCTTTCTTCCAAGTGACATAGAATACATACATACTTAGCACAGTTGGGAGCCATGACAGACCGAAGTATGATACCACCAAATTGCAAATTAGTGAGACAACAAGCTTTACTGAGGTTATCTATAGATTTATAAGTAAAGAGTTACTTAACGGAGCAGAAATAACTCAAAGACAGCTGCATCACAGAAACCTACACCAGCAACAACATCTGAAAGTCTGGAGTGTAATGCAGTCTTCAGGCAGCTGAAGAGGTAGAAGGGTTTCATTTCCAAGTGGTTCATTTGCTCCAAACTGCTTTCAGCAGCTCTGCTAATCTCTGCATCTATCAAGCTGCTTGTCTTGTTTTTAATCCTTCAGGAAGCTTGAATTTTTTGCAAATTGTCCTTTTACAAATTAATTAATTAATTTACTTTTTACATCCTGTGTTCCCCCATCCCAACCTCCCTCACATATTTCCTTTTCTCTGTCCACCGCCTCCCCCAGTCCCCTTTTCCTCTGAGAAGTTGGAGGCCGTCGCTGGGTGTCTCCCCACCCTGGCACATCATGTCTCTGCACGGCTGATCACATCCTCTCCCACTGAGGCCAGACAAGGCAGCTCAGTTAGAGGACCATATCCCACAGACATGCAACAGCTTTTAGAGATTAATCCTGCTTCAGTTGTTGGGGTATCCACATGGAGACTGAGCTGCACATCTGCTACATAGGTGCAGGGGTCCAGCCTCTGTATGCCCTTTGGTTGGTGGTTCAGTTTCTAAAAGCCCCGGAGTGTCCAGGTAAGTTGATGTTGTTAATATTCCTGTGGAGTTTCCTATCCCCTTTGGAGCCTTCAGTCCTTCCCCTAACTCTTCCGTAAGAGTCCCCAGCTCCATCAAATTTTGGTTGTGGTTTTCTGCATCTGTTTTAGTCAGCTGCTGGGTGGAGCTTCTTGGAACACATGCTAGGCTCCTGTCATGCATATCCTTTTGACTCTGGGTTACCTCACTCTGGATGATATTCTCATGTTCCATCCATTTGCCTACAAAATTGCCTTGTCTCAGTGTTTTTTGCAGCTTGACTTTTCTGGGAGTGACTCCTGGTAGTCTTTATTGCTTACTCTGGGAGCAGATTACCTATAGAATCTGGTCAGTTTGGAGGGCTTTCTAAATCTGTTTAGAGTTGTTAATCATTTGTATTAAGGAGCTTCTCTGCAGGATGGAATGTATCAGTCACAGAGGGAACTGCTGCATGACAGCCATGATCTTTTGAGTGATTTTACACAAAAGAAAGCTTCATTAACTGCTGAGAAGTGTGGTACGTGGGGCTGTAGTGCTAGCAACTGTTGATATTTCAGAGGACATGAATGTAGATTGCACCACTCATATCAGCCAACTTCCAACAGCCTGCAACTCTAGCTCTATTGAATCTGATTTCCTAACCTTCAATCACTTGCACACAGTTGTGCATACAGTCACATGGACACAAATAATCACAGTAAACAAAAATAAAATATTCCTTAAAATAACATAGCAGAGTAAATAAAACTCTCTTAGTATTTCCAGGAGGAAGAAATATTTTAAATCTTTGTCTAATAGCAATAAGTATTTACATTACATTTACAGTACTGTGTGATGTTGTAATCCATAAAACTCCATGAATAACCTTTTATTTCTCATATTTTCTGAAGATATAAGAGCAATGGTTTGTGCCAAGAAGAGTGACAGAAATTAAGATGGTATATTCAGAAGCATGATGTAAGTGGGTAATGTAACAGTAAGAGCTGAATAATATTTGTCATAGGTTAGGAAAATTGTTAAGGAATGAGTTATGTATAAAAATAAATAACACTGGAATGATAAGGTGAAAGAAGAATTTTTATCTTCATGTTATGTGCAATATTTCATACAGATTCATGTTAAAAAAGGAGATCTGCATAGTTATCTCATATTTTTAAATGTTGGAAATCATTAATAGTATTTAAACACTCAAAGAATATATAAATGTACATCAAGCTCCTACATTTACATATCGGCTTAAATTGTCAAGTAAAAATGAGTCTGACCAAGTGCATTAACTTAACAATGCATTTTCAAAATGTGTCCGATATTTAATCCTCAGAATCCTTTCTTTATGATGACATATTTTAGTTGCATGAAAGAGCATCTTTTCCAGCACGAAGCAGAATTACCTGTCAGATGGTGAAATGCGATATGCTGAAAGATATGGTCATTATTTACAATAATGAATCACATTACTAGGGGATAATATTTTAGAGTAGTGGTATTAATAAGAATGACCCTCATAGAGTCATGTAACTGAACACTTACTCATGAAGGAGTGACAGACACTATTTGAACAGGATTATAAGGACTTTAAAGTGTGATCTTTTGGGGTAGGTTTGGCTTTTTGGAAGAAGTGTGTCACCCAAGGTGAGCTTGGAGATTTCATAAAGCTCACACCAGGCTATGTCCTGTCTGTCTGCTGCATGTGGCTTAGGATATGAAGCTTTCAGCTTCAGGTCTATGTTTTCCTACGTGCCACCGTGCTTCCCACTATGATGGCTTTGCTCTGAATTTTTGAATCTGTAATTGCAAGCCCCAATTAAATGCTTTCTTTAACAAGAGTTACTATGATCATGGTGTTTCTCCACAGCAATAGAACAGTGACTAATACTTTTAGGAGTGATTCAAACATAGCTAGCACTCTAGCATCATCCTTCTCCATCATGTAGGACTCTGCAGACCTCTCTATACAATAGAAAAAGCTTAGAATAAGCACTGGTCATGATCATCAGTTTGCATTAACATGAGTGGTTTAATAAACTAATTCTATGTGTAAGTTTGTTCTGAAGAATTATTTCCAAATTAAGTTGTCCTTTATCTGTCATTCATTCAGTTTTTATGTTATTATATTTTACTAGCTACAACATGTTTACTAGTTGAAAGGCTTGCAAGTTACAGGTTGTTCAAGATAGTACATCAGGGATGTGTTTAAATGGCTAAAAGCAGGCTTTCATGTTCCTATTCTAACCTGTTTAATTGCTTCAATTAGTTTATAAATGATAACTTTATATGTTGAAATAAATTTCTATAATTTACTGTTGAAATTTAATATCATATAATATGACAAGTGAAATTTAGTATTAAATTAAATTTCAATGGAAATATTGAGGATAATAATGAAATAGTACAGCCAAAACATTGTATGATATTTTAAATAGTGGAATTATTCAGAGAAATGTTTAAGTGAGGAAATACTATCTTGATTATCTGGTTTTAAAGTGAGTATTGCCTTTAAGGAGTCAAGAACAGTTACCATTTTAGTGAGAAACTAAGTCAGTTTTGAATAGTTGACTCAGACATAGAAGTCATGCACTCTATCCCACCCAACATAGTATGCCATCCTTTCTCTCATAAAGGGAGGCATGAGTCTACAGGACAAAAATACCGCTTTTTTTGGAGCACAAGAAAATTTGTCCAATTGGACTCTTCTGATTTTGGTCTAGCGTTTATCTCTCCAAGTATTTTCACAGTATGACAGGTTTCTGGAATAGTCAAGAAATCACTGATGTATAAAACCTTCTGTCTGGAAGGAAGAAAAGTCTTTTGCAATTAATTTTATGGGTAATTATATACATAAATAGTATACAAACTGACTGGTTTTTATATGAGAAAATCACAAAATAAAACCAAATATGTCTTTATAGTGACATTGTGAGTTTGACTCTACCTATGTGCAGAAATTTAAAATGTATTAAATAAAACATTTATGTTTAATTACAAAATCTTTTACAAACACCGCAAAGTGATTGCATAAAGACTTTTTGAGATGTGATTTATTGCTGAGCCTGGTGTGCCCTTGAGACAGAGTGACATGGTTTCTGCCCCTGGGACAGGGCTCTGGTGTAAGCCTCCATGTTTGTCAAAGGTTGCCTTGGACATAAAGCTTGTTTGTGTAATAGTGTACATATTTTCTGGTCCCACTATCAGTTAAGGACACTTTCCTTCTGAGGAATGTCCTCTTTGTTAATTAGAATGCATTATAATTAGAAACAGCAAGAGTCCAGAGTCAAGGGTGTGACTAAGTCTTGACAAAATGGTAAACACTGGTAAAGAGTACAGCCTTAATGCTATGAAAAAGAACTCTAAATACATGAGTTTGAAAATATGTGATTTCTCAACTATACAAAGAGTAAGAACGCAATATGAATTATATGAGGGGTTTCAAGAATCTAAGAACAAAAGCTGTGCTGTGAGCCAACTTGTTAGAAAATTACTGAGGAATGAAATAAAGAGATTTAGGGAGTGGTGATCACAGGAGATCCCACCTAGCTATGCTTTTTGGTTTTGTTTGTTTGTTGTTATTGTTTATGCTTACATAGGCAGAAAGATTCCTTAGTTCAATATCACCCTAGGACAGTGCAAGGTTAAGCATGGCATAGTGTCTGTGCTTAACAAAGGCAGACATATCTCTGAATTCTTTTGAAATGTTCAGAAAAAAGGTATGCTTGCTGTCTCCTAAGAATCAAAGGGCTGGTATCACATGATGCTGATTTGTAAGATAATCAAAAGGAAACCTGGAGTAAATTATTGGATTGATATGTAAGAAAAAAAAAAAGACTTGACCTGTCTTCTGCAGATGTGCTATTCAGAGAAGGATTAAAAAGAGAGAACTGCTTGGAGAACACACACTCTCTCTCTATCTCTGTGTGTCTCTGTCTCTCTATCTCTGTGTCTGTCTCTGTCTCTCTCTCTCTCTCTAACACACATACACACTCACATGCATGCACGCACATACACACACACAGACACACACAGACACACAGACACACACAGACACACACACACACACACACACACACACACACACACACACACACCCCCCACAAGCAAGCAGTACATGAGTAGAGAGATCTTTTAGAAAAACAAGCAAGCAGAATATAGATGTAGAAATCTCCAGAGCAAAAGCAGAACACGGGGGAAGGCAGATTCAAAAAGCAGAGCTGTTTCAAGCAGAACACAGGTCATCAGCTTAGATCCACAATTTGACTTCAAATTGTTCTTTTTGCAGCTCCCAGACACCTTTCTCTCAGAACCTCTCTTCAAGCTGAGGCTGGTCCTTAGTAATTTATAGTGGGGTAATACATATGAGAATTTGGAGTGAGTTTTTATGTGCATTGTTTGCTTTGTGTATTGTTGGAACAGGCATCAATGCATGAGAAATTACCAGTCTCATAGATATAAAGTAATTATTCATCTGAGTTCATTTATTTCAGTGGAGTGTCATTTCTCCAATATAATTCAGTTTCATATCTGTACACTGTCCATGTAACTGAGTAACTATTGAAGTATTATAAATGCCTGTATTTTTAATTTAGAGAGAAAATGACTTCATGCTATTTTTACTGAAACTTGATTGAATAAAAATTAATCATGTAGAAGCCATGGATCATTTATGGAGATGTTGTAAAGGCTTTCCTAAAATTTGTCATATATGATAGCTCAGCATTTCACAACAAATATTTACTAATAAGTTCATTAAGAATACAATATTATAATACATGTAAGTATATGTAATTTATTCTGCATTTTATTACTTCGTGTTTATATAATACATATACATGCATGTGAGGAAATCAAATGTCCTTTTAATGTAAATATTTTATCATCTTATTAACTAATTAAATTTAATAGGTATCCATGTTAATAAAGGTAACATATGGGATCAATCATTTTGATAGATTAGGCCAGGTAGATATAGATTAAATGTCAGAAAAATTACTTTCAAAATTATAGGCTAGTTGCTTTATGCTATCTTGGGCATGCATTTAACTTAGGTGATTTTCCATTTTTCTTTTGTTAATATACACTCATTACTTTAATTAAAAAGTTTATTTCTTGTTATGTATGTAGGTATTTTTCTTGCATGTCTGTATTCATACACCTGTATACCTGTTTCCTGCCAAACTGCTCTGTGCCCAAGAAAATATGAAAGGTGTGCAAACGATTGTTTAATCTAAGTCACAGATATATGTGTACAAGTATCAAACTGGGAAAATCTATGTGATTCTGAAGACATTTCCTTCCCATGCTGGTGTAGATCTCACTTTCCAGTATCATACCGTTGTGTCCTTGCTCTCACACTGTATTTGAGTCTCATGTTGTGCATCTTCTTCACCACATCATTTTCTTCAGTGTTTCATAGCAGAGTATTTTCAAACAGCTCTTTATATAAAACTGTTGTAAAGGAATTGCTCCTCATTCTTTCTGGGAGAGAGGGCCTTTGCTTCTTTTAATATAATCCTGTATAACATTAGTACTAATGACAAAATTCCTAGGAAGTATCTTGATTTCAAAATCTCTCTTGGTCTTTAGTCGGAACTTAACTAGAAAGGATTCTATGGACTACAGATGTTCCTAGGACATTTGCCTCAAGAGGGAAAAAGTAAAAGAAATATTAAGGAAGACTCTGGTTTTGGTCTGTTGTATATGATGGTTGAAACGAAGAATGACTTAGGGGAAAGTATCAGAAATAGAGAAAAAGTTTGCATTTAGACATCTTGCTTTTCCTTAGACAATGACTTTGGATTAATTAATATACACTTGACTGAGAGAAAATTTTAAACAAAGAAGTTTACAGAAAAATCAAATTTGCTTCAGAATTTCGCCTGAAGCAAATTCATGAACATGAAATCTTAAGGTGATGTTCTTAATTTCTTTACCACATTTAAATAAATGAAGACTCCAGGGCTGGGATATGAATTATGGGACTGTAATAGAATCCCACTTCTTATTTATCATTTATCAAATTTATTTCATGAAAATGCTACCTTCTAATGAAATTATTGCTGTTTTACTTATCCAAACAATGCTTTTTGTTGTTGTTGTTGTTATTATTTATTTGTTTTCGGGAATAAGGTTAAGGTATTTGTTTTAAGTTTGAGACGGTTTCTTTTTCTATAGAGAAGTCAATATGAAAGACACTATGCAGCCCAGGTATCCTTAAATCCATCATGGTCATTCCACATCAGCATTTTAAGTGTAGGCAAGAGCCATGATGTCTGATTTTGTTGAATCACTACTATTTATCTACTTGACTAGGATCTAACAACTTTCAAAAAGACATATATGGCTTTTGTCTTGACAATTCTTGTGTTTTTATAATATGTCTGTCAAAGATGAATACGTATTTTGAAGTAAAATATGAGAAAAATTTAAGTATTAACATAAAAATATGAGGAAAGTTTTTATCTTTAAGTGGAGACAGTAGGTCTATAGAGAATGCCTGTTGAATAATACATTTACATTGAATGATAACCAGTACTGACTATAAAAACAATAAGGGCCATTAAATTTTATCTGGAAAATTATATGTAAACAAATTTCAGTTGATCATAGACTGTGGCCAGTTTGGACATATTAATAGTAAAATCAGAATCACTAGTAATGGATTGGTGTCACATTAAAGAAAGAAATAAAACACTTCAACTGGTAATATTTAACTGAGGGAACCCAGTTTTGAATTTCCTACTTTATTCTCCCAGCATTTTCCTACTCTTGCCTGTTTTTTATATGTGTCTGAATCTGAGACTATCTTTTAAGACTATTCTGTGTGTTTATGTGTTTTGGTGTGTCTCTATGCATCTTTGCATGACCTTTGAGTGTCATGATCCTCATGAGGGTCTGTGTGCTGTCTTGTGTTGAACAGCACACAAAAAAGAGCACTTGTGGAAGGAATGAGTAACACTATCCAGAAATTTTTAACAGAGTTTTCAAGGATTAAGTCATAGATTCCAACTGATTCAGATAAGAGAAAACATCACTGTGAAGCAACATCTGTATAATATGTTCAACAATTTATGGTGGATATTCATTTTATAAGGCTGCTTTCAACTTATATTTGCTATGTTCATCAAACTATTGCCATAACACACATGAATTAACTTAGTTCAGGGACATGGGATATTATATAATTTAATGTTGCAGTTATGTAATAGCTTAGTTTGTAAATGTTTCTCACATGTGAAATTCAAGGTAGATAAGCTTGGTTGTTATATTATTCTTGTAAAGGCAGGATAAACAAACAAGCTGATTTTACACAGTACAAACTTTTGAGATAGTTTATTTGGAAATTTATTGCCAATATAATCTTAAAAACTTTAGATTGTGTTTCCTCACTTTGTTAATCTGTAATGTTATAATTGTACCTAACTTCCTATGATTGTTGTAGAACTTAATTATTGCTTTGAAGGAAATAAGCCTAGGAATTGCTATATAATGTTCCACAGATTTCTCCCATATATCTCAAAACTGCTATCTGCTTAAGAATATGTATATGCTAGAAAGATAGCTTAATAACATGCTGCTTGTTCCCAAGACTTATAATCTTAGTTTGATCACCACCATTAGCATTGTGGAAGGAGAGAAGAGACTCCTACAATTTGCTATATTATCTCCAAAGACACCCATAGCCTCACACAAAATATTTAATGCAATTTAATAAAAGAGTCCATCTATCCTGAATTGGGGCATCCTCAGCTACTTTCTGTGTGATGCAATTTGTGTATTTTGTTAAGGGAATGATTTTTTTGCTGATGAGAGAAGTGATTTATTCCAGTATGCCATGACTGAGTGGGATAATTAGAGTGATAGAAAGAATCATATTATTTTTCTAATTTTAGTGAGCTCTCTTCTAGTATTTTATCATTAAGTACTTTACAGCAATTTCTGGTAGAAGATCTTCAGCAAGTTAAAAAATCTTTCTACACAGAAAATTAAGAAGCTTACATATTTTTGATACAATTAGCAATGACTATTAAAACTTTGCAAGATATTTTTAGTTGTATCGTCTCAAAATTTCTTGATAAAGGTTGGCATCCTCCTCTATATCTTTTACTATTATATTTCAGATATTATTTATCTCTCCTTTATTGCAATGTAATCTTTTTTCTTCTAGAAAATTTCAGCTGCACATGATTATATGATTCTGAAACCTAGTTTATAGCTTTCATCTTGCCTGAGTGCATCTATCATATTTAGTTCATAGAATGAAAGTTATAATAATCAAGAATGTTCAAAAAGCAGTTTTCTTTGAGAAAATACACTTACTGATTTAGCTATGATGAACCATCCTTGCATCTCTGGAAACTGCCTTGATTATTGTGTATCCTCATTTTGGTGTATTCTTGAATTCAGTTTGCTAATATTTTTGCTGATATCTTTTGTAATTTTATTAGTTAGAATGGTTGACATTTTTCTGGTTTTTTATTCTGAACTGAATCCTTTTTTTTTTGTTTGTCATCAGGCTAATCCAGATTAATAAAAAGATTTTAGACTCTTTTTTTGTGGTGACTATTCAGTGGCTAGCTGTGTAAAGATGAAGTTGAATATGTCCTTAACAGCCAATAATTGTCAAATCCACTGAAGTAGATAACAATCACAAGCTTCATACTCTCTGTGAAAGAAGTAGCTGCTTATGCTGTCAACAAAGCCTGGGGAGGTCATATGATCTGAATAAGTGCAATGTTGGAAATGATAAAGTTTTCCTACAAAGTGAGATGTCTTGACCTATAACAGCATATGAATGCTCTTGAGTAAAGGACATTCTTGTTAAAAACCAAGAGAAGTAGAAAAAGAAGCCCGCATTTGCTCATGAATACCAATCTGAAACATTCTCAACTTAGTGTTAAAAGTAATAAACAAACAAATAAGTAAATGGCAAACAACAGACCCCACTGGGCTGTCAGTTACTGCTTTGCCTCCATAGTTGGAATACAAAAGAACTACCAGAATCTAAAAGCTTTCGATCTCTCTAGAGATGATGTTCTTGAATATGCTGTCAGAAAGACCTTAAACAACAAGGTAAAAAAGCCAAGACCCAAAGTACCTATGCTTCACTATCTTGCTACTTCATGTGTCCTGCAAATACAAATGCTGATATAGCACTCTGAGGAAACAACACACTAAAATAAAACAAAGGGAAGGTTGTAGAGCATATTAAGCATTTCCCTAAGAGAATGGAGGGAGTCAGAGAAAATCATCATGAACAGATTGTCAGGAGACATATGTGATATGTTCTGAGAGCTTTTTCATTAAAACCTAGTGAAAAAAATAAATTCTTAAGAGTCACAAGTAAATAATTGGACAATAAAAAATGTAAAAGTGTTCCCTCCTTTTCCATTTTATGGAATAATTTGTGAAGTAATGCTATTCACTGAGAATCTGTAAGAATTTGATGTTTTCATCCAGACCTTGGATTTTTTTTTAATTAAGAGATTTACTTAATCACTGATTCTACCTCATTGCAGAATGTCCCAGATAAAAACAAACAAATAAGAAACAAAAAGAAATTATAACAGATACTGGCAAAGATATAAGAAAAGGGACAATTTATTTCACTGTTGATGGCAGTACAAATTAGTACAACCATTATGGAAATTAGTGTGGAGCTTCAAAAAGTGGAAAGTGACTTATCACTTGATCTAGATATATCACTTTGGGCATATAAAGTTAGGACTGTATAATTACTACAGAGATATTCTTTTATGTTAATTTCTGGTCTTTTCTCAATAGCTGGGGCAGAGAAACACCCTAGATATTCACCAAGAAACAACAGAACAATGAAAATGTAATACATTTATAAAATGTAATATTATTCAACTGTTAGAAAAATAAAATTATAAAACTATGGGTAAATGATTTGTGCTACAAATAATCAATTTGAGAAAAGTGATTCAGATATAGAAAATTCAGGTCCATACATAAATATAATAAATTTACTACAAACCAATTGCCAGCATCAAATTAAATGGAGAGATATTTGAATCAATCCCACTAAAATCAGGGACAAGGCAAGGATGCCACTCTCCTAATATCTATTCAATATAGTACTTAAAGTTCTATATAGAACAGTAAGACAACAAACAAAGATAAATGGAATAGAAATTGGCAAAGAAGAAGTAAAGATATCACTATTTGCAGATGATATGGTAGTATACATAAGTGACACAAATAAATTCATGAGAGAACTCCTACATCTGATAAACAACTTCAGCAAAGTGGCTGGATATAAAATTAACTCAAATCAGCAGCCTTCCTTTATATAAATGATAAACAGGCTGAGAAAGAAATTAGGGAAACAAGTCCCTTCACAATACCCACAAATAACATAAAATAATTTGGGGTAACTCTAACCAAACAAGTCAAAGAATGCATGAAAATAATTTCAAGTCTTTCAAGAAAGAAATTGAAGAAGATTTCAGAAAATGGAGAGATTTCCTAAGCTCATGGATTGGCAGAATTTACGTAGTAAAAATGCCCATCCCACCAAAAGGCATCTACAGATTCAATGCAATCCCCATCAAAATACTAACACAATTTTTCAAACACATGGAAAGAACAATTTTCCATTTCATCTGGAAAAGCAAAAATCCAGAATACCAAAACCAATTCTTAACAATAAAAGAACTTTTGGGGAAATCATTATCTCTTAAGCTACACTACAGAACAGTAGTGATAATAGTGGTATTAGTACAGAGACAGGTACATTGATCAATGGAATAGAACTGAAGACCCAGAATAAAACCACACACTTAAGGACACTTGATCTTTGAAAATGAAACCAAAAATATATCACGGACAAAAAGAAAGCCTCTTCAATAAATGGTGCTGGTTTAACTGGCAGTTTGTAAGTAGAAAAATGAAAATAGATCCATATTTGTCACCTTGTACAAAGCTCAAGTCAAGTGGATCAAGGATCACAACTAAAATCAGATACCTGAATCTAATAGAAGAGAAAATGGGAAAGAGCCTTGAACTCATTGGTACAGGGGGAAATTCATGAACAGAACTCCAAAGGTTCATGCTCTAAGATCAAAAAGTGGTAAATTGGGACCTCATGAAACTTGAAAGTTTCTGTAAGACAAAGGATAGTATCAATAGGACAAATTGGGCAACCTTCAGACTGGGAAAAAAACTTCACTAACCCCACATCCAAAATATGTAAAGAACTCAAGAAGCTAACCACCAAAAAGACCAAACAATCAGATCAAAAATTAGAATATAAAACTAAACAGAGAATTCAAAACAAAGGAATCTGGAATGTTTTTCAGAACACTTAAAGAAATGTTCAAAGTCTTTATTGATCAGGAAAATGTAAATCAAAATGACCCTGAGATTCCACCTTACACCAATCAGAATGGCTAAGATCAAAACTACAGGTGACAGCATGTGTTGGCAAGGATGTGGAGCAAGAGGAACATTTCTCCATCATTGGTGGGATTGCAAACTGTTACAACCACCCTGGAAATCAATCTGGAGATTCCTTCAGAAAATTGGAAATAGATCTACCTGAAGATCCAGCTATACTACTCTTGGACATATACCCAGAAGATGCGCCACCATACCACAGGGGCATTGTTCCACTATGTTCAATAGTGACCTTGTTTGTGATAGCCAGAAGCTGGGAAACAACCCAGATGTCCCACAACAGAAGAATGGATACAGAAAATGTGGTTTATTTACACAATGGAATACTATTCAGCTATTAAGAATGAGGACATTCTGAGTTTTGCAAGCTAATGGATTGAACTAGAAAATATCATCCTGACTGAAATCACTCAGACACAAAAAGACATGCATGGCATGTACTGATTAATAGGTGAATATTCCCCAAAACTGTACAAGTGTGCTACTGTGGCCTCAGGACCTTTTCAGAGAAGGAGGTACCAAGACTTTAAAAACCAAAGGTGATTAATAGTACCATCAAGAAAATAATATTTTCTATAGATAACAGGGCAGTTTACCATGTGTACTTATCAGTTATAAATATATGCCCAAGACCTGTGTGAGTTCAAGGCACACAACAATGGACCAGGAATAAAGGGAGATGAATACAGAATCCCACCACTAGTTGGTGAGGTTTTGATGAGGCATTTTGATACCTGCTGAAGAGTACATGTGAGTTTTCTTTACTAAGGTGGCCTCTGACAATTTGATCACACATGAGAGCAGGACCAATTCACAAGATTAGTTGGACAATCCAAACTGGACTCTGGGGCGACAGAATACAAAATCATACCTCAAAGTAGGGCACTTAGACAGGGAAGTTGTAGAAGTTGGATTTGGTAGTTAAGAAGGGGACAGGGAAGGGCAGAGGGGAACATGATTAGGTATTGGGTGGAAAAAAAAGACTGAAGTCCTGAGGGTCTGTAGAAAGAATGGAAACAGACACCCTTGGGAGGTAGGAGTAAGGGAACCCTCCAGAATATACCAGAGAGCTGTATGGTGGGAGACTCCAGAACTCAAAAGGAGAGACATACAGTGGGGGAGAGGGAACTTGTAGTGCCACCTTCACCAGAAAGACAGACCATCAAGGAAGGGATGTGGTTGCCATTCCACAGTCAAAACTTTGACTCAAAATTATTCCTTTCTGAAGAGAACTACAGGCACAAAAATTGAGAAGATCCTGAGAAAAAGGAGTTTCCAGCAACAGGCCCAAATTGGGACCCAGCTCAAGAGGAGGTGCCAAGGCCTGACACTCTTACTAAGACTACAGTGCTCACAAAAAGGGCTCTATCATGACCGCTCTCCGAAGGAAAGACCCAACAAGCAGTTGAAAGAGTCAGATGCTGATATTTACACCCAATTCTGTGAACAGAAGCAGCTGACCCCTGTGGTTGGATTAGGGAAAAGCTGGAAGAAGCTGAGGAGGAGGGAGACCCTGTAGGAGGACCAGCAGTATCCATTAACTTGGACCCCAAGATCTTTCAGACATTGGACCACCAACCAGATGCAAACAACAGCTGATTTGAGGCCCCCAACACATATATAATAGAGGACTACCTGTTCTGGGTTAGTCAGAGAAGATGCACATAACCCTCAAGAGACTGGAGGCCCCAGGGAGTGGGAGGTCTGTGTAGTGGGGAATGGGTGAGAGTGTGGGGGACATCCTGCTGAAGACAGGAGAGAGGGAAAAATATGGGATGTGGAACAGCTGGAGGGTGAACCAGGAGGGGGATAAAATCTCGAGAGCAAAGTAAAAAATGATAAATAAAATTTAAAAAAATAGAAGGGGTGAATATTATCAAAATACATTGTATGATATTCTCAAGGAATTAACAAAGCTGTTATTCAATACATATATTTCTCCAAATAGGTTGTTTAATTTATAATTTTGCTTAATCTTATGTCACTTCAAATTTTATTCCATGTAAATAAAATGTGGATAATCACTACTTTGGATAATCAATCTTTATTTTGCTAATAAATAAATAACAAATCTTATCTCTTACTGACATGGCTCAAGATCTTTGACAAAATGTCCAACAAAAGCACATTGTAGATTGCATTCGTCACCATAATATTTTTATGCCATTATGATTCCTCATAGTAGCAGCATACTATGTTTTTTACAGAATAAATAAAACATTGTAGTTAATGTTGAAATCCTCTATCCATTTACCAGTTTTAAACATATTCTTATGCCCTTCTCAGTACATTGGTAAACTTGGGGATGCAGACTCCAAAATTCTTCCTGAATCTTATCTCAATCTTCAGTTCTGGTCATTTTCCTAATGCTACTTTTTTCATTTGCTGACTCTGTTATCTCATACTTCCATTTAGCATGAGGTCATTAGCGTGTAATTACCCCATTAGTAACAGTCCTGTAAAATCTAGGCATGAATCTATAACTATAAAATAATTTTGAGGACCCATCTGTAGTTTGGTTAATGTTTTCTTGTCTATTAGCTTGCCAGGATTATTAAGCACTATAGACAAGAAAAGGAATGAATATTGCTTTATTGTGTGAAAAGCAGTGGTGATGTCAGAACCACAAATATGTTTTCTTTTCAGTTTGTTCCCAAACTAGTAATTAATGAAAAACATGCACACCTAACTTTATGCTGATCCTTATGAAGGTGACAATCTTGATTGTTATTTTTAATTCTGAAAGTTGTTTGTGCTTAAGTATGGTTGCCAGGTATATATGTACTCACTAATAAGTGGATATTAGCCAAAAAAACAAAAAACAACAACAACAAAAAAAAAACAAACAAAAAAAGTACAGAATACCCAAGATACAGTCCACAGACCTAACAAACTGAAAGTACCCAAGTGAGGATACCTTAGTCCCACTTAGGAAGGGAGAAGAAAGCAATCACAAGTGGGAAGGGAGAGAGGGACTGGGAGAGAAAGTAGATGGGAAGGAGAGTGGACAGGAAGAGGGAACCTGATCTGACATTGGGGGAGGGATAAAGAACTGAAGCCCTGAGGGCCAGCAGAAAGAATGGAAACAGGAACTTCTGGAGATAGGAGGTAGGGGAGACTCTCCAGAATGCACCAGAGACTTGCAAGTGATGAGGAGACTCAGGACTAAAACGGAGGTGACCTTAGATGAAATGCCTGACATTAGGGAGAGGGAAATTTATAGAGCCTACCTCCAGCAGGAAGACAGGACTTCAAATAAAGGAGCAGCAGGGGTGGGGTGCAAGTTTAGGATGGATGTGGGGGGCATTCCTCAGTCATTACTCTGACCCATAATTGTTCCTGGCTGAAAGAATTACAGGAATGGAAATGGAGAGGAGCCTGAGACAGAGAAGGTACAGCAACAGGCCCAAAGTGGGATCTAGCTCAAGGTCCCAAGGTCTGACACTATTACTGAGTCTAGTAGAACATTCACAAAAAGGGGACCAATCATGACTGCACTCTGGAAGACCCCAACAATAAGCTGAGTCAATGAAGTTGTTTGCACCCAACCAATGGACAGAAGCTGCTGACTCCTGTTGTTGAATTAGGAAGGCTGAATGAAGCTGAAGGTAACCCTATAGGAGGACTAGCAGTCTCATTTAATCTGGACCCCTGAGATCTCTCAAATACTGGGCCACCAAACAGTGTAGTTTATCAGCTAATATGAGGCCCCAACATAGATATAGTAGAAGACTGCCGTATCTGTGTTCATTCAAAGATGATGTACCTAACCCTCAAGAGACTAAATGACCCAGGAGTTTAGAGGTCAGATGGGGTGTGGGAAGAGACATCCATGTGGAGACAGGGAAAGGGGAGGAGGTATGGGATGTGGAACAGTTGGAGGTGTGGGACAAGGGTTTGGTGGGTGTGGGGAATAAAATATGGAGTTATAAAATAATTAATTAATAAAAAGGTAAAAAAGAAAATTAAATTAGAGATTTCTTAATAAAAGTCCCTTTTCTTGAAATTTCTGAAAGTACTATATTGTTAGCCAATGTTTTGAAAGAAAATATATGCAATAACATTGTATGAATATGAGGTTGAGTAATGTGCAGATGAGACATGCATACTTTCCTAAAAATGAACCTCTTTTCCCACAGTATCTCTTGCATTCATTCCATGCTAAAAAGAGGAGTTTCCTTGACTTGATGCATACACAGAATGCTTCTCACATGTTATGCTTCAGCCTATTGTGGTTTGGATAAGTGTTCTCTAGAAGCCATATATAAAATCTCTGAACCAGCCCATGTTGCCGTTGGGAGGGATCTAACCTTCATAAGGTGGTGCTAGTGGAAGGAAATGAGGTCACTTAAGTTTCTGCTCTTGAAGATGCTATAGGAAACTTGCTCTTTAGTTCTGCTTTCCTTGTAGGTAGCATAAGAAGAAACATGTTGCTGTCCTACATAGTCCTGCTATGGGATTATGCCTCTACCCTGCTTAGATGTGATCAGATCCTTGGCTGAAACTTTCAATTCTATAACATAAAATTAACTTTTCTCCTTGAAAATTGATTTTTTTCCCGGGTTTATCATAGTGACAAAAAGTTGGCCTACATATTTCTCTGATCACAGTGGATAACTGGAGGGGGATATTGAAAATAAAGGCAGTAGTTATCTTTAGTCTTTATGTTGGCACACAACCCTAGGAATAATATAGACTCCACAGGGCCAGAGGTATAGCTCAGTTGGTACACTGCTTGCATAGCATAGACAAAGCCCAGAGTTTGACTTATCTAACTTAACTTATAATTTGACTTATCTAACTTAACTCTATCTAACCAAGGCATGATGATGAGTTCCTATTATTCCAGCATTTGAGAAGTAGATGTCTGAGCATAAGAATTCTAAGTCATCTTCGGTCCCCAAGTAGTCTGGCCTGGGCTACTTGAGACCCTCTCTTAATACAGTAACACAAAGATGAAAAAAGCAATAAACAAAACCAAACCAAACCACTACGTACAAATGTAATCAGATCAAGCAATGTGAGAACAGATTAATATCATATGAGACTCAGTTCAGAATATCAGGATGATAGTCAGATGATATGTAGTGATAAGGCCATATTGTTATTAGCATACTGAAATAGGTTCAAAATCATGGGTAAGTAACTATTTGTGTTACTTACCCTGACTACTCCACAGTACTTTGGTTCTCATTTTGTGCAATCTGCTCACAACAGTTACAGAAGAGTTCAGTAAACTAAGACTGGTGTGATGGATCAGGAGGTAAAGTTGCTGTAACAGAGTAAGAACCACAGTTTCCAACCTCAGAGCCCATAAAAGGGCCTCATGGTTTGAGTTCTAATTCCAGTGCAAGGAGAGTAGAGACAGGGGATCCCAGGCACAAGTTAGCTGGTGAGACTAGCTAGATAAATTAGTTTTAGGTTTAGTTGAGAGAACTAAATAAATAAGGTGTAGGGCATCAACTGAGGGGTAGAGTTGCTATCCCACAGTTAAAACTCTGATCCATAATTATTCCTGTCTGAAAGAAGCGCAGGAACAAAATGGAGAAGAGTCTGAAGAAAAGGAGTTCCAGCAACAGGGCTAAAATGTGATCCAGCTCAAGGAGAGGATCCAAGGCTTGACACTGTTACTGAGGCTATGGAGCACTCACGAAAAGGGACTTATCATGACTGCCCTCCAAAAGACCTAACAAGCAGCAGAAAAAGTCAGATGCAGATATTTACACCCAACCAGTTAACAAGAGCTATTGTGGTTGAATTAGGGAAAAGCTCGAAGAAGCTGAAGGGGAGGGCGACCCTGTAGGAGGACTAGCAGTTTCAATTAACCTGGACCCCCCCACACACACTCACACACACACACACACACACACACACACACACACACACACACACACACAGACAAACACACTGCTTTTCCAATCACTTTACCTCTTATTCATTCCTTCGCCCAAGTATGTCCCTTGCACTGTAATGTCACCTGCATTTATCATTCAACCACTAGATCACCAATCAGGCAGCATACACCAGCTGATATGAGGCCCCCAATCCATATACAGCAGAGGACTGCCAAGTCTGGGTTCAGTCAGAGAAGATGCACCTAACCTAACCGTCAAGGGACTGGAGGCCTCAGGGAGTTTAGAGGTCTTTTGGCATGGGTGATGGTGGGCATATCATCGGGAAGATAAGGGGGCAGGCAGGAGGTATAGGATATAGAACAGTTGGAGGGTGGACCAGGAGGGGAATAAAATGTGGAGTATAATAATAATAATAATAATAATAATAATAATAATAATAATAATAATAAATAAGGTGTAAAGTGATTAAGGAAGAATTGCTACATCAATATCAGACTTTTATTGACACTTCTGCATACATGTGCATCCACTTGCACACATATGTACATCATATGGATAAAAGCTGGGAAGGAAAGAAATACAGAAGAGAAATACAGAAAATATGGAATATGAATTGATTAATTTACTGCACCTGCTGGCTTCTAGCTGCCCCATGAATATTATTTCTAACTTCATTTTCAGTTTCTTAATAAGAAGTTTAAATAATACATTATTATTTTTTTTATTTTCTAAGTTTTTTTATTTACATTCCAAATCATTTCCCCTTTCCAGTTTCCTCCCTCCCTGAAAGTCCCATAAGCCCCCTTCCCTCCCTCTTTTCCCCATTCAAACCCCTCTTGCTTCTCTGTCAATTCCCCTACATCCAGTCTTTCCAGGACCAAGGGTCTCTCCTTCCATCTTCTTGGAAAGTGCAAAGTGGCCAGATATAAAATCAACTCAAGCAAGTCAGTAGCCTTCCTATACTCAAAGGATAAGCAGGCTGAGAAAGAAATAAGAGAAATGATACCCTTCATGATAGCCACAAACCATATAAAGTATCTTGGTGTGACTCTAACCAAACAAGTGAAAGATCTGTATGACAAGAACTTCAAGTCTATGAAGAAAGAAATTGAAGAAGACCTCAGAAGATGAAAAAATCTTCCATGCTCATGGATTGGCAGGATTAATATAGTTAAAACGACCATCTTGCCAAAAGCAATATACAGATTCAATGCAATCCCCATCAAAATCCCAACTCAATTCTTCATAGAGTTAGAAAGAGCAATTCAAAAATTCATCTGGAATAACAGAAAACCCAGGATAGCTAAAACTATTCTCCAGAGTAAAAGAACTTCTGGGGGAATCAGTATCCCGGACCTCAAGCTGTACTACAGAGCAATAGTGTTAAAAACTGCATAGTATTGGTACAGTGACAGGCATATAGATCAATTGAACAGAATTGAAGACCCAGAAAGGAATCCACACTCCTATGGTCACTTGATCTTTGATAATACATTATTATTATTATTATTATTATATTATTATTATTATAATATTATTATTATTAAAAAGGTATGTTATTACAAAAGCCTGGAGAACTTTTTCATTCTTTTCTGGTTAGTCATAGTAGTCATATTAAAATAATATATGTTGACCTTCATGAATATATAATATATGTGAATATAATTTATGTGTCTTGGTTATACTCACTTATGTATAAAATGTGGTACAAGTATATTATATAGTTTTACTATGTGATATATTTCAACATTAGTAGCCATTAACACATTGAGAATTAATATTCATTAAACATAACAGCTGCTACATTTTGTTCATTTTTGTATATAAAGAGAGTAATAGCTGATATTTATAAATAATATTGGGTTTCTGTCTAGGTATTGCTATAGCTAGTGTCAGTGCACACTGATAGCAGACATTCCATGTACTTTGTATTAAAGATATATTCTTAGCACTCAGAGAACGCTTGAAACATAGCGACCTATGCATAACTTTTAAAATTAAGATTTATAGTTTTGTAGGTTGCTCAATTAAGTTTTTGTCATTTGTTAAAATTTCACTCTGAGTAATTTGAAAGGTTTTAAATGTGGCTATTTATGTGAACTATGGACAAGGTAACTAACATACAGTGATACCACAATGAACAGTAAATAGGCTGCTGTTACTAACAATAGAGAGTAGCACAACATTCTCTAGGGCAGAAGAAAGGAGTCAGTGCCAAGAGGTCATATAAACAAAGCAATAGAGCATTACGACCTTCATGTTCAGGACTTTTCTCCTCACAGCTACCAGAGAACAATAAAGTGATTTTTCTACCAATCTCTACTACCCTGATATTGAGTGCCTGAAAAAAAAAAGTGCTGTGCTGTAAACTCACCAAAAGTTGTTGAATAAAACATGCATCTACCGCTCAAGGAATTGAATAACTTAACAGTTGTGTCTGCACAGAAGTTTCTTTTCTTTCCTTTATCTTATATTAGTTGATAATGAAAATAATTTTAAAATTTTTTTCAAAATAAGTCATTTGGGTCAATATCACACAAGCACATATACACAAATCCACATGCATGCACTTGCACACACACACACATACCAACTTATTCTCAGAGACACATGCTTGTTCATACACACACACACACACACACACACACACAACACACACACACACACACACACACACACACATTGCTTTCCCAATCACTTTACCTCTTATTCACTCCTCCGCCCAGGTATTTCCCTTGTACTGTAATGTCACCTGCGTTTTACAATCTATCTCATATCCCATCCTTGAAGCATATCCTTTTTAGCTTAATGGTCCCCTTCCAGTTTCCTGAATTTTTTTTCACATTTACATTCTTCTTCATATATCTATTTAACAATAATTGGTATGTACAAAGTGTCTTTTAGCTATAAAGAAAAATCAAAATTTCAGTTTTGCAAGACAATCCATGGAACTTGAAATATATTCTGTGAGTAATTCAAGCTGGAATAAATAGAACATTCTCTCTTCCACGTAATTTCTACCTTCTACGAATGAAATGTAAGGAAATGGAAGACTATGTTACTAGTTCATGCTCTCATTGCCACCAGGTGGAAATTTACCTATCATTTTTCATTGATCTCTAGAAGATTTGGTAGTCAAGGAGATACACCTAGTTGGATTTGTGATGATTTTGTTTGTTTTTACTTTTATTTTTTTTATAATCTAATTGTTGCCTCCCTCTCAGTCTGCCTTCCCACACAGTTTCTCATCCCATTCCTTCTCCCCTTCTGTCTCTAAGAGGATGCCTCCCCCGCCAGGCCTCCCCACTCCCTGGGGCCTCAAGTATCTCCAGGGTTAGGTACATCTTTTCTCACTGAGGCCAGCCCAAGGAGTCTTCTGCTGTGTGTGTGTGTGTGTGTGTGTGTGTGTGTGTGTGTGTGTGTGTGTGTGTGTGTGTGTATCAGGGGCCTTGAACCAGCTAATGCATGTTGCCTGGTTGGTGGCTCAGTGTCCGAGAGATATCAGGTATCCTGGTTAGTTGAGACTAGTCTTCCTGTGGGGTCGCCTCCTCCACAAGTTCTTCTAGCCTTTCCCTAATTCAACCACAAGGGTCCCTGACTTTAGTCCAATGGTTGGGTATAAGTACCTGCATCAGTCTTAGTCACCTGTTTATTGGGCCTCTCTTAGAACAGTCATGTTATGCTCCACACCATAGCATCAATAATATGAGGCTTTGGAGCCTCACCTTGAGATGGATCTCAAGTTGGGTCAGTCACTGAACGGCCCTTTCCACAGGAAAGAAGGGCCCAAGTGAGGATGCTTCAATCCTACTTGGGAGGGAGAAGGAAACAATCACGGAAGGCAGAGAGAGGGAGAGACTTTGACAGGAGAGGGGCAGGGGAGGGGAAAAGGGGAAAATGATCAGATATTGGGGGAGAGGGGAAAACAGGAGAAAAGCCTTGAGATCCAGAAGAATGAATAGAAATATGAAACCTGGAGTGGGGTGAGAAGGTTCAGGGACCCTCTTGCAATTACCAAAGACCTGGTAATGTGTTTTTCTAGTCAGTATTTCTGAAGGACTTTTGACATTTAAATGATAAAGAACAATTCAGGATCACAGAGATGAACAACTACTGCATTTCTATGAGGTTTTGAGGTAAAATCTATGTCTCACTCAGCTGTGAAGGAGTACATGTTTAAATGTGGGTCTTTCACTTGTTGAAACTGTGGACAAAGGTCAAGCTCAAAAAGGGTGACATGCAGGAAAAAGGACTCTTCTTAATCTGTTTCCCATTTTGGACATATGAATATCAATATGTGATCTTTCTCTAATACAAAAGGTATAGTCAATGTTCATCATCAGCACATATAAAACAGTACTATCCATGTTTCACTGGGCAGAAACTTTTGTGATCATTTTATTCCTGTATTAAAAAGTAAATTTTGTTTTATAACCTATAGAAGAGCAGCTGAAAGCTAAAATCCAGAAAGAATGTCCATATCATTGAGAATTATACAGCCAGGCCATGGTGGCGCATGCCTTTAACCCTAGCACTTAGGAGGCAGAGACAGGCAAATTTCTAAGTTCTAGGCCAGCCTGGTCTACAGAGTGAGTTCCAGGACAGCCAGGGCTACACAGAGAATCCTGCCTCAAAAAAAACCAAAAAACAAAAAAACAACAGCAACAAAAAAAGAATTATACAAAAACATGGAAGGTATAATTGTATACTCTAATAATATATTTACTGAATTACCCTGATGTCATTCACTCTTCATCTGCAGTTGCTTACAGAAAAAGACTTGACTTGCCATTGTTTTTGACATCTACACAGAAATAACCCTCACACCTTACCAGAATCTTAAGCTTGCTTTCCATCATGCTCAAGAAACTCTCACTCTGACTCCAATAAATCATCCTTCAATTCTCTTCTGCTTTTCTTTACTAATTATCAAGAAAACAAATAACTTGTAAAAGGGACCCTCCTTCTTACAATGACAATAGCACACAGCACACATATTAATGAAATTGCCCTGTAAAGACTAGTTAAGTGTGACATCAAAAAGATCCTACAAATAGTACATGGACTTTTAGTACAGAGCCTGATACACACCTGAGACCCACAGAACTAAAATAATTAGAGGATCAAGTACAGGAAATGATAAAAGTTAAATTAAAGGGAAAGGTAAGCTGTTGAAAAGTCTTGGGAACCAGTAGAGAAAGACGATCAGGAAGGAACCATCTTTCTTAGTGCCATCACCACACCACCTCTTCCTTTGACCTTATGACATTTACATGAAACTCCTCCCTAGTCATTTATTTTTTTCATTCTCTAATTTCTCATTTTAGAGCAGTTTATACCATCTCCCCTTTATCAGTCTTATCTTCTAAGACTTCTAAAAAGAATATTATTTAGTCAGTTTAGTGCATATTAAATTCTCCAAACTTGGGGCTTATAAAACTGTGATTTTTAAGCTCTCAAATCCTCCCAAACAAAACCTTCCAAAAAATCTTTAACAGTTTTAATTGCCTTATTCCCAGAGGCTCTACTTTACAGCACTTAGGCAAATGTGTGTAAGGGATCTTTAAAGATGCATCTTTCTTCTGAAGTCTCATACTGCTCTTTTAGCACCCATATCATTATTTTTTTTTATTGTCTTACCTTCATCTAACACAAAGGAACATAAGCGTAAATTGATGAATGAACAAATTTAAAAACATCTATTTGAACTATTGCTAGATTACATAAAGCTAGCAGTAGGTGAATATTTTTTTACAGCTTGTTCCCACGCAGACTAAATGTGCAGTCATGAAAAGTCAGAAAAAGTTGAAAGTATAGTGAGTTTATTCTATTTCATTAAAAATAATAAAGGTGCTTTGCTTAGTGGAACCATTATGCAAATGTGTTACATCTACATCAACATGCCAGCAAAAGCAATGTCATGTGACAATTAAATTCACTTTTCCATTTTATCTGTTATTAGTTAAAACCCTTTCAAGGGAAATTGAGCTTCCATATCAGAAATAGTAATTAAGATATTAATCAGAAAGTTTCTCAAATGAAATTATTTTCTTAGTGGGGAAACATTTTTCTTTTCCCTTTTATTCTCTTTAAAATTAATTTCACTTTACTACATTGTTATTGAAAATTACACCTAATATGCTCTAAAGATTAAATGTATCTCTGTAATAATTTTCATAAGACCTGCTAACTAGGATATTTCTTGTTTAATTTAGGTCATTTACTTGCTAAGTAGTGTACTATAGTGTAAAACCATAGTAGCTTCTCTAAAACTAAATGAACTTTTTAATAGGATAATCTCGTTATACCTGGTAATGCGATTTTCTCTTTAATTAAAAGGATTTATTTGCCAAGGGAAAGACAAACAGCAATTATAAAAAAAAAACAAAGTGAATTTAGACCTTGATAGCTTCACTTCAAACAATATTACGTTTGAATACAGAATGCTCATAGGTTTACCTCATTACTGATTCTTAGAGCAGCAGCCAATTCCATTAAATAGGAAGTGTGCAGCATCACGATGAGCAGCTTGCTATTGATGCAAAGCACCCAAGGCATCAAAGCAGGCAAATGTGAGTTTTAGTTGTGAAAAAATTCGGAAAACTTCCAATAGTGGTTATGAACAGCTAAATCAACCATAGAGTTTAAATGAAAGAAACAAAAATGAATAAACTTATAAAAACTATTCTACTACAGTCACCAAGATTTCTCAGTGGCTAGAGGAACATGACACTAACCCTGATGACTTGAGTTTGATCCCTAGAAATAATATGGTAGAACTAGATTTTACAAGGTTTCCTCTTACCTTTACATCTGTGCCATAGAATGCAAACACACACACACACACAAACACACACACACACACACACACACACACACACACACACACACACACACACGCATGCACACAAACACTTACACACAGTTAAACTGCTCCAGACATGAATCCTTTTTTTAAAAAAATAATTCACTTTAAATTCTGACCACAGCTCCCCTCCCTCCTCTCTTTCCAGTCCCACCTGAAGTGGAAGTTTCTGGATATGTCAGGTTATACAGACTCACATGGTATTTGCTGATAGATACAGACTTACAATGATGTTTTCCTAATGCAAGACCCATGGGAGGGCACATGATGTTTGGAGAAAATATAAATAGGTCTCAATGCAAGTGATGGCTCAGTTGCATATCTACATTTGTACGGCTTCATTGGTCTCAAGTCTTCACTTACATTCACTTAATTTAAGGAAGCAAAGGCAGAGAACTTTTCCTGACATCCCCTGCTTATCCTGGTCATTTCTGCTGACTTAATCTGATTTGGTGTAGGCCGGGAAGTTTCTGTTAGATTATGCCACCACTCCTGATCTGTGTTTGGTATCCTGACACTATTGAACTGAATTGCTGGTATCCTGACTATGAGAGATTGGAATCACCTTAAAGAACTACTTCTAACCAAGTCCACACCCCCTTGTCTGATTCACCATCTTTTCTGTCCTACCTTTGAACAGTGGGCTAGAAGGGGAGTCAATCCATTTGAGAATCTTTATTAAAAGTAGGTTTTTAGGGGGCTGGAGAGATAGCTTAAATTGGGATCCATCTCAAGGCAAGGCTCCAAGGCCTGACAATATTACTAACACATATGCTGTAGTGTGCTTACAGACAGGAGCCTAGCATGACTGCCCTCTGAGAGTTCCAACAAGCGTTTAAAGAGTAAGATGTAGATACTTAGATCCATCCAATGGAATGAAGCGGGGGACCCCTGTAGTTGAATTAGGGAAAGACTGGAAGAAGTTGAGGAGGAGTGTAACCCCCATAGAAGACTAGCAGTCTCAACTAACCTGGACAGCTGAGATCACTCAGACACCAATCAGGCAGCATACTCTAGCTGATATGAGGCCCCCAACACATATGCAGCAGAGAACTGCCTGGTCTTCCCTCAATTAGAGAAGATGCAGCTAACCATTGAGACACTTGAGGCCCCAAGGAGTGGGGTAAACAGAAAGGGTGGGATATCCTCTTGGAGACAGGGGAGATGGAATGGGATGAGGAATTGTTGGAGGGCACACCAGGAGGAGATAACAACTGGACTGTAAAAATAAAGATTAAAGAAAAATAATAAAAAGAATCTTACAAAATAGTGATATTACTCAAGATATATTAAGATGTGTGTTATATGTAATAAAATTTTTATATTATTCTCTAGACAATCTAATAATTTGCTTCAATAAATTGGTGAAGAATGTGGCATCAGGTATGATTTTCATAATTTAGGACATTTACTTTAATTATAGCATGTGTATTGTGTATATGCCATGAATATTTCTTTTCTTTTAACCTAATTTAATAATCTATAATATATATAAACTCTTAAATACAAAATATTACTTTGATAACTTTACAGATTACTGACTTATTAAAAAATCTAGGTTTAATTGCATCCTTATAAGTCCCTCTCCTTTTCCACTTCCCCTTCTCTTCAGAATGAGGGAGCAACCCCAATTAGGTACCATTCCATCCTGGGGCATCTAGTTCAATCAGGACAAGGCACATCCTTTCCCCCTGAGACCCAACCAGGCAGTCCATGTAGCAGGAAGGGAATTCAATGTCAGGAAACAGAGCGCCCTCTATTTGTTACACAAGGTTAAACACATATTTGCTACAAATGTGTAGGGTGTCTAGGTCTAGATCCTTCATGCTCTCTGGTTGGTGGCCCAAGCTCTGGAGGCCCCATGGTCCCAGTAAAGTTGACTCTGCAGGTCCTCTATGGCTGATATGAATTCTTTTACTACTTCCCATAGGTTGATAGTATTCCATTTCCTAATGAAATAAACTCTTATGTAGATATCATGCAATTGTTGGAGAGGCAGGTAAACCTACTAGTTTGCAATTTTTAATTTCGTCATAAGTATATGATTTTTTTTTCTGTAGCCAACAAATGAAATTTAAGAAATATGTTGGGAGCTTCTTACTTCTCTAAAGTAATATTGGGTGCTAGATATTGGAAATTGATCCAAATAATCTGTAATTCAACTGATTAGATTATATGAAGATTGATAATTATGCTCTAATCAAAGCAGGGTATGAGAGGAATCAGATAACAAATGTCTAATTGTTTGAAATGTGTACCACTCTGAAGAAGTAGCTTCATAACATTACTTTTCCATGCAGGTGTTTGCATCTGCATGATGAAAAATAATCTACCCATTAATTTTTGCTCAGCATTTCCCCTTGGAGCAATCCTTCAACACTTCTGTCTGCTCCTACCACTGAAAGTTCCAAATGTAGTTATAAAATACTTCATTTTTCTTATTTTACTCTTCTTCCAAATTGAAAGTGGAGACAACAAAATTGTCAATTCTGCTCCTTTGATTACTCACTCACAAACATATACTATGAGCACATAAAAAATGACTATCTTTTCTTTTTCCTTTTGTGTTTGCTTGTTTTAGCTTTTTTTTTCTTTTTAAAAGGCAAGGTTTCTTCATTCAGTCTTGATTGTCCAGTAACTTATTCTATAGATAAGACTGGCCTTAAACTCCTAAAGAACTGCCTGTGTTTGCCTCCCAAGTGCTGGGTTGAAAGTCATGCACTGACACCACCTGACAAAAGTGACTTTTCTTATACTTCATTCTTATTTTTTTTTATATTCTCACTTCCAATTCACTACTTTTAATATAATATCCACTTATGTGTATAACAATAAAATTAAGCAATTAAAAATCATATAAAACTATATAAACAAGTATATAAAAATATAGCTAGACCACCAATTATAATATAATTACTATTGTAACAACCACTCATACTTAAAAACAAAAATTTGAGTATTGAAAATTCTTCCAAAATTGTGCTACAATGTCTGATTATTGGAATGGCAATCTCTTTTCACAGTGGTTTCAGCTATTTTATTCTGGAATTGTAGGGTTGACTAGGTAGCCCAATTTCTACTTGCTTATATAAGTTAACTTAATACAACCTAAGTTGAGCATAGAGTTATTAGTCACACAAGCAAAATTTGTGCTTGTTACATATGTTTCTTGGGTGTCATGATGAACAAAACATAAATTTTCAAATCTCAGAGAATATTCCTTGACTAGGGAAGATCCCTATCGTGCAAATATCTTAGAAACTACATTTCCACTATTGCACACCTAACAAAAAAAAAGAGAGGCTAAAATGACCAGATGACAATATAAAAGAAGAGAGAATTAATTAGTATGATTTTTATATATTTATTTTTTTTT